>JAZHYW010033629.1:0-396631 GCA_037355805.1 Ixodes ricinus
TGTGCCCAAAAACAACCACGCGGGTCTTCACATTGGCGCACACAAGACAAAAAGAAGAAACACAGCACACGCACAGCTTCAATGTACAAATTAGCATAACTACAAATAGGTCGCACACTTCACACAAAATGTAATAGAGTTTCAACTTTCAACTAGACTTGCCAAGTTCCGGCGAAAAACTGGGAGATCTGTGAAGATGTCCAAAGTAGAGGATGCGATTGTATTAAATGAAAGTTGCATACGGGACAGTGGTGAGAGTTTAGACATGAATTGAATATAAAAGACATTTAAATTTCTGGTAACGCGACAAGGAACATGAAAATCGACAGAATTCAGAAGTTGATTAGCATCAGTCCAACCATTTACCACTTTGTGCAAGAAAATCAGATCACGCTCGAATCTTCTGTTTGACAAAGTTGTAAGTAAAACGCTCTTAAGAAGAAATTCATAATCATAATAAAAGCGACGCTGAAAGTGTCTATCATACAAAATGCGTATCATTCTTTTTTGCACAGATTCAATACTTAAAGACTGTGTACTTGTTAGAGAATTCCAAACAACAGATGCAAATTCAAGCCGTGAACGAACTAAAGCACAAAATAAACGAATCAAACAAGCAGGGCGTCTGAACTTTTTAGTTATACGAGATATGATACCAAGAGTTTTCATCGCACGGCCAACAATAAAAGAAACATGAGCATTGAATGACAACGTGCTATCAAGGCACACACCAAGATCTTTCATCACAGTCACGCGTTCGATTAGAGTTCCTCCCAAAGAGTAAGTAAAATGCATAACAGTGTGTCGTCTGCTCAAAGAAAGAACCTTAGTTTTGGTAGGATTTAGGAGCAAATTATTCGCCAAAGACCATTGCAGTATGTTATTCACTTCGTGCTGAAGAGCATTACAATCAAGAGGAGTAGCAACGCGCATAAAAATCTTAATATCATCCGCAAAGAGTAGGAGCTCAGCTTTTTTTACACATGAGGCTATATCATTAACAAATATCAGAAATAGAAGAGGCCCCAGAATAGACCCCTGGGGGACACCGGAAGTTGAGTAAAATAGTTTAGAAGGGACACTAGAAATTCGAACATGATTCGTACGACATGACAAGTAGCTTTGAAACCAGCGAAGTAGTTCAGAACAACAACCGTATAACGATAATTTGTGGAGCAATAACTCATGATCAACTTTATCGAATGCTTTAGACATATCAAAATAAATAGCATCTACCTGTCCCCTGTTCGTAATGATTGGTGCAGCGAAATGTAAAAGGAGCACAAGTTGGTTTCAACTGACCGTCCCGTAATGAACCCGTGCTGCGAAGTCGTTAATTTTTGATGAAAGTAATGAGTTATTCGTTTATGAATAACTTTCTCAAACACCTTAGAAAACCCGCACAATAAAGAAACAGGCCGATAATTACTGACAACCGATGAATCGCCCCCTTTAATATTGGCACGACAACCGCTTTCTTCCATAACGATGGGAACAAGCCAGAGCGAAGTGACAAGTTGAAAATGTGTTTTAAAATCGGTGCGAACAAGTCACCACAACCTTTGATTATAAAGTTCGGAATACAATCTACTCCAGTAGATAACTTCGGTTTAAGGTTTCTGATACCTTCCTCAATTTCATCCGTATCTACTCTGAAGCCCGATAAAACATCCTGGCAGTTTACTTTCATGTCAATAGGCTGAATAGTTGGCTGACCAACTGTGTAGCATTGACTAAAATAGTCTGCAAAACGGTCTGCCACCTCTGGTGGGGACGAAAAATACTTAGTGTTTCCAGTAGAACAATCCCGCAGTGAAATTTCATGTGCATTGTTACGAGTGTGCTGCTTTGCAAACTTCCAGAAAATTTCGGGGTGGCGGTTCAGACTGCGCTCGACATCATCAAGATGTAACTGTTTATCGCGCGAGTACAACTTTTTGACGAGAGAACGATAGATACTAAATTGAGTGTACCAGAAGTTAGAGCCTGTTTTTTTGAAAATTCTATGAAAATGATCTTTTTTCTTAAGGTACATTTTTAAATCCTTGGAAAACCAATCCGGGTAATTGGAAACCTGAGAATTGCGTTTTGGAACAAAAATGCTAATCGCGTCTTGCACAACTGACGTAAACGTTTCTGTTGCGAGATTGGTGTCATCCATTGCAAGAACAGCGCTCCAGTTATAATTATGAAGGTATTTATACATTCCCAAATAATCTCCTTTGCGGTAACAGTAGGCGGAGGGTCTGTTCAATGCTTGCAACTTTCTTGGCAGCCGTATTTGAACATTGAGAGGTGGATGATATACATCCATTTGTACTAGAGGGATCAAAGCAGTACTGATTGATTCGATTGGAATATTTGATAACACTAAGTCAAGAACATTGCCAGCGGAGTTTTCGAAGCTGTTAAGCTGATTAAGGCCACAAAAATGAATAAAAGATAACAACCCAGCTGCCTTATTTGACGTGATTAAGTTGCCACCGTTTATAACGTCCAATGACCAATCTATTTCCGGAAGGTTAAAATCCCCGTACATTTGAACTCTGTACCTATCGAAGTCTACTTGTTGTTCCAGCGTTTCAAGATGTTTGATAAAAATTGAAGCATCGCATAGTGGTGGAAAATAGTAGTTTCCAATAAGATAATTAAAGCCATCGGCAGTTTTAATTTCTACCCATACGCATTCAGAATACGATTCTAGGTCGAACCTTCGATGTGACTCAAGGGACGAGTGAAGCGCAATCAATACGCCACCACCTAGCTTTTGCCCCGTGCTTATGTAGTCTCTGTCGCGGCGGTAGACATTGTAGTTAGGTGTGAAGTAATTCGAATTCGGAATTCCATCGCAGAGCCACGTTTCCGATAAACAAATAACGTCAAGGTCGGCAGTAATAAGATTAGACATAAACTCATCAGCCTTTGTGCGCAGTCCTCGAACATTTTGATAAAAAATGCTAAGCACTTCCGACATTTACATCTGATGTCGTTTCGAGGGGATAAGTACGAGCATGATCAAGTTGGCCAAAGAACTGGTGGAAAATGCTGCCCTCCGGCCAAACTTCCGGTTTGTTAATGGCGTCAAACACGGCCTGGTCACAAGACAAATGAAAGGAAGAATACGAGGGAAATCGAGTTACCATTTTGGAACAGACAATTGACTTCCCGTCTAGGAACGGCTCGACAAGCGCCTGGACATCGGCAACCGACGTATTCGGTCGAAGTCGAGATACAAAAAGTGCCATTCGGCGCTGGGGCCTAGCAACAGCCTGCACAGTGTCTGATTTAGCAGTGCCAGTAGAAGGCTTGGCACGTCGTCGAAGCTTGACCTCTGTGAAGCCGTCATTCGTCATGCTGACGGGATGCGGATCATCCCCACCACGAGAACTTGATGGTGGTGGAAGAAGGAGAGGTTCCTCGAGAGGTGTCAAGTTCGAACGTGGAAGAGAAGGCCAGTTGTTCGGGTGTGCAAGGGCGGGTGGTGCAAACAAAGCCTTGCTTGCCGCTGGAGCCACGCGGGATGTCGGGGCGGCAGTAGTAGCATAAAGTTGAGGCGGTGAAGACGGGATCGGGAGACGATCCACCACGTTCTTCCGGAGTTGCTGCACTTCGGAGCGAAGGTGTTGGTTTTCAGCTCTGAGGCATTTGAACTCGGCGGTTAGGATATCCATTTTTCTTGTCATACTGTCGATCACGCGCAGCAAACCGGCAGGGACGTAAAGGTCATCCTGTGCTGCGGCTGGCTCACCCGTGGAAGCGTTCGTCAAGTTGTCGTTTGGCGTATCTGGTTGGTCAACCTGGTCTTTTGGTGACTTACTGTGACGCCGGGTACAACCGGTGCATTTGAAGGTGCTGGTTCCTGATTTCATGAAGATATTGTATTCCTCGAGGCCGACGTTTAAGCATCTGCAGTGGAATTTTCTGTCGCAGCCAGCGGAGCAGACAAGGTATTGCTGCTTTGGGTAGAAACGAGCTGCACATGATCCACATTGATCTTTTTGGGGAGCACTGGCTGACGCGTCCTTCGCAGTAGCAGCCGCCATAACGAGAAATTAGCGAAAATCGGAAAAATTCAAACTTACAGGAGGAGCATCAAAAATGGTACTTGAACCAGCTGAGCACAGCTGGCAGCGGCGCGAGCAAGGCCACGAGGGGAACGTGATGGTGCTCGAGCCATCCCACCGTGAACCAATGTTTCGGCCACTCCCACGGGTGCGTGTCGCCATCTATTGGTTGAACTAACGCCTTGTTCAAGATGGCTGCCGTGGGACCGCAGCCTTAAAGGTACCTTTATGTTGACCGTGTGATTAGACCTATTGCTATATTACCCAAGCATCAAGGAGAATGCAAAGATTGGTGTTCCACGCACCACACGCGCACGCCTTCCCCTGTATAAAAGATTCGAAGTAAATAACCAAAATAAAGCGTTGACGAACGCGCGTGCAAGATCCCGTTTGTTTTAGGTATTTGCTTTCGAAAATTTACTACTGCTGGCGCCAGCACGCGCGGCGCGTGGAACACCAATCCCTGCATTTTCCTTGATGCTATTGGGTATTACTGTATTTTGGTTAGAAGCTAAATGCCCCGCCTTCACGTCGCCGAGTGACTACCTCCAGAAGTTTATTGATTTTAAAGTATCGACGTTTATCAAAGCAACACTTGTGTGCAACTCTTTGTCGTGGGAAAAATTAGTATTGCCAATGGCCATGGCACCAACGCCAAGGCCAGCTGAAGAAATATTAATTGATACTAGCGCGTTTTATTGTTTCATCTTGCTTATACGTTTACACGAAGACATAATTTACTTGTTTTTAATAAGAAACACTGTGAAATCAAACTCCGAATTGTGGAGAATTGGGAATAGATCAGAAACAAACTCCGAATTTCGGGCAAAAATAGACTCCGAAAAACGAACTTCAAATTTGGCGAAAAACAAACTCCGAATACACGGGATCTTCCATATATATGACGCCGCTTTTAACTGGCAGCCCCAATTTATTTTTTATTTTTTTTTTGGCCAGGCATTTCAATTTGTTTTACAAGACTACTCAATCAATATTTAGCTGCAGCGTCACGTAATTTTTTTAATAAAGTAAAAAAAAAGGAACTGAACTGTTTGAAACCGAATTTGAAGCTGGACTGGGGAGGAAGAAAAAATGTACTGGGAAGAGTTGCCGGAAATCACGTGGCCACACGCGAACGCGTTTTTTTTTTCTTCTTCCCCCTCCCTTTTTTTTCTCCCCATTTTTTTTTTTTTTTTTTGTTGTGTTAAGCGCAGACCGCATGGCGCGTTTTTCTGCACGCGAAAACGCGACGCGCTATGAACGCTCGCGCGGAAGCTGACGCGGGGGCACCCGCATGCAGACAAAGCCAAGCACCGCCGGCCGCGCGTTATCAGCGTTGCCAGATAACAGAATTCTCAACACGCGATGTAAATGTTGACGCAAATACTACAAAATGAGAATTAAATGAACAAATAAGTAAATAAAACGGGTCTGTGTGTCAAAAGAAACACCTTTTCAATTTTTATATGGAAAATAAAAATGCTTTTGAACACTTTGAAATGTGCTGAATACGAAACAGCGTACTGTGCAGGATCACGTGATAGTTCGACCGACCCTCATTAGGTGAGAGCCGCTTCGACGCCTCGGCGCGCGCGTCTTCTTCTGAGTTGGCCAGAAACCAACGCTCCCGCGAAAACGCGCGGCCGCGCGCAGGAAATGACGTCAATTTGACGCCGACGCCCCTGAATCGCGAGCAAAAACGCTCCATGCGGTCTGCGCTTTAAGCAGACGGAAAACGCGCACGTCGCATGTTGCACGAAAAAAAACGCAAACGTGAAGCACTTCGAGCTTGACGTTTGCGCGTTTTTCATGCTCTTACCGATTTGTGTTCGTAAGATGAGGAATGTCATCAGCCAGGATAAGGGGCGAAGTCGGCGACGTCTTTGTGACAATCAGCTTGGTTGGCTTGGTGGTCGGGCGTGTAGTACAGAATATATCCTAATTGCTTTGATCGGTAAACGATTTCTCTTTTAAAGCTTGACAGATTCGAAGGTACCGCGAACAGCACTTCTGAAGTAGAGGTCTCATGCCCGTCGTCCGCAGCCATCGCTTTGTCCACTTCGTTCAGCCGTACTGCCTGCTACTCCTTCGATACAACGCCATATTGAGAACGAAGCGGAGAATGCACAGAGTGCTTCGGTTCTCTGTGCAACCTTTTTTTTTTTCTTAACAACGTGTTTGCAGTTTTTTAGACGCAAAATAATAAAAAAAGTATGATACTTGTTTTTTTATTTTATTTTTAATGCTGAGTGCGTGCTTTCGATGATCCACGACCTTGATTATCTTTGGTGGTTGTGTCTAAACCATAGAAAATGGCACTTGACCACGGATAATAAAGTGAGCGTGACTGAAACCGGCCAGTTCTCGGTCGGCTGTTTTCGTGCGGCAAGAAAACGAATTTCGAGCCGCGAATTGTGTTTTGGGTAGTTGTGCTCTCATATGTCATGTACAAATAAAGACCTTGGTGAGCATAAATACTCTGTCAATGTCCCTTTAAACAAGCTAGCTTGGGAGAACAATTGCTGGTGTAGTGCTTCTGTCTGTTCTTTTGTGTTTTTGTTTTTGGCCGCACTTTTGTTGCGAATCAAGATGCTCTACAAGTTTAATCAGATATATCAAGCAGGGAACTCCCCATTATTCCAGGTTTTTTTTGCCATTATTATAATGTCGGATATACTATTCGCATAAAAGCCACTTCACCGGTTCATTATATGTGTAGAAGCTCGATTCGGGAAGATATATTTCTGGCTGCAGTCTTGAATTTTAAAAGCGGAAGAGCTACTGGTACAAACATTGTTCAGGTGGCAGAACTTTGGTCGGTCAATACGTTACAGGAATGTCATGAAAAATATGAAAACACGGCCCACGCGTCCGACTTTACCCTTTTCGAATCCGTTTTAACAGATGAGCAGTTATGACGAGCGTCCTACTGCCAGCGTTATCGACTCCGCGGTATTTCTAGAGCATTCGTAAAAACAAGAGCTTTACATTTACAGTCGAGAACTCGATAAAACACTTCATAAAGGCCCTGTCACACTGAGGCAACAGTTGGACAACCCTATCCGGCAACACGGGAAAGTCGTGTTGCCGGCGACCCTGTCAGATCGCGGCAACAACAACAGTCGGGCAACATGTTGCTGCCGCCCGGCAACCGTGTTGCCCGATTTGTTGTCCGACAACCCTGTCACACCGCGCTGACGACGAGGACAACACGGGGAACACTCCGCCATCTTGATTGTTTACCTTCGTTCGTGTGCGGCGCGGAATCGCTGGAAATGTGACTCTACAAAGTGCTAGTGCGTTCGAAGGGCCGGGAATTACCACGGGACGACATCAACCAGTGACTGCGATTAGAAAACTTGACACGGGGAGTATTTTCCGCTCTTTATTTTATCGAAATGTTCTTCATTCGCTGACAAAGCAGATAGCCCTAACCGAGGAAAGTGACATCGCTGATATATTTTCGGGATTTACGCCACCGTATGAAGTGTTTCTGTCCGGTTCTTTCACGCAATTCCGATGTCTACTGCAAAATTGAGTTAGCACCGGCAGTACCGCAAAGCGTCCTTTGTAGCGTGGTGTTGAGCTGAACTGACAGTGCTTCAAAACTGCGACACTGACCCGACCGGCCTTCATAACAATCGGTGGAATAAATATTTTTCAACGCTGTCTACTTGCCTACCGCCTGCTATGTGATCGCTTCATTCCCCCAAAACGCCCTGGGTATTTTGAAAACAAATCAGGTGTCTGGTAGCGACTGTTTCCAAGTTTCAAGCATCAACAATCATGATCAGAATGGTCGTTTTAATGCTTCTATTCTTTAATCCTTGGTTTTCTGGATTATTTTTATTGTACTTCATCAGCGGGTGAGTAGGCATGCCATTTTATTTTACTATCAGTAATGTGAGCAATGGTCTCTCGGCAGTTCTAATTTCAAAACCAGTCTCAACGTTCACAACCGTAGCTGTGACCATTTCGAAAATCGCTTTCCGTAACTACGCAGCAAAAACATTAATCGAAAATATTTTAGCTGCACGCCAGCCCAAATTATTGTTAAATAACGTTTTCCAAGCCTTTATATGAGTAAGACGTTATTGATAGGGGACTACCTTTACCATCGAAGCTATCTATGTTGTCGTGTTGCCGGCCCGAAATTCGCTCAGCCAGCGATCAGGGCAACACACGTTGTCCAACACAAGTTTCTGCTGTTTTTGTTGCCGAAAGCTGTCATACCGAGGCAACATTTTAGTTGTCGTCCATGTTGTCGCGCTGTTGCCGCGATGTGACAGGTTTGTCGGACAACACGGGGAGCGAGCAACAAGTTGCCCGACTGTTGGACAACGTGTTGTGTTGCTGTTGCCGTCGTGTTGCCTCAGTGTGACAGGGCCTTAACTACGAAGAAGCACACCGACGTCTTCATTTTTCAAATGTTTTGTTGTTATGCGCACAAAAAGAAAAAAGATGATGGAATTGCATGAATAGAAAATTGAATTGTTCGGTTGTACGGTGGTCTCGAGGCTTTGCTGCGAATTTTCGTCAATCCGAAGAAAGAACAAAGGGGTTTAGTTATGCAACTCGACGACAAATATTGGACAGAAACGTTCAACCATCGGTTTTAAAAAAAATATAGAGCTCTATTTTTCGTATTTTTCTGGGAAGAAAATATCTTGAAACGTGAATTTACAATACCTAACATCAAAAGGCTGAAAAAAAAACTTAAAAAGCGGTCTTAATGCCGAACTTTTTGTACGTTTCGCTTTTGCGAAACGTACAAAAGCCTTGGAGGGACTTGAACATTTTTAGCTTGACAGAGCATCTCGTCTCGGGCACAACAACAAGGCGGGCGGGTGGCCCGCTTTGCCGCCCGCAGTGCGTCCGCTCTTTGCGAAGTCACGTACGGAACGTGCCCAGCGGACCGGATGTTGCGCACCACGAGACGGCTTCCTACACCGTAACGAAGAAGCTGTTGGACAAAGCACGTTTGCGTGCGCACACCGTAGGCAGCAACGACAGCGTGGAAAGACGAACTGACCATTGCGGATGACATCCCAAGAGTCGCGCCTCTATCAGCGGCCCGCTTGACAACTATACTTCGTTTCAGCTTCCGTCCGAGCGCAGCCAAAGCTACGTGTGGCCAGAGCCAATCACACACGCGATCTCGCCTGCACTTTTGTATCACTCCGCTTCGCCACTGGTCGTCCGCGCCGCCCGCGCTCGCCGAGTATTTCGTCTGCTACGGGTGTATCAACGGTCTCGTCTGCTGCAGGTTTAAAAAGTGCCCCTTCACGTGCTGAAATTTAGTCACAGGGGATGTTAGTACGTAGGCTGGCCGCTGGCGTCTGTGTTCGAGCTTTGCACCTGTTCGGTACTTCGGCATAGTTTCGAGATGTAAGTACACATTGCAAGGTGCCCGATGACCCGCGGCCGTTGATGTTTCCTTGTATTGTCTGGATATACCAGGGCTCGAGGCGCAGTCCTTTCCACCAGCTTCTCGGCGTTCAATCTGATCGGCAGGTAAAGGGGTGCCTTGATTTCGCCGCGTATTGGAGAATTGTAGTGGCCCGGACGCTTTTCTTGTTTACAACGCATTCGCGGTACGACGTGGCCGGAGTCTCGTGCCCAATATGAAAGTAGACATTCATACGACCTCTCGCGTCTGACGGCCAAACATGCCTTTGCGAAAGGACGTTGAAGCGACTCGGTGAGGAAACCAGCGAAGCACATAATTCGGCCATTAGGGGAAAGAAATCACACAGAAAAACCGAGCGCTGCAGCCGTGTTGCCAGCGGCTGCACGTGTTTTCACCGAACCCCATGTATTTACATCTACTAATAAAAACATAAACTTCAGATATTTAATTCTTTTAGTTGCAAATAATTGTCAGAAGTACACATCTGGAATATTGTGCAATGTTTACGCACAAAAAAGTTATTTAAAACAAATTACTTTTGCGGACTACTTTGTGGTGCGTAGGAATGCTCTCCTCGACGTTGCGAACCGTCCCTCCGCCTTCGGCTGCGCTCGGACGGAAGCTGAAACGAAGTATAGATTCATGGAAAAAGCAACAGCAGCATACGTATCATGCGTGTTTTTTGTTTTTGTTTTCTGACGCAGCGTTTGGCTGACGTAAAGCCCCGTCGACGCTCGGCTGGTGCTCGCTTTCGTTCAGAGAAACACTGACTCAGAGTCAGTGGCGGATCCAAGGGGGGGCGACGGGGGCGGCCGCCCCCCCCCCCCCAAAAACAGAGTCGACCCCCCTCCCTCCCCCTTCTCGGAGGGCAATTTGACATGGGTGGACCCCTTTTGCACAAGAAAGAATGGGAGAATAGTATCCTTAGAAATTTTTCGCCCCCCCCCCCCCCCCAAAACGGAGTTCTGGATCCGCCCCTGCTCAGAGCACTCGTGTCTAATCTGCGCCCCGCGCTTGATCGAAGAAGAAGATAACACTCATAATATGCACAGACCTTAATGTGTTGCGTAAACAGCAAAGTTTGTTGAAAACAAGCTGGGTACAACGCCCCCTTTAGTTTGATACCCTCGGCATACGTTCGCGTAATCAGACTTGAACGGTACTCATTACAAGTATTTTAATTACTCGTAATCGATTACTTTTTATAACATTTTGTAATCGTTTGAATACATTTAGTAGGAAGTAATCACGCGAGTAATCCAATTTTTGTTTTCGAAATACAATTTTTTTTGTTAATCGTTATTCTCTTTTTTTTCCTTTGTCTGTACAAGTTTTCTACCAATAAATCATCGAACTAAATCTCGCACAGCAGGATGGTCTACCAAAATTGGTGGATGAAGAATATAATTAGCCTATAATTCGGTTCCTCTAATCCAAAAATGGTCAGTAAGAAACACCCTTTTCTTTTTCTTTTCAAACCGACATAAAGAATTGTCGTATAGGCTGTGCGGCTGAAGTTTCGCCGCGCATACGCAGCGCCACTCCTCCCCTGGCGAGGCGCGCCCATACTTGATAGAAGTACGAGGAGCAGACGACGCGGGAGGCTGCATGGTGCGCTGGTCGTGCTGGCCTCGTGCTTCGTAAAGTAATGTACCGAATCCAAAAGGTACCCAAATGTCACAGCATCGTATTAAACAGAAAGGTATCCACCTCCCGAAAAGTTTTGTTTGATTCCTGGGAGGTGATTCAAGAAAGATCGCCAGAAGCATGAATCGCCAGCTGTGCGGAGGACAGGTTTAATTATTGTGTCTCTATTTTGTCGCGTGATTCAGTAATGCAGCTACGCTTCCTTGTCATATTAATAGGGACTTTTCGTGGGTCAGACGCGAGAGCATGCAGGAGTTTTGCGTCGCTTGGGGGCGGAATGAGCTGGCGCCCGTGGTGCCCGCAATCCGACACTTACGTTCTACGATAAGTCCCCAATATAATAGCTACGATGGTTCCCCATGGCTGTCTACAAACGAAACCCGAATATGCAGTTACCATTTTTTTTTATATAAAAGACTAAATTTGAGAACCAAGCTCACTTTGCTTACCCGCCCATTTTGTTCCCCGATGTTAACAAGAGAAAGCGGGTAAGCGGCAACAAACTTGGTGAAAAATTAGGCAGATAATCGTAGCCCCTATTGCGTACTTACTTGAACGCATAATTAAAAAGAAATTGACGGCTGTATTCTAGTTTTTCTATATATTATTAAAATGGTGTAGTTAGCCCACAACAGGTATAATTACTTCCTAAGGGCCTCACAAAATTAGAAACTAGAACATCCCTGGGTCGACCGCGTGTTGGCAATGTTAGATGTTCCTAATGTAATAGCTAATATGGTTCCCCGTGGGTGTCGACAAAATAAACCTGATTATGCCGTTACTATTTTTTAAACAAGTTTAAATTTGAGAACCCAGCTCACCTTGCTTACTTGTCAATTTTTCATTTTGATGAATTAGTGGAGACTGGGTCGAGAAAACTAGAAACATCAATCGTGGACAGAAAGAGGTATCTCTCATACACGGTTGATATTTTTAGTTATTTTGCCCCAGTCTCGGGAAATTCATCCAAATTGTTAATATACACACCAGCTCGCCTGCGCTCTCACAGTAATTTCTATCAATTTTGTTCTCTGATGCTTACAAGAGAAGGCGATCGTAAGCAGTGAAAGACATGAGGGCAAATGAGGCAGATAATCATAGCCCGTATTGCGCACTGACTTGAGCGCATAGTTGAAAAGAGATTTACACTGACGGCTGTACTCTAGTTCTTTTTTAATATTATTAAAATGATGTAGTTATCCTACATCAGGCATAATTACTTTACAAGGAACTCTAAAACATCCCGGACGAACCCGGACATTCCTCGGTCAACCAATAAGAGTGTGTTGGCAATGTTAGATGTATAAATTCGAACAGTGGTCTTAAACCGGAACAGTGTTCAAAATTATCATTCTGCGGTCACATAAAAAATAAGTTAAAAAAAGGTGAGGCTTTACAACGCAAATGCAAGTCGATTAGAGATCACTCTCTTCACTAATAAAATTATAAGTGGGTTGTTGACGCACGTACATGAATTGCGATTCTACCGCTTTGACGACAGCGACAGATGCGCGCAAACACAGCAAGGTGTTGCGGCGTATAGTAATGTTTTTTTGTTTTTTTTTTGCTGTTGGACTTGCTCAAAATAAAAGCGGCGGCCTTATTGACGTACCATTTCGGTTTTTTTTATTATAACTTGACCCAGTGTTGCGATCAGGCTGTACGTGCCTCGTCATTAACTTCATTCGGATGAATTAGAACAGGCGCGGCATGCTTCCAGCAGCCGGTAACTCCGAGTTTCTAAGAAAACTGACCCGAGTTCAAGGAGTGTATGCGACGGCGCAGCTGTGCGCGAAAAGACAATTTAAACAACATTGCATTCTCATCTTTGTCCGAATAGCCCTGACTTTGAAGAGCTAGCGAAACCATAAAGAAAAAGAGCATTTATCTCGAGGCGGATGTTACAGTCGACGCTGTCTTGCACTTTCGAGACACACTTCGCAATCGACTAATATTCCTATGCCTGGATTATCTGCTCCACCCCGGAGACCTGACACACAGGCAACCTTTCTTTGCGGAGATTCGCCTCCCTAAAAAAATGATCACAGCTTTTTAACGGACAGAAAGCTTCAACGCGGTGCCCGCCATTGCAACTGGCAGCTGCGATGGGACGAGCGTACGGCTAAGTAGGGCGAATTTGGGCCACGGCGCGGCGCCACTGGTATCGCTCCAGCGCGCCCCCTGGCCCAGCCGAACGGTCCCATAGACAATCTGAGCTAATCGGTAAGCATAAAGATTGCGTTTCCAAGTAACGGCCAATAAACCGATCTCACAGCCAGTCACGGGTGGGAGAGGACTTGCGCGCGCGTTGCTTTCTAGCCACTTAGCCTCGAACCCAGTCGCGTGTCTAGGGGGCAGCACATATTCGCCGAAAGGTGGATTTGCTAGAAGAAAATGGGTTTTGAGATATTTATCGGCCAGTTTTCCCATTTTCTTTCGACCGATTCCAAAATTCAGCAGAAAAAGAGCGCCCAAAGTCCTGCCCACTACCACGCATAGAAGAGTGACAGTCGTTTCAGGCACGTAGTCAATACCTTGCCAGTGTTTCTTCAGGGCGCACCCCAAGGGTCTCAGAATATCTATCTATCCGTACGGCGTGCAATCGCTAAAGGGGGCGTTCTTGACTCAGGAAAGTGACGCAATGAGGTAACGTTTCCACTGCACATATTTTAGAAAAACATGCTTAGATCATTGAAAGATCATTGAAAAAACAGGCAGATCAAGTTTTTGCTCAAAGCATTTTTCAATAAGCGCGGAAACGAAGCACCATTGGCACATTTAGTTTAATAATGAGTCACGTTTCAGTTGCAATTTAGAAGTTCGTTGGCTCGTAAAAAAAATGCAGTTCACTTTAAAAAAGCTTTTTGGGAAGCCCACGCACAGTACTGCGCCAATATTGTACCCAGTTTTTGGTCTCTTGACTCAACGAATGCCGTGGTCTCTTTCCAGGATCGAGCGAACGCACGGTGAGCAAAGCTTGTGATTGTCAATAAATGTCAAGAAACATTAATATTTTTAATAAAATACAACTTACGCTAATAGGGCTTTTGCTAAATTACCCGGACACCAAGGCGCGTGCGCGAGTGTAGTTACACGCGCTGCGCGTGCTGCCTTCTCCGGCAGTAGCTTTTCGAAAGCAGTAACTCAAAACAAATGGCGCTTAACACGCGTGATCATTAGCGCTTGATTTCGTTTATTTACTTAGAATCTTTCATACAGGTAAGGTGAGCGCGAGCAGCGCGCGTACTTACGTTCCCAGCATTCTCCTTGATGCTTGGGAAATTTGACTAAGAGTTCATTGCACCGGAACCCTATAATCAAAACTCAACTCTATACCCAATAAAAATAAAATAAAAAAAACGCAGGTTGATACGGGGTGAGTGTTCTTCATAGACTTCGGTTATCGATGTATTCCCCACACGTAACACACGTCGGTACTTTTCTTTTCTGCTTTCCCTTCTTTCTAGGAGCGAGAAATCAGTAGTCGGGAAGGGCGCCTCGATGCGAGACGCCTTTCCCGGGTATGAAAGCGATGCTCGAGCAAAGTGATGGCACGGCAATGGCTATTTGTTCTACCACCGACAAAAGAATAGGCCGAGGTTCTGGAGTCACGCAAGAACGGCCGTGCAGCGGGCAAGGGAACCGTGTCTTGCACGCTTGACCCCGGCGTACAAATATGGACCCTTCCATAGACGCGTTTCTACACCCGTTCATTGCAATGTATTTTTTAATTTTTTTTAGGGGAATAGCATGTTTTGTTCTTTTTTTAGCGAATCGCTCATTCGAGAAGTTTGTCCGTCCGTCCATTTGGGAATTCCCCCTTTCAAATTAAGGGGGTTATTGATGTCACCTTATCTAAGGTCACACGCTCTCAGGTTACAGAACATCGTGACGTCGCATGTTGTAGCCTTACATCACGTGTTAAGTTGTAGTGGCACGTAATACTGTGACGTCACGTGAAGTAAATTTTTCGCTAATTTTATTACAGAAATGAACAAATTGTGTTTAGTTTAGTGTCTTTTAAACGAATTTAAACGATCGATTTTTAAAGTTGTACAGAAACGAAATTGTAGGGCTTATTTTATTGCTCAGGTATATGCCACGTCGCATCAGCACAGGAACATCAGTCATTTGTTTGTGAACGCGAGAAAAGTAATTTTAAGAGAAGTAAAACGATTTCCCACTTGCACCTGGTAATTGGGCGACCGAAGCTTTTGTTGGGGGATCGTGACATGTTGGTGCTCCCGCAGTATCGCCACCCTCGGCAGTACACCGTACTCATAAAGATTCCCTAGCCGTGAACGCAACGACGCAATCGCGCTGCTTCGCGCGGCGCTCGCTTGTTCTGGAACTTCCGAGTTGTTCCTGTGTTTATTCATCACGTTTTTGTGTAAGATGCCGGGCTATTGCGCGGCAGAGGGCTGCGGCAACAGCGTGCTGAACTGCGAGACGCCGACCCACGGGTTTCCGAACGATGAGAAATTCCGAAGCGTGTGGATCCGTCTCGCGCGTCCGTCGTCTCTCCGGCGCCGGTGAAAACCAATCGCCTGTACGGTGACCATTTTCGGGATGAGGAATGGCGACCCACTGTCCTCGGGAGTCTCGGTCTTCCTACCGAGAATATTCGGTTGCTACCAGGGGTTGTGCCGACTATTAATAATAATAATACTTTTATTTACTGAAAATAAAATTTACACACTTGGATTTGTTTCTAAGAGAAGAAAAGCAGAAGAGCTCAGCGGACCGCACGAAAAGCGAAGCAAACTGGAAAATGAGCGCGTTGTTATTAAAACACATAATAGCGCGTACCTCCAAGCTCGCCAATCATTAATAAATGCGAGGCATTTCTAGGCCACCCCGACCCTCTTCAGATTTTGTCGGGCGGACCGTCGGTCTGTCGGATGGTTCGTATGGTTCTATCCCGAATCGCCTGTCCGTTACCATGTGCGAGAGTTACTACTCGTCCTCGCTGACATCTTCCGAGTCAATTTCTGGGCCACCGTCCACAGTTCGACAGCGCACCGTTTTCAAAAATTCATCGAGCAACATTGGACGTCGCCATTGCACGGACACGAAGCGAGTGATTGGATACGAGTCTTCGCCGAACGCTGACGTCACACTCGCTCTCGATTCGAGCTCAGCCGAGTCCACGCCGAACTCTGATGCAGCCTTTGCGTCCGGTACATGTCCAGAGTATGTGAACAAGCAATGACGGACAGGCGTTGGTGCGGATTTTGAAAAGGATCGATTGTGCAGACTGGGTCTTTAGTGAGGACAAGTACATTTTTTATCTATACTGCTTTCTGTTGGTAGAGATCTGTACTTTGTTTAGAATAAATAAATAAAAAAAATGTTACACACTTTCAGGACATTTATGTTGTAGCTTCGAAAACTTTCGAAACCTTCTCTTTGCATTTGACTCGGTAATTCGCAAAGATGCCCCTATTTTTTCCAACAATCGTTGGCGTACTAATGAGTAATTTTTCTCGCTTTGTTTACTCTCCTAACTGAGGCATACACACACAAAAAAAGTTTTGTTTTAATTATTTGTTTGTAGGTGTCACTCGTTTTACGACAAGGAAGTTTATACTTTATTGATTATGTTGCATTATACCCTAGTTATATGAGCGCTCTCATCTGTCATGAAGCCAAGAATCGTTGGCATTTCCTAACTGCATTGAGCTCAACTAAGTTATCCGGGATTAGATGGTACATAGGCCTAACAACCCCAGTTGAGATGCACGTGAATGGACACAGTTGAAACCGAAACGAAACCAAATCTGATGTCTAGTATATTTTTTTTAAGTGACGCCAATGAATTATATGCACCGCTTATCATTCATTGTACAGTCAAATTCGTTTATAACGAACAGCAGGAAGCGCTACGATCAGTTAGATATAGCGAGTAATTCGATATAGCAAAAACCACTTAAAACAAACTTCCACGAAGAATTCGTTGTAAGGCGAGAGCTTCTCTTTCTTTTTCATCTATTTACTTCCGCCTTGTAACAACGCGCTGAAAAAACTTTTTTTTTTTTTGCATGCGTGCAAAGCTTTTTTTTTTGTTTATCGCTCTTTATGATCGCTTCTCTTCGTGGGCAATGGTTTTGGGATGAAAAGTTTTTTTTTTTTGTGCGTGCGTGCAGAGCGTATTTTTTTTTTGCTTTTTTCCCTTCTGAATCGCTTCTCTTCGCTCAATTTTGTTCTCAACTTTAGCTTTTTAAATTTTCTTTCTTTCCTACTTTTTTGGACGGGGAAGGGACAGGCTAGAAGACGATTGTTTGCGTATTTTTGGAAGCCTTCCCGGGGGGGAAAAGTTCGATATAGCCAGTATGTTGTTCGTTATAAAAATTACTTTTTACATGCATTTTATTTAAATTTTTCATGAGTTCGATATCGACAATAATTCGCTGTACGTGGGTTCGTTCTAAACAGGTTTCACTGTACATGTATAAAACAAAATAAAATGAACTTATTTTTTGTTTGTTTTTAAAGTAAAGAAACGATAAAAAACAGATTAGTTGTTAGTTGTTTTACAGGGGGAGTTTAGTCTGCCGGATCATGGCAACATTATTGTCCACTGTAGATGAGACATCTAGCTAGTGCGGTACAACCACTAGCCTGGGGTCTTTAACGTGTATCACGCAGTAGTGATACACGACGGCACGCTGGTGCGATGCTCATCCAGATCGAAATGGGCAGGGGTGGGGATTGAACCCAGGATCCCTGGGTTCTACAGCACGAGCTTTCGCTCCACGTGCTCGAGCTGGTGTGTGCTAGCCCACTCGGTCACCGAACATTTCACACGAATTCACGAAATCATCGTTCGCTAATTCACACCAATTCACGAATTCACACGTTTCACACAGAATGTTTCACACAAATTCAAGCAAGAGAGACATAACGAAAGTCTTATCGGCACCAACATCACAATTCACCCTCGCCGAGCTTCGGCTTCCGCGACGTGCCGTGATTGTTCTAGCGGCAGCTCTGGCCCCGAATCGTGACCTCTTCCGACAATAGAGAGTTTTAGCGAGTCGTTTTTCGAGCACACGGTTCTGAAATCACGAACGGTGCAGCTGGTCGGTTCCGTGAAACCGTACGTGAAATTTGACATATTTTAGCGAATCGTGAAACTGGCGCAACCGCGAAAACGATGATGATGATTGTGCTTGACGGTGGCGCCATCTTCTAGTAAACATGTGAAACATTCTGCAACGTGTAAATCCGTGGCGGCTCGTGTTTCCGACGTACGACCAATGTAAACAAGACGGCCGACGTCACATTTGCCGGTCGGAATTTCAAGAGCTGCGAAGCTAGATAGAGTGAAAAGTATCTGAACGACCGTAAAGATATGTGGTGCGTCTGCGTCATCTTGAACTTCAACGGTTGTTCACGTTGTGTGCCGTCGAACCAAATCATTTCGTCTGCTCGGTGTCGCCGCGGCAACTAGTCTGCCCGTAGATCGCAAAAATTTGCTAGCATGCGCAGTTTACAGCATTCACGATCGCTTACCGTTGTGAGCAGTCCTCGAAATGATTTGGTTCAGACTCTCGAATGAAGCAGAGTAACAGGATAGCAAATCGCTTTCCGCTGTCCTAAGCCTAACGCTCGGCTGGGTCGGCGAAGTCAGTCGCCGAGCCGACCGCCATCTTTTTTTACCCGAGTCGTGAACGGTGGTGGCTGCGTTGCGGTGACGACTCCAGCGGCCAGATTGAAAGAAACGAACGAGAAGAGCGTCCCAACGCCCCGAACGACTCGCGCGCGCATGCGCAGTGGCGTCACCGATGCGTTCGAGGGCGAATGCGTTAGTGTGGAAGCGACCTGCTAAAACTCCCTATTAGGGAGTTTTAGTTCTAGGCCGTTTCCGCAGCCCGCTATGCACTCACTCGCACAGCGCTTCGTAATCCGCCACAAGACCTTGAACTATGCAGACAAGGCTGGCGGTGCGCATGCGCAGCTGTTGCGTTTTCTTTACGGACACCGTAGCGGAGGAGAAAAACTATCTACTACAACTCCCTATTACTTGCTGCTACGATACCTTCTAGATAGCTCCCCCAATCTTCCGCAATAGAAAGTGCTTCGCTGACGCTGGCCATGGGCGGTGATGCAGCTGACGCCGCCATCTTTAGCTCTATTGGGGCGAACCCCTGTCAGTTAACTCATAAGTTCACTTAGTAGGCCACTTCGGTTGAACTCAATACTCGTTAGCGGATTAATAGGTTGTTCTAGACCCTAGTACAGCGTTGCTGGCTCTTACGTACGCGATACGCAATAGTATAGCGTAGTCTAAAAACGACATGCTCGGACCGAGTTTAGTTGTGGTTTCGGGAATGTTCACCCTACGGGAAATGGCTGAGATGCTGCATTCACCATGCTTTGCTATATATAACCGCTGCGCGAAATGCTTATGCGTTTCTTCGAAGATCAACGTGGCGACAGTAGCGATTTTTAAATTTTATTTCACCGTAGATTACTACAATCAATGATGAGTCGATGACTCAGCAATAGTTTTCCCGCCAATTGGGGATAACAACTAAAAGCGAGCAGCCACTGAAATGCCGCTTAATCAAACGATAGTCTCGATGATAAATCAGCCACCTAGCGGTCCACTGTGGCCGTTCCGAATGTGGGCACAACTCCGAGAAATGCAGCCCCATTTTTGGTGAGACCTGTGTCATGGGCCACGAGTCACGACAAACAAAAACGGCCAGAGAAATTTACGAAACCTTCCTGATTAAGTCCCACCACGACAACTCTTGTGTAAGCGCACCCGGTTTGTTCTTGTCCGATGAAGAATTTTAGAATCTAAAGAACCGATGACGCTGGTATTTGAGGGGTGTGTGTTTTTAGAACATATCTTTGCCTGCCAAGTGTGGCGGTGTTTATATTTTTAGAAGTATTTCACACAAATAATCCATTCAGTTGTAAGTTACGCCGCGTCCTATCCAGTTTTCCCTTTGTTTTCGTCCGCGTTTTTTTTTTTTTGGCGTATTATTCCAGATTTTTTTCATCAGATAGCATGGTGGCCTTCGGAGTCACGCGCTCACGTGGGCTTTATCATATCGTCCGCGACTGTACAAGGAATGCTACGGGTGCAAATTAAAGGAAAAAACAAGAGCGTATACGCAGCACATGTCTGGGCGCAATTGCTAAGAATCAAAGCTAATAGGCCTCCTGCGCTAAAACTTTAAACAAACTGTGGCGCCTTTTTTTTTTAGTAGTCTAAGTTTACCTGATTGGGCCTCGCACAAGTTATGGCGCCTTCGCATATCTTTTTTTTTTTATCTATAGTGCTGAAGAGCGGAAAAACACCTTTCAACGACCGAAATCGGTTCGATTCAAAGCCGCAAGACAATCAGAAGTTACAGATCCATGCCACCACCACTAAGGTGCGCGTCTCTAATCTCTGCGTGGTAACGTCAGAACATCAGGTGTCCGCATGTTTTTGTTTTTTTCCTTTTTTACTAAACGCGTGATACGGCGTTTTTGTGTTCACGCTCTTATCGTCTTAGCTTTGACCTGTGCTTCGACAGCCATTTTTTTGTTTCTATGTACTTTTTTTCATTATCGTGCTCCGCACTCGGCACGCTTTGCTTCTACATGTCTAACAGTTTGAGAAGCTCAAGTTTGTACTACCCAGAGCAATTTGTAACAAGTTCCTTTTCGCAGCGGCTCCTGGGCAACGCAGCAGGCCTATATGGTACATATGCCTAGTCTTGCCTATGTTTCATATCGTGTGGATACTTGGTCTTCCCCTGTTGTGTCGGTACGCGAGAGTGTTTACACGGCCCATAGAAAACGATGGATAAACAAAAGCACATGTCCCCATTATCTAATGTGGCGCTTGAGTACATGAGGTAATGATTCACTCGGGCCGGTGGTAGACCATTTTGTCCAGGTGATCCTCACTATAGGGGGTATTCACTGGACACCATATTTGAGGGCGATATTTAGAGCGCATGCTCAGAACGAGCTCACATTAACGGGCTGCTAAGACCGGCAATCTTGATGGTGCGGAACTCATGTTGCAGAAGAACCGTGGAAGTTCGCCATCAGCACGCGCTCAGCAGTCGCGCACACAGCTATGGCCGCCAGTGAATACTCCCTATACTGCGTTCACCCTCAAGCAGAGACTGCAACCGAAGCGACAAGGGCGAGCTAGCCCTCGCTCCTTGCTTCGAGATCATGCGTTTCTCGCGCGAACACTCGTTCTTCGTAATCACGCTTCAAAGCAGAGAGCTCGAGCCCTCGTGCTTGTGGCATTGGCTGCAGTCTCAGCTTAAGGGTCAACGAACTATAAGAGTTACCAGAGGACGCTGAAGCTTCGCCCGTAAGAGAGGAACGCGACACTCAAGCATATAACACTTCTCTCGTTCCCAAGCCGAGCAAGCGTGTCTGCGTGGCCTATGTTGGTAGCGTGTCTGGGTTGCAACCGAGAGGTCGTGGGTTTGAATCCCGCCCCCGCTTTAAATTTTCCAAATTTGTTTTTCTTTAAGTCAGAAGTAATAACTTTATAAAGTGAAACCATTAGAGACATGCGGCGACTTTTAATTGGCATTACATGTTGTGTTCTAATCACTTTCATACCACGCATGAAGTCACGTTTCACGTGAGCGTCGTGGGTTGTTTGAAATTCCCGCGCGACCGCACGTGGCTCTGACGTCATGACCCTATCGATGAGTCAGAAATTTTGCGTCCAACGCCACCGACTCCTCCTTTTTTGCGACACGATCTCCTTAAAGGGCTACGGAAAAGAAATCTTTGCACTTTTTAGTTCTTTGTTTAGATATTGTCCATGTTCTGCCGGCCGCCCAGAAGCACTAGCCTAGACCAGTGTTTCTGGGCTGTAGGCAGAGAAATCAAGAGAACTACTTTTAAAACGAACGAACAGATTTCAAAATTGCGTCTGGTGGCGGTCTGTGAAGCTCCGTTGGAATGCCGTCACGTTATGAGTTGCTAAGAAGCAGCGCCAGTTCGCGGAAGCATACCTCCCTCGTGGAGTTACTTAGTCCTGAATGTGACTTCGAAGAACGCTGACTGTTGAGACTGCAGCCAAAGCTACAAGCGCGAGCGAGCCCACGCTCCTGGCTTTGAGACATACATTTCTAGCGCGAGCGCTCGATCGTTCTGCGGAAGAACGCTTCAAAGCAGCGACCTCGAGCTCTCGTGGTTGTGGCATTGGCTGCAGCCTCAGCTCCACGGAGCTTCTGCAACGTGCATTCCGCACCATCGAAATCGCCGTTCTTTGCAGACGTTAGGTTGGAGCTTGATTTGAGGATCCGGAGCCTCTCTCACGGTGGCCTCTCTCAAGCAAACCATACACCATTGCCGGGTACTGACGGATATTTCTACTTACTGGTTCCCTCGAGCCACTACTTCCGCGGAGTGCGACAAACACGGTGAAGCGAACGCTCGTGGCACATAAAATACCGGCACGGCCGCAAATGATACGGGCAAGAAATGTGTTGGCTATAGGGCGCGTACAGACCTCGGATGTTACTACACTACTAGGCGAGGTTGTTACGCGTTGACGCCATTAAGTGGCAAGGCTCGCAGCTGCAGTACCCTTAACCGATCGAGAACTATTGACTTCACGAGCGCGGTACGCATTGTGCTTCTTGCTGGCTGACTTTGAAGCGAGAGATAGAGAGCACGCCGCTCACGTCATTTTGTTTCCGCACCCCTTTAAAGCTACCGCTTTAAAATATCAGACAGGAAAAGCTCGGAACCCGAGTTCACGGTTTCGGCCGGCCTGTAGTCTCGAGGATCCTCATCGCCTTTCAAAGCCTGTGGCACAGTCACCGCTATCTGTTCCGCTAAGGATAAAGAAGAATTTTTTTAACGTATTAAATGTTTTTTAGCGAACCCCGAAATCCCAGAACTAAGAGTTTTAATAGATCTTTTCGATATTCTTTGATAGCCCGATAACGATACGGTGCATCGGGTATCGTTATCAGTCATTGGAACGATCTATTAGGGAGTTTTCGTAGATCATTTTCGCCGTCCCGAAACGCTCTCCGCAACCCGCTACGATACCGGAACTCTACAGTCAAGGCTATCGGCGCGCAGGCGATAGTCTTGTGGAGTCGCTAGGTTCAAAGGAATTTGAGCACAAATAATTGGAACATCCGGTATCAAAGCAACATATGCAGAAATGCAAAGAAGCATTCGAGGTTGACGACGCAACTTGCGAGATCAATGATGTCAACGAAGTTCCAGCTAGGTACGGCAGTCATGAGCAGTACGCAACATGACGATGGAGGCACAGGTAACATTGGCGATTGAAAGTTGACAAACACGAAAATTTAAGACATGATGACTTGGTTACATGACCCTCTACATTGAAAAAAATTATGGTGCGGATGGGTGTTTTTGAGATTACGCTCACCGTCCTTGTATGAAACAGAAACGAAACCGACAATCATTGGACGTGAAGTGAGAGTGAACTACCACATTGTCTCGATGCCTTTAAAAATAATAATTAAATTTTAACTGCAAAATGTAATTATCTAATCAATGTTACATAACGCTAATACTACGACATTAACCTCTTTTCTGCACGATGCATAGTTTTTGCTATGAGCGATTTGGCTCTCGTTTCCAAAGTGGGAAAAGAAAAGTTTCAGCAATATACCAAAGTGTATTGCTGAAATACTTTCGACATAGCATAACTAGGGACGAAAAAGGCCGGAAAAATAAAAACGGGTGGATATCATGTCATGTCAGGACTCCTTAAGACTTAGGGTTTCCGCTACCACGGAAGTGTAACAAGGCAACGTCTTGGCTGCAGAGGCTACTTCAGAAGCTACCCTTACTCCCGCGATTAGCGCTACAAGAGTTAGTTCAGATTCTGCCATAATTCACATGGTAAATTAAAAAAATAAACAAATATCGAACACTTTGATGACACTGATTAGAGACTGAAGCGATAAATTACAAATGTTGGATTAAACGTAACGTTAAATTTATAATTACTGTTTCGTGTTTTCGACAAATATTAATAAATCCCGAGCCGGTTTTCTACATCTGGGAAAACCAATAAACCACGAATGGGAGCTGGCATTGAGTTAAAAAAAAAGTAAAAACAAGCTTCGTGGGAAGAAATTTTTGATTCACGGCTTTACCTTGCGCTGTCCAGGTACACAGTTCCCCAAATAACTGTCCACTAAGATTTGTTGTTTCGGACCCGCTCATCTCATTTCGTTTCCTCTTCTGTTCCGTACGGAGACGGTTTTGCAAGTATTTAGATCACGCGTAAGTCCTCTGATGTTTAGGAAATCCCGCGCCCGTGTCCTATTTTCTTTTTAACATGCGCCCCGATCAGACTTGCGCGGTACTCACTACAAGTTATCGAATGTCTTGTAATCGATTACTTTTCGGAGGAATTTTGTAATCATTTTAATGCGCTTATTAAGAAGTAACCATGAGAGTAATCTGATTACTTTTTGAAGAATTTTAATTAGTTGTAATTGTTACTATTTCCCCCGTCCTTCCCAATGGCGCCCTTTCTTCGTACAAGTTCCCTACCAAGGAATCTTCGAACCGGGTCTCGGACGGGAGATTAGTTTACCGAAATCGGTGTGCACAGAAGACGAATGTATAGTGGACGGTACGAAAAACCTGTTATCAAGCCGGCAAAAAAAAATCTGTCGTTTCGTAAATCTGAAGTAGTCGGCAAATTAACGGTTAGTTCTTCCAAGTAACGGCCAATTACTTTTTTCTCAAGTAATATAACTTAACATATTTTAACAAAGAGTAATTGTAATCTATTACTTTTTTAGAGTAATGTGTACAAGACTGGTCCCGATAAACATTAATATTTTGTCCGATACCAGAAATTGAAAAAAAAATAATAGCAAAAATAAATGATAAATTAAGCCCGAATATAAAAAGAAAAAAAAAATCCCGAAAACACGGCCCTAGTTAGGATGCAGGCAGGCACGTAGCCAGGATTTTGTTTCGGAAAAGGGGGGGGGGGGGCAGGAAGGCCCTTGGGCCTTCTCCCTTGGTTTCGTGCCTGGATGTAGGTAAGAAATATGACGACTATCCTTCGTTTTACCTAGAGGGGTCATGAAACGATATCGGGTTGAAATGCTCATGACTTTGCAGAGGCTTACGGTACTGGTCCTAGTCTGGCCCTCATATACTAGAGCCACTAAATAAGCCTCGCTTAGAGTATCGGCACTCCGTTCCCCGACATTGTTGTGGGCACCGCCATTTTGGCTCGTATGCAGAGCAGACGCAACTGCTGATCGTCATAATTCAAAAGTGCGACCTCGTCAGCATTAGATTCGGTGTTAGGAAGCTCGTGTAATATTGCTTTGCTCTGTCGCGAACCGTTTAAGCATTTGTGGAGGGCGGAAAAGCGTTTCCCGTGATTTCCGACAAAGCTTCAGATAACTGGCAACCATGATTTTAAGACACAATGTGGCCAAGTGTCGTTACTCTGAAGCGTAGCTTATTTAGTGGCACTATCATATACTAGCACAGACCGCCACTGATTCAGAAGCTTCTTCGTCGCGGTGAAATTGCGAGCATAAAAAGAGTATTTTTTCAGTCTTTCCTTCGCAAAGACTGACGACGCAACTGTGGGACCGAAACCACCCGCCTTGCGACAGTCGAGCGCGGCTCATGGATTGGACACGAGAACTGCGTGAGCACTCGACTTCGGCTCGTAACAGTCAATGCCTCGGCGGACACTCGGGTAGTGGCTCGCGTCCAACCACCGCAGTGATGAGAATAGTCAAACTCTAACAATGCCTGGAGCTCAGTGGGCGTTTTGTACTCTGCCGACCACAGCGCGTAGCTAAGATTAACGTTGGCGGCATAGGATAGGCACCATGGCCACGTAGCCGCTTGTTCTGGTTCCGAGTTGGCAAGAAGGATGATAACCATATTTCTCAAAATTATTAGAAAACTGCCACTGCCTAAAAAAAATAAGGCAAGTTTATTCATTTGTTAACGTTATGGAGTGATTCTAAGTAGTGTTTTGCGAAAGTAGGAAAATTGTTTCATGTTAAGTCCAGAAGCAGTCGGCGCTACAAGCTGATTGAACCAATCCGACACCCCCAAAAGCGCTGTTCGTCTTGTTTCTGTATGTGTTCTATCATCGCTGAACCAACCATAAACGGAAAAGGCAAAGTGACATGCACTTTTAACGCTGCATGATTGATCCCAATTAGCGCCGAGATGTTTCGGTGGCTTTCTCTTATGGTTTCCATCCGTTACGTCACGACTGGGATTTGCCTCGCCGTGACGTCACCAGTTGTTACCCTGGCTACTTACCTTCAGGTCCGACGACGTGTAATGATGTGTTTAAAAAGCACAGTGGAAGCTAAGATCCATCGCAAATCGAAACTAACACCGTCAAAGTTTACAATCTGACAACGCTCATATGCCCATGGTTTGGCCAATCGTGGAAAGTAGAGTTCCTGTATAGGGTCCCTACGGGAGCCAGAGTTGCGCGTTCACACCCGGACCCCCGGCTTTCCTGCACGGTATTTGGAGCCTGCTCCTCACGTGACTGCGCCGCGCGTTCGAGGCGCGCGCCGCGCTCAAAAGCAGGGGAACGTACTGTCGGGGCGCGTGCAACGTCTACTTTGCTGCACGACACTTGATTCGGCTCCTCACGTGATCGGATCTCGGCGAATAGCGGCGAGGGCGGTACGCGGCACGTGGAATCAAACGCGTAACTCTGGCTCCCGTAGGGAGCCTATATAGGAACTCTAGTGGAAAGCTGACCGCATGCAGCGACGCTTTTGGTCGCGCCCATCGCTAATACCTCGTATCGTCGGCTGCGTCTACACTTAAACTAAAACGAAGTTTTTTGAGGTGCACTTTTTTACAGGCGCAGTATCTTATGGGTCCGAATAAAGGGATTGGGAAAAAGACGGCAGCTATTGAAGGAATCGTAGAAATATTTGGGGTGTCAAGTAACGTGCCCGTCTAATCGAATATTTGTTGATTGTAAGTAATTCCAATCGTCATAAACTGCGTTGTACCAGACTGACGACAGGCTTGCCACGCGTGATTCTTCCCTTTTCGCTGCGACGGACGGTGCCATATGCACGAGCATCTTTTTCGCTGACAATTTTTTGGAAAAGCAATTATGCTGTTGCATTAAAACTTCGTAAGCATTTCCCGAGCCTATTCAGTTTTGGCTTGAACCATAATATTAAACTTCGAAATTAACCCAGTGTCTTTTTTAAAAAGCGTTGTACCTAGTCCCGAAATATTCGGATGTAGGAAAAAATGTCCCCGGAAAAAATGTCCCCGGAAAAAATGTCCCCGGAAAAAGTGTCCCCGGAAAAAGTGTCCCCGGAAAAAGTGTCCCCGGAAAAAGTGTCCCCGGAAAAGATGGCCCTGGAAAAAAGTCCTCGGACAAAATGTCCCCGGAAAAAAAGGCCGCAGGTGGGAAGTAGGAAAAAATGTCCCCAAAGAATTCTCTATCACTGCGTTTCCCTGATCCTTAGGGCCTTCGGGCGGGCCGGTCAAATGTGCTTGGGGAAAAAAATACCATGTGGCAAGCAAAAAAAGAAAAGAACTACCCCAACAAATAAGGAAATATGCGATTCCCCGAGGTACACATCGTGACACAGTTAGCGCGAACACGACATCGGCGCATTTTCACATTTTACGTAGAAACGGTATTAGTGGGAACGGAATTTTACCGTCTGCATTATGCCCCAAAATTAGCACTTTCAGTACCTATGATAACTTTGATGACAACCTTTCGTTTTTATGAGGAAAAAAAAAAAAAACTAGCGATCGCGTGTTCGTGCTAACAGTGTTGCGCTTTGTACCTATTTGGAAATGGTACACAAGTGCCTCTCAAATTTCCCCAAACAGAATAATTTGGTTTTGGCTAGAAGGATTAGAAATGTTTATTTCACAATGAAAAAAAAAACGCAAAAACAATCGAGCACAATAATTTGGTTTCCAATATACCCCACAGTAGATTACTTCGGTTGCTTTGTGTGACTTCCAGTCTCTCTTTCTACCTCTATGTGGGTCAGACCATTTGTGACCGGACAATGAGAGGACCGCCCGAAGGCCATGAGAACCAGAGAAAACCCAGCGATAGAGAACCCTTTGGGGACATTTTTTCCTACTTTCCACCTGGGGCCTTTTCTTCCGGGGACATATTTTCCGGGGACGTTTTTTCCGGGGCCATTTCTTCCGGAAGCCAAAATATTCAGCATTCGAGACAAGCTGACCGAGGTCAAGCCTCAAACTACTTTCTTAGCTCATTTGAGCGTCACAAAGGCGGCACGAAAATGTTGGACAAAACCGCTGCCAATGCAAGAACGGTGCTCAAAACGCTAACGCCATGCTCCTCGATCTATCCGTCCCCCTCTCTTCCTCCTCAATGTTTTGTTTTTTAATTATTATCTGGTACTGTCTTCTCTGTTCTCTCTTCCACAAAACCGCAAAAAGAAATGCATTCGGTTTAACTTCCTTCAGGTTAGAAATCTTCGAAGAAGGAAAACACGAAGAAATTACTCAGAGAAGGCGTTTCGCGCAAAAACAGAAACGAATCGAAGGAAGCAACCGAAACAAGCCTACTATCGGATATAAATGTTAAAGGTACGTTTTTTTTTTTGTTTTCCGCTAAGTTTTTTCTTTTTACTTTCTTTTCGCAAATATATTTTTCTTTTAGGTTTAAGTGAACGCCTTGGTCTACCAAACTTCCTCTCTTTTTGTTGTTCGCCCGCGTATGCATTTCACGCTCTTTTCGTTTTTCTTAAACAGGATCATCCACATACACGGTTAAAGGGGTTTTAATCTTCCGTGCTTTTACGGCAGAGGAACGCAGCTCTCCCCTATTTGCATAATCCCGTTATGTCGTACGCCCAGCTTCCCGTTCCCGGTTCGCCTGACATCTTATGCAAAGGAGCCGTCAAGCAACCAAGCGAAGCGACGCCTCGTGAGTCTAAATCAGGAGAACCGAGGCAGATGCGACGGCGCCATAAGAAAACTCGCCCAAAACAAGGTCAAGCGCACGAAGCAACGTAAATAACCGAGTCTCGTGTCAGGCGCCTCTCAAGGTTGAATAGCGTTGTAAGAGACCACGCTGTCTTGGGGGAATATGAGCGTTCGTTAAACTCGGAGCGCTTTGAGTTATGTCAGGGGACATGCTTCAGCCCATATTCAGTCATTATCTGTAAACGTACCCAATATAATACTATAGTCGGTTGTGAACAAGCAATACTACGCAAACAAAGGAAAAAAAAAGAAATCGCTTCTATGGCGCCTTTTAATTTTGTTCATATATTTGTTCGTCATTTGTTGATTTAGTGCAGCGACCTCCAAACTTTCTGGCTAAGGGATATCTTGCTGTCTCGAAGGCATTAAAAAGTAATTAAATACGTATGAGAAATAAAACCTAATAGATAATCCTAGATCACCACCTAGATTCAAAAATTAAAGTTCGAGTTTAAAAAAAAAAAGTTAAGGTGGATGAAAAGATATACACTTTACTTTGAAATTCAATATTTAACTAATTATGACATCACACAATATTTGACCCAGAAAACTCACAAGGGATATAGCAATAGCGCATAGGAACTTTGGTAGGTTCACGCATGGCAGAAGACCAATGAGAAGTATAGAACTGACGCTGGAGAATATGCAGTAGTCACAGCACAGGACACTAATCACAAAATACATGGGAACACAAAGGAATTTTAACATAGTACGCGGTTACACAGATAAGAAACAGGGGACTAAGAACGGCGATGCTTGTGATGACAATGTCTAATTAATATTATGACGAGGGGACAAGCCTTATCAAGAAGCAGATTTCTCTTCTTTTTGTTTTCCTTGTATTTTTGTTTACGTGTGTTACGACACCGTTTCGTCACCGGCGCTTACTTTCGTGCCGGTAGCAGCTGGACTTAAAGTCCCTTGATACTTCTTTTACAAGTAACGACAACCAATACAAATTACAAAGCACATTCCGCTGGCACGAAAGGGCAGCACTCAGTCCAAACCTCTGCTGTGCGCAACCATTCGCTTCCCGCTTCCTAAAACTTGCATTGTAACGCAGTCGGCGCTTCAAAGAATGTCACTACTTGTAGGAAGCTTTTATCCAGGGACTTTAGCGGGTTGGCAAAAGTGTGCCGCGGGCAGGGCTGCAATGGAAGTACCGCGCCAAGCCACGGGCCCATCGAAAAACCTCCGCGAACCGGATTCAGCCCGGATGGTGGGGTTTAAAGACCCCTCTTTAGCGTAAGCAGTGCCGCAGTGAAGTTTCAAGTAGATATTAGCAAATAAATTTACATTATACTATTAAACAGTCTACATGCCATTACTTTTTGGCATTTAGCCAACACTTAGTCAAGGCCCCATATTTCGATAGGCTCCCGTGATCAGTGAATTACATATCCAAAGAGACTGGTGAGTCATATCCGAGCACTGATATCTTATAAATTTTGTTCCCGGCAAAATATACAAAAAGGACACCGTGTGCTGAAATGCGCCAAGGCCAGTTTTTTGCCATGCCAGCGGAACGTCGTTGTAAAAGTAAATGCAAGTAGTGTAATCAAATTTTTCATAATTATAAAATCGGGCACTATACTTCGTTTTAGCTTCCGCCTGAGCGCAACCAAAACTACGAGTGGCCGGAGCCAATCACACGCCGGAAATAGGTCACGCGATCTCGCCTGCACTTTTGTATCACTCCGCCGTGCCGCTCGTCGTCCACGCCGCCCGCGCTCGCAGAGTATTTCGTCTGCTACGGGTGTATCAACAGTATCGTCTGCTACAGGCTTAAAAAGTGCCCTTTCACGTTCTGAAATTTAGTCACAGGGGATGTCAGCACGTAGGCTGGCCGCTGGCGTCTGTGTCCGACCTTTCCACCTGTTCGGCATAATTTCGAGGTGTATAAGTACACGTTGCAAGGTACCCGATGACCCGGCCGTTGATATTTCCTTGTATTATCTGGATATACCAGGGCTCGAGGTGCAGTCCTTTCCTCCAGCCTCTCGGCATTCAATGTGATCGGCAGGGAAAGGTGTGTCCTGATTTCGTTGCGTATCAGTGAATTTTAGTGGTTCAGACGCTTTTCTTGCTTACAACGCATTCGCGGTACGACGCGACCGGAGTCTCTTGCCGAATTCGAAAGTACATTCTTCACGACCTCTCGCGCCTGACACTCAAAACGTGCCTTTGCAAAAGGACGTTTTGAAGCGAATCGGTGACGAAAGCAGCGACGCACATGATTCGGCCATTACGGGAACGAAATCACACAAAAAAAAAACCGAGCGCTGCAGCCGTGTTGCCAGCGGATGCACGTGTTTTCACCAAACCCCATGCATTTACATATATTAATAAAAACATAAACTTCGGATATTTATTTCCTTTAGCTGCAAATCATTCTCAGCAGTAAACATCTGGAATATTGTAAAATGTTTACGCACAAAAGAGTTATTAAAAAAAATATTTTGCGGGCTATACTAAGTTTGTGGTGCGTAGGAATGCTCTTCTCGAAATCGCAAACCGTCCCTCAGCTTTTGGCAGCACTTGGATGGAAGCTGAAACGAAATATAGTTGTCATGTAACGCCGATGTTCCACCCAGCAGCTTTCACGTTATTCGCCATACTCCCTTTGTAAGAAACAATTGATTTACTAAAAAGAAAAAACAAACATACATAAGCGTGGGTGCTCTTGCCGTATTGAAGTGAATGGAATGCGTCTCCGATTGGTGCGCTCAGCATCCCATGCCAGCTGTAAATCAAAGGGGTCCCGAAAGGCTACCAAAACGACATCCCAGACGGCCGGCGCGCCATGTTGTCTCGTCGGATGTCGCGGCCCTGGCGGTTGGTGGATGAAATCCCGGGGAAAAGTACGAACGAACGCGAGTGTCGCTGTCGTCGCAGCGTCCCAACTCATGGTTGCCGATGCTTCCGTGAACTGCCAAGCTGGGGAGTGACCTGCAGCAGAACAGGCGTCTGCCACATCCACCACCGCTGCTGGGACACCGCCAGGATCGCGGTCGGCGGCAGCGTGACAGTTCTATGACGTCATCAGGCGGAAATCGAGGGACCAGTATTTTGGGCGCGGTAAACACACCGGTCGGCGACGCGTTCCAGGCATAAATACCTCTATCACCGTTTTCTGCCCCAGAAAGGAGGATGTCTGAGGGTAGGTCGTGGTATCTATATTTCCTGCTTCGGGAAATAACTCTCGAACCCATTCATACACCTCCGTGATAATGAGACTAGTTATTTAGGAGATGTATTTTACACGTTGCATGTGAGCAAGGAGGAGTGAAAAGCGGAGAATAGGTGCATTATTGAATCGGATATTGGGGCACACACAAAATGAATTCATACGCCGTTCTTTCACTATTATTTAGCAAAGAAGCATCGTATTTGATTCACTGAGTATCCGGAATATACTTCCTAATAAATTCCTTCGGAATAAAATCTTAGGACTGCTACTGCAAACCCTTCGGCGACGATAAGGATCTGCACGCGTCGGGGCCTTTTGGGCCTTGTCGAAGCTTAGTACTCTTCTGTCCGTCGGAACGTCACACAAAAACGTTCGATCAGTTTGATCTCGAACAAACTACAAAGATTGCACTCTTTCTTTTCGTTTATATTTAGAAACGACGCGATTGGCGTGGAAATTCGAGAATAAATGTGACCTGAGTTTGACTGCGTAATTTTAAAATAGCAAATTACTGAAGCGCAATAAATTCGGAACACAAAACCGTTTTCACCCTTTGGTTTTGAAAAAACAATTGGGTTGTGTGTTTGTTTATACAGCCTAGAACTTGGTCTGCCTGAATGGGCTACGAGTCTGCCAGCTGTAGATGAGAAATTCAGCCAGTGCGGTACAACCGCTAGCCTAAAATCTTTAACGTGCACCACGCAGTAGTTATACGCGACCGCACGCCGGTACGATGCTCATCCGGATCGAAACGGGCAGGGGTGGGGATTGAACCCAGGATTCCTGGCTTCTGCAGCGCGAGCTTTCGCTCCACGTGCTACGAGCTGGTGTGCGCTAGCCCACTCGGCCACCGATCCCCCTTTTTTTTTTTAAGCAGATGTTTATTTACAGGTTAAAACGTAAGTAGCAAGAATGAAGAAAATGAGGTATATACATATGTTAGAGCAGAGAAAAGAACGTTACATAAGTTAGACATTGCATTAAATGACCCAGGTGCAAAGTAAATCAGTTAAAGGTTACAACATTGTTAAAGAGTGCAGTAAACTCGGCTCTGGATGTAGATTACACTCGAAGATCTTAAAAATATATTAGACTGAGGCACGTGCGAAGGCGACGGATAGTCTTCCTGAAGCATAAAAATTTAGTGCTACCTTCTGACCTTTCACCAGAGCGTCTCTCAGATCTTTTTCTATTTCAACTGGTTCTAAAGTTCTAATAGTCCAGTTCAATTTGCTAGCAAAGTGTTGCCACGCAGGTTTAGGGTTCAGTGTGCACTCGGTCATGTCTACTCTTGACCGCCATAGCGCGTGTAGGCCTAAAACCATGATTATCTCAGTCAGATCAGTCAGCGTCATTTGGTCGTGCCGCCGTAGGAATTTCAAAGTACACCAACTAATCTGCAAGTCCAGATCAAAGAAAGACTGTAGTTCGGCCCAAAATATTTCTGCATTGGAACAAAAAATAAACACATGCTCGAGCGTTTCTTCTTTACCACATAAATCACAATTGTGTGACCACGGCACGAAGAAACCCTTCGCCTGCTGCCACACTTTGACGGGAAGCACTTCCGTGTGGAACTTGAAAAAGAAGTCTTTCGATGATGTGGCGACGGACAAACATTTTAGACGATGAAATACGTCATTGTCGGATGGCAGGTTTGTCAAGGGTCTGTAAAGGGGAGGAGGAATCAGCGCGGAGACTGTAGCCCAATACAGTTGCTTACGCTTGGTCTTGAGAAGAAAGTCCCACGAAAAAATGTTTTGCAGCAGGCGGATTGACAGAGCGATCTCTTTGTAAAAGAAAAGCACTCGAGAAAGGGGTGTAGGGATAGCAGTGGTGACTTGCCATGCCAAAAGTTGCGACGCACCGAGGTGGTGAAATGCAGACAGTATGAAGGGGTCTTGCTGATCCCGGAAGAAGAGGAAACGATGAATGACGAGCTTTAGGCCGACATTGATGAGACCTAAGCCTCCTTTATCAAGACTTAAAAAGAGGTTTTGACGTCGCATTCGCTCCATGGACGATTTCCATATAAATACTGCCCAGGAACGCTGAACTTTGTCTGCCGTGGTAGTAGAGAATGGCATCACTTGCGCAGAATATAGGATAGCTGGATATGATATGGCGTTGCACAGGTAGCTTCTTGTAAAAAAAGAGATGTGCCGGGATTTCCATGGAAACAGCTTCGCTCCTTGTGCTCCGATGCGCTTCTTCCATAAGGACGCCGCACTTTCACGAAGGTCTAAGTTGGTCCCCAAGTAGGTCGTCACTGATTCTCACCACTGAATACCCAAAAACTTAGAAGGTTTGGTTCCCCAGTCTCCAAGCCAGGCACCGCATGACCTCGGCCACCGATCTCCCCTTCGGTTTTGAAAGTAAATAGGGAGTTTTCGTAGACCGCATTTCCCCCTCCGCTAAGCCCTCCGCAACGAAGAAGCCGCTATTGCGCCTGCGCGCCAATGGCCTTGACTGTAGAGTTCCGGGTATCGTAGCGGGTGGCGGAGGGCTTAGCGGAGGGGGAAACGCGGTCTACGAAAACTCTCTAATACTGATGGTCTCGACACACGCAAAGCAGCCACGGAGCTGACCGACCTGGTATGAGAAGCTATGTGTACGGGACATGGCAACGGAAAGAACTGACGAGCTAAAAATATATCAACGCAAACGCACTGAACATCACAAGCTAACCGCTGAACAGAAAATTGGGCACCAAAGCATGTTTCATCCGGTACTGTTGTTGTTTTTTCGGCGGGGGGGGGGGGAGGGGGGAGGGCACATCCTGGGCTCGGTTATCACGCGGTTAAAATCTATAGTCGGTGATAGGTCAAGAACGAAGTGGAAGCTCCTCCCACCTCTTTCCACTTTAATAGAGTGAACGCTGGAGAGGTGACCTGTAATAACTTTATTTTCCAAATGAATTGAAGGGACAGAAGGCGAAAAAGTCTCCAGTGGAGGCTTGACAAGCACCGACTCCGGAAAGTGGTAACACGCGAAAATCTGTAGTAGACTATTTTATATAAACGAGCGCCACGAGGGCTTATGTTCTTAGGTTCTAACTGCGTTCGCTCTCGGGCGAGTAACTCTTAAGTCACGCTTGACCATTGCACTAGCGCGAGTAAATTTGGTATAGTCGCACACGATGTAGGAAGTAGAACATGCATGGCTACGCGGAACGGAACGGCATACTCAACCCCAAATAAAAGAAATGTCGCGCCAACGGTGGAGTTGAGACTACATCAAAGACTACTTCGCAATCCACGAGTAATGCTCTTAGCAACGAACAACCGACATTCCGAATGGCCCGATTCGGGATCCGAGTATAAGATTAACTCAACTGCCTCCACAAACCGCTGGCAATGATATCGACATCATCCTGGGTATAAAAAAAAAAAAAAACGGGAGAGGGGGGGGGGGGGGAGTCTTGAATCCTGAAGTCGACGAACAGCGAATAGTAAACCCCAAAAGGTCAGATACGTCTTTAGCATAACCGCGCTAGTACGCTAGATGCAATATATATTTATATATTAACAGCTCGTCATTCTATTCGATCGATCTACCTCCGCGTGAACAACACGGCACAATCGATCGCAGCCGAGTCAACCAGTCAATCGACTATACAGCAACACGTCTCTCTGACAATCGCGACACGGCGGTGGCGCTGCTGTTGGCGCGGCGCATGCGCAGTGCCGACACTTAGTGCGGGCAAATGTAGACCTGTTCGTAAACAGGATGTTGGTCTACGCTCCGTTTCACATGAAGTCGGACCGCAATAAACGCCATGATACGTCAAAAGTGTAGTGTCATGGCGTTCGTCGTTTTTTGTGCCTTTGCCAGTACCGGCTAATCAAATCGCGCGCAGTGCACAGCATCACGGCGCATTTAGTGTACCAGATTGGTTGGTTTAGCCCCGGCGACACACATCGTGGCGCAGCTCGATGGGCTTCGTCGAGTTATAGCGTTGTCTCTAGCTTGACTACAGCATTTTTTTTATTGATGCAATAAAAGGAAATCAGAGATGTTGACTACAGCATAACAAAATGTAGACCTTTTTTTCTCTTCTGCGGCGACTGCCATGTTGAACTCTGAAGTAGCTGAGTTGGGCCAGAATAGAAAGTTACTTTATTTGCCGATTGGAAGGCGTTATAGAATTCGAGGAATTCGTGCCAATTGTTCAATTTGTTTTTCATGAATACACTATTTTTTTTAACTTATAGTTGTGCCTAAACTATTCCCTTTAGGTTCTGGCGCCAAACAAAAACCACGCCATATTTCAACGTGGCGACCGTCACACAAAAGCGGCCTATAGACAAGGATAATGAATAGAATCGTTCGATTCGCCGCCACATCGTGATTCTCTCCGACGTTCCTCTTCAATCCGAAACAGCCATCGAATCACCATCCACACGAGCGTCCTCCACTCCCGTCCTTGAAACGAATGTGCAGTGCTGGAGCGGTTGCTGCTCTCTGTATATCACTCTTGGGATTGTTTCGGCGCCGCTGACGAGGAAACCACCGAGCCGCCACGTCGCCAGCACCCAACTGCACTGTCCCCACCAATAGGGAGCATTGACTGGCGGCCATGGCCGTGTGCGTGACTGCTGAGCGCGTGCTAATGTAAAGCTTAAATAGTTATTTGGCAACGTGCATTCCCCTTCATCAAGATTGCCGGTCTTCGCAACCTATTAATGTGAGCTTGCTCCGAGTATGCGCTTCAGACAGCACCCACAAATATGGCGTCCGGCTGGGAGCGCGCGGCCCCGACGATGGCTGGTGAGGGCCCGGCGCGCCTTGTGGTTGTGGACACTTCCGTATAAAACCCTTTCGAAAGTCACGTGCCGATAGTTAGAAGGTCGGAACCACTGCAGAATGGCGGAGCAACCGATACCGCTGAACGTGCAAATTTGGAACTATACTTCGTTTCACCTTCCGTCCAGACGCAGCCGATGCTACGAGATTATATGACGAATCACACAGCGTCAAAAGGGCACCATCATGGTATTCGTAATGCTTCTGTGTATGTTTTTCATCGCTGAACCAATAATAAACAGAACAAGCCTAGTGATTTGCACTTTAGACGCTGCTTGATTGGTCGCGTTCCCTCGTAGCATCAGCTGCGTCTGGACGGAAGGTGAAACGAAGTATAGAAGAAATACGAGTTCAAACGCACAGACAAAAACCGTAAGGTCACGGTGCATGCCTGGGTTTGGTTGGTTTCACCGAGGATAACATGCGCGCTGGCAGACAACGAGCGAAGCAACGTGACGTTGCGCTTTTGAAGCTGTGTTTTTGCATTTATCGTCTCCACGCGGTGGTTGTGCTGCGTCATCTGTATCCGCCATTGTTGAGGGATCCCGCCGCTTCCAATAGACCTTTCCATCGCTTATCACCCAGGCGAAAAATGTTCAGTCACTAAAGTGTGGAAGCATGCGTAATGTATGATATACTGCAGCGCAGAGCAACAACGCACGCTCAGAAGGCGTTCCACAGCCCAGCAAACAAAGATGGCAGCGCAGAGAAGGCGATTTTGGCGAAGGTTTTCCGGAAGGGGTAGATTGCTCCGAGGAGACCGAAGCTCGATAACACAGAAACACTGAATTGGCGTCCACTGACAAAGCGTCTTACCTTCGCTCAGAGCGGTACGGAATGGCCCAAAGGGCGGGCGGCGCCCCAGCCGCCGTTTCGGCCACGCGCTCCAAGTAGGTTTTTCATATTGGTGGACATCGTACCTATCCCAGTGGATTCAGTCAATCGCGACGTAAGCTTTCTGCGGTTGCCGTCAGCGGGAACCACAACTGTTTGGCACGTCTTTACGCGCGCCACTCAGCTGCTGGCAACATGAAGGAGGTTTCGTGGCTTCGTCATGAGCAAGCGACGTCGAGAATGCACACGGAGCAGGGATCAAAAAGAGGAGAGACTCGTCTTACTAAGGCCCCAAGAAAAAAGCAAGCTTTGCGCATTGTTCGTACTTCGCGCGAAGTAGTTCTTACGTAATGTGGCTTTCTGAGGAAGACGCGTTGCTTTTGGAAGTCTTTCATTCTACCTATCCTTTCACTTCCTCCGTGTTTTTATGTGGGCCGTTTTCCCATGTCTTTTGGGGTTCGAGACGTGTACGTCTTCATAACATAACATATATTTCATCTAAAACTCGACAACATATCTCTTCAAGAGGCACTCAAGTAATTTTTGTATTAGCTTGTTTTTGGGCCTTAGGCAATAAAAGTGATCTGTTCTAGATGACAGGACGTCCCAGCTAATTCCCAATCCCAGCAATGGACAGGGAAACTGAGGGAGAGGAGGAGACAAGAGCGCGCGGGGAACGCCAGAACGCCGAGCTCTGATTGGAAGGATTAGTGGGTAGACCTAAAGCTAGCTGCCTTTGTCTCCGCTGCACTCGTCGAACGCGTAAGAACTTAGAATGCCGCCGTAAGGCGTTTGACTTTCGCATTCTAACGCGTTCCACGAGTGCAGGGTAGACAAAGGCAGCTAGCGTTCTGTCTACCCACTAATCTATCGAATTAGAGCTCGGTGTTCTTGCGCTCCCCGCGCCCTCTTCTCTCCCTCAGCTCGGCGCATGGAAATACATGGGTACTAATTTCTCCAGGTGTGTAAGGGGGGGGCGCATTTTTGGTTCTCTAATACCCCCCCTAAAATTTGACTCTTAAGGCGCGTTGTGGATTATATTTGACAAAAAGATCGTCAAATCTTTGGGTGTAGGAGACGTAATACAGCTATTATTGTTTTTGAAAACGCCGTCTAACGGTGCCCTCTGGCGTCTGCCCCGCGGCGCAGTAAGTGCGGCGTGTCACAGTCTTTGATTGAATTTTTAGCATAAAAATCTGCAGCGCATAAATGTAATTACGGGTGTTTTAGGATGCCTAGAGCCCGCAGATTGAGTTATAACCAGAAATACACGATCTCGGGATCCACTTGAGTGTTCCCCTAATTTTCTACGCAGAGGGGTACATTCGTTTTACTTCTGTTCTTTAGATTAAGACGAGTAGGTATAAAGCCTTAGTGCTGCATTTTCAGCAACACCTAAAGGGGCCCAACGGATTGGGCAGTACTGCTACGTCAGCCTTCGGCTTGTACTCGTGTCTAATCAATGAGAACACGAGCCTGAGCCGAGCGGTGAAGATGCGCTGATGTCCAGTCCCTGCCCCGCGTTGGTCATCTTTCGGTGACGCTAACAAATCCATCTTATAAATAACTGGCATTACCTGGCGGGAAACCGGGTCGCAGTATCCTGATGACGAAACAACGCGCGCATTAGGTGGGAGAGGGAAGGAGCGTCTTAGAACGAACTTGGGGGCGAAAAGATAAACCACAAGAGACACTTTGGGCAAGCCCAAACTAGGTCACTGCGGCACAATAGAGCCGATCTGTATCCTCCTTCATCGACCGCAGCAGCGTGCGCTACGAGCCATCGGAGCCAATCAAACGCCGTGTGACTATCAGGTGACCTTTGGGAGAGGCGCAGTGTCGTGCGGGGCGTGTATCCACGTGATGACACGTTCACGGCCTTGGCTTGGCTGGGATGGCTCGTGGAGCACTTGCTCGAGCACATGCTCGCGTATTTTCATACCAAAACCTCCTGAACCGGCGATTTCCCCAAGATGGTCACTTCGGAGCCGCGGCTTCGTTATCCGGGATGCGTGGGCCGGACACTCACCGAACAGCCTGTGGTCGAGGGCCCTGAGCGCGAGCGCCGTCCACGTGTGCAGCGATGCGACGGCGAGCAGGACCGGCAGCCTGCTCTTCATGGCGGCTGCTCGAGTGCGTCTCGTGCGGCGCGTGCGGTCCGCAAGGCCAGGTCGCGACGGCGCTGGGGCGAGGGTCTTCCCCTCATTGGTCGCCCGGGACAAGCTCGGGCGAGGGGGCAGACTTTCGCTCCTCTTCTTCCGAAGCCGGGTCTTACGGGCCGTCGCGTGGCCCGCTCACCTGTCCCCCGCCGAAATCTCGGGTCCGGCCGAGGACGTCCATCCGTGGCTACACCAGAGACGCTGCTCCGTTTTGACTGTCGCTCGCACAGCTGTAGCCGACTATTTTATGTCGCCAGATTTGGCGGGAGTGTTTTCCTGGCATGTCCAGTCCATGCAACCTGCTCCATAACGTGTTTCTTTCTTTTTCTTTTTTTTTTGTGTGTGTGTGTGTGGGTGCGTGTCTGCAATAGCCCGTTTACGTGGTTCCTTTCGTCCTCGGGAAAAGAATGTGGGGCTCGGTTGATAATCCTCCGACTAAGCCTCTCGTCATTCTTCGGTTATCTTTCACGCCCTTTCGCTGCGTCTCTCCCTCTCTCTCTCGCTCTTTTTTTTTGTCACTTTAGAGGATTACCTTTTCTCCCTTTTTCAGTTCTTCTGCCCTTTGACTGTTCCCCCTCACACCTGCGCGACGGTAGCTGGTTACTTTAGGTGAGTTGGTGTCTCAGAATGGGACCCGGAACTAAGATGACACGGCTTCAACGCTAAAAAAAAAAAAAAGTAACAATATTTGAAACGCGAAGGCTTCATTTTAGGGGCGTGAGAATAGCAGCTTCAATCGAATAGCGCAGTGTCACTTCTAACGTCAATTCTGTGAAGCAAGCCGGTACGTTGCGACTTTCACGTGCCCTCCGAAGGCTTTGAATGACGCCAAGCCCACACAATTCGTACACCTCATACATTTCAAGCGTTTTAGCGCGAAACACATGTACGACGAAACCGTCCGATCCGACGTCCGACCACGCAATACGACGGTCGGAGGCGAGGGTTTTCAACGCTCTCCGGTGCTACGAAAACCTCTCCCCCCAAGGTCATTCAGGCAGTCCGCACGTCGGATCGGACGGTTTCGTCGTACATGTGTTTCGCGCTTTACTCTAATTTTAGGCTCTTTAGATTAACGTAGGGGACATAAAAAGAGCATAACGAAGGTACCGCGAGATTATCGAGTGATCGGGTTAACAACTCACAGGCGTAATGCACCCGTCCCGCTCTTTACAAAATAGTGCCTCGACTTATCGGCAACATCGGTTTTGCAGACGACCGATTCCGGTCGTCTGCTATGAAGCGGACGACCGGAATGTTTTCTACCACGTGTTGCCGAGTATGAAAGCAGAAAGCGACTAACTTCGATGGATGACCCCTTGTATGTGAGAGTGGTGGCGCGAGACAAGAACTGCTTAGCTGTTTTACCGGTCAAACAATCGCAACGGCGAGGCTTGGCAACTGTTTTGAAGGCGCAATTTCAGGTCATCCTTAATTTATTAGAGCCAGAGGAGAAGCAGATATAGGGTGTAGCCCGATTTCCCCGCGTGCAGAATTCCTGTCGCAAAAGGCCTGCGTCATCAGCCCCACATTTCGAAAACGCCGCGTTCAGTTACGCCGTCCCGTATTCCCCGCGTGCCAAACGCCTCGTCCTCACTGCTATGCTATCGTCCCAAATTCCTCTTCGCGGTCCAACCAGCATTGTTCCATGTCTTGACCTAATCTGTTCAGGGTCTTCAAGGAGTCTTTACAGTGAAAAGCACAAACTAAGGTTATCTGCATCGTCAGCGATGAAATCCGTTGCCATGGAGGAAACTCCGTATCTACCTAGATAAAGCTGGTGTTTGGTGCTGTATTGTACCATAAACTGCGGTTTAACAGTATTGACACAACCCACTTCGCCAGAACTAGCTGTGAATCTGCGCGTGCTTTAGAGCCAACGCAGGCTTTAGTTCAATGATGGGTAAAAGTGGTTACTTGGAATGTTTTGCCAGTGTCGGATATTTTCTGTTTGTTTTCTGTCGCAAGACGACGGAAAGCTTTATACAGTTATTCTTTGCTTGAGCCCCGGGAACGGCATGATTACGTTACACAAGCTCGCGTGCACAATTACTGTCTTTTAGTTAGAAGCAGAATGTCCCGCCGTCACGTATAGGACCTGGCCGCCTGACACCGGGGATTCGCTTCATGGACTTTTGAAAGCGGGGAAAAAGGGCGATTTTTGTCCCACCTTTACGTTTCCTCACAGAAGCCACCGCAAAGAAACGCTCCTACCGTTACGATTTGGCTGTGTAACTAGGGTCAGGGGCGAGCACTCAAGCCCACGAGGGAAAGCTATCGATGCTGACGAAGCCTGTGGATCATATAGTCTCGGCGGTTGCTAGGCCTATCCACTACGACGGTCACATAACCGTTGCATTATTTCGTCGAAACGCACGGAAACTACCAAAGACAAAATCGGACACCGGCATGACTTCGCGACATCCGTCCGGCTATATAGTCGAGAGTTGAAAAATCACTGCATGAATCCGGCGTCCCTTGGCGTCGGCGTGGTGAAACGCGTTCCCTCAACGCGGAGCGCAAGTTCGTCTGCTTTTTGAGCAGAGGTTACGGTGACGTCAGAACGCCAAGCTCTGATAAAAGGATAGTGTGTAGACCTAAAAGCAAGCTGCCTTGAAGTCTCCCACCTATCCTTCCAATCGGAGCCAATCAGAGCTCGGTGTTTTGACGTCGACGTAACCCCTGCTCAAAAAGCAGACGAACTTGCTCTTCGCATACCCCTATAAGAGACAAGGCCTGCACATGGCAACAACATAATTACTGTATTCCCGACCCGACCTAAGTAGCAAACACGCCGAAAGCTCGACAAGAGTCCCAGCAACGCGGCAGCCGCGTCCGTCTTGGCGTCGTACCCGTTGTGGGACGCTGCAAGATGCCGCGATAGCGTCACTGACCCGAACTATAGACAGGACTGTGTGGAACCACCAGCGATGAGATTTGAGGGCGAGGGGAGCCGCAGGCCTATAATAATAATAAAAAGGTAGTTCGTCAAGCCGCGATGTCAGTGAACTAAAGGAAATGAGGGGAAGCGATTGACTGGCGGAGCAATACTAATCCCTTTAAAGGGCATTTGCCGCTGGTCTGCACAGCGTTAAATCCTACCCTAGCGCTGTGGACGTCTCGCGTCCCGGAGAACGCTTGCGCACTACACTACCCGAGCTGTCCTGTCGTGTTCATTGGACTCGATCACCAAAACGAGACGTGCACCAGCGAAATGTGCCGAGCGTGCCACGTGGTGTTCTCGGCAATGCAAGCTAGTCATGCTCCACACTGTATTCGGACGCGTGTTTGAATGTCTCGCTTAATGCTATCATGAAATGAATATCAACTTTTTTTTGTAATAGTTTTTAATTAAGCAGTTTACGACCGCAGAAAAGGCCATCTGCCCTACCGAATCGGAAGGGAAAACCCCGAGGTTGCGACGGGTCCAGCTGTTCGAACTACCGTATTTTCCGGACCATAGTCCGCATCGGATGTATAGTCCGCAGGGGCAAATTTGGGGTCAAAAATGAAAGTTTTTGCTTACTAATCCGCACCCGGTGCATAGTCCGGACGCAGCGCATAATCCCCACTTAGTGCCTAATCCTTGAAAAATGCCTGCTTTATTAGTTCGCAAAAAATAAGCTTCTTTCATGCATAAATCACCATTAACATACGCTGTTATTGATAAAATTGTTCACGTCTTGTCACAGAGAATGACCTAGAAAAATACAAACCCTTTTACAGCCCGCACCTGTAGACAGTCCTCACCGGGCAAAATTTTAACTTATAAACACGTGTAATCCGCGGATTCTAGTCCAAAAAAATACGGTATACGCAAAACATGCCCGCGCTGAGGAGGATATTTTTTGTTTTTTTTAGTTACAAGGTGTAGTCCAGGTAGCTTTTAGGGGCTACTCTAAAACTCGCGTGTTTCGTTCTTCTCTTCAGAGAGTTGCCGGCATGACGTGAGATGCAAGAGGTGACGAGGTCTGCGCCTCTCCATCGCCATCCCTAGTGGTGGATTCACGCAGCGCCGTCTAGTTGGCTGCCTCACGCAACCAGCTGTGCACACGTTATAGCAAGCGGCGACGCCGGAAGCACGCGTTCTGCCGCATTGTCTGAATGGTAATTACTCGGTGATGGCAGAGGCATAAAGACGATGCACGCCGTGACGATGCACTTTGCCGCTGCTTCCTTGACTCCACCAGGTCACAGCGTCGCTGGTGGTCTCGACTAAAAGGGAAATTAGGAAGTTTTAGGGAACCGTTTTTGCACGTACAATACGGTACGATGGGCCTTCCGGTACGAACTGCGCATGCGCGAGACTTATGCGGTAGCACATGCGCAGTTCGTGCCGGAGGGCCCATCGCACCGCGGTAACCGGACAAAAGCTCACCGGACAGAAGCTCACCGGACAAAAGCTCACCCGTTTTTTCACAAACCCGGACAAAAGCTCACCCGTTTTTTTCTTCTTCTGCTACCCGGGCGAAACACGGGCTGGGATAATGTGCGGACGCGATGGGCATTGCAACATTTTTAGGGCAATTGGCATCCCACCCCATGGAAAGGTGTGGACAGATCACCGTGGGACAGATAGCAATAACAGGCAGAAAAGTAACGATTTGGGACAAAAATTTAGGTCACTGAAACTGAACGGAGCTGATAAGATCAAGCTTGCTGGACTCCATGTATGACAGCACCCTTGCGCCACGCCCCTGAAACTTCCTGAACCGAAATTTTTGACCCCGAGAGTGACCGAAGAAGAGAAGTCACCCTTCGGTGACATCGATTTTTCATTCTGCTTATGTCACGCTAAACTCGCACATAGAAATTAGGCACAATGTCTTCTCTTTATTACTAATGCATTTTTTTTTTTTGGGGGGGGGGGGGTTAAGGGTCATATTTGAAGTGAATGGCAAACAAAATTAAATTCTTTCCGTCATTGAGTGTCGTAGATGTACCTGAAATCAAGAATTATCTCAGGGTGACGTGAAAGGAAAACTGAAGCAAACCTGTAATATACAAACCGCTGAGTTGCGAATCTTTTAAATTATTTTGAATTAACGGGAATTGGGCCTTCTGGGGAAGTACAAGACAGATCACCAATTTAGAAAGCTGTGCGGAATTTCGGATAGGCAAGCGTTCCTTCTACCACAGCCTGTGCCCGAAGGACTAACCTAAATCAGGGAAAAGTCTACCGGTGACATCGGCGACCTGTTGGACTACTTTGATTGCACGTATGTTAACGGCCCCTTCGGTTATGCTTCTGCTCCTTCTGCGGCGGTACCCAGAGCTAATTTTTCCCTTTGCCGACGCACCTAAGTTGTCCGCACTCGTGTTAAGACCACATGAAATTTTCTCCTGGTGAGCTTTTGTCCGGGTCGGTGAAAAAATGAGTGAGCCTTTGTGCGGTGTGTTTTTGTCCGGGATTCCGCACCGCATCGGATGTGCAAACACGGTTTCCTAAAACTCTACGGTTTTCATGTTGAAATATGAAGTCATTAGGCTGTGCGACATGAGATAAAGTATTGGGCAGGAGATCGAACTATAGGGGGCGTTTTATCGAGCTTGTTGTCCCCACAGCCCGGTGTTTACTAACACAGAATAACAAAGAAAACGAACCTCGCCTAGCACGGCCTGGGCACGAGCGCTTCGCTCTGATCGGTGCATTGGTCGCACGGGGAGCGGCCTTCAAATCGTCACCTTCGATTTCTCCGATCATAAACAAACAAGAAAATACGGTTTGTTTTCCCCACACCTGAAGCGTGCCGCTAGGGGCGTGACTGTTCGATCTCTTCCCCAATAGCTAGCTTAAGCGTAACTACAATAAACACAAAGTAGAGCCAGGGAAAGAAAAGTAGTACTGGCACGAGCCCCTTGAATTACATAGCACCTTGCTATCGGCAAATAAAGTGACTCACTATTTGTCCCCAACTCAGCTATACGTCAGATTGCAACTTTGCGGCCACCAAAAGAACGAAGTGGAAGCTCCTCCCACCCCTTTCCACTTTAGTAGAGCTAATACTGGAGAGGAGGCGACCTCCTCTCCACCGTTGCTTCCGCTGAAGTGGAAAGGGGCGGGAAAAGCTTCCACTTCGAACTCATCTCTCTTACGTCACGGCGAGGAGGTGGCGCGTCGGGCGCACTTCCGATTTGGGGCTGTGGGCAGAAGTCCCCATGTGAGACATGTATTCCTGCGTTGTTTTGAAAGGAACCAGACAAAAACCTGCCTCCTCGTTACAAGATTTGAGAAAGGTTTGAAGGTCAGTTTGCAAGTGCTCGGTTCGTCCGAGAACGTGAGTATGTGCCGTGAAAAGGGAAAACCAGACGCCGTCGGATAACGACTGCTTGGGCGGGAACACCGTGGGCGGGAAGCACTTTGGGTTGAATTCACGGATACTTGTGATCATGAGATTTATTTGTTTTGTTCCAACATGAACGCCGGAAAACTGTCAAGTTGTACGGACCACCTGCAGATTACGTTCAGTGCGTCTTCAAGTTCAAACGGCCGCCTGGTCGTTCGAACTGTCGTCTGCTCTTTCAAACGTTTCTGCTTGTCGTCTGCTCTTTTAGACGACACCGGCCCGTAGACCAAGCATTGACCCGATAATTACAGTAAGAAGTAAGTGCAGGCCTAAAAAGGCTAAAGTTTGAAGGTTGGTAAGGAGGTTCAATGTAAACAGTAGATACAAGGAGATGTTGATCATTGTTACCAGTGGCCATCACCGACTTTTTATGCCTCATTCACTTGGTTCGGTTCTGCTTGCGATTTTCAGTATCGACGTCGACCATCTCAGCTACGGTTCACGCTTTTGCAGCTCGAGCGACGTCGCGACTGAAAATTGCGAGAAAAATCTCATCATGCGAATCAGGCCTAAGCTCAAATTCTGTGGCGTCCACGCGGAGTGAATCGCCGCACGTCACATTATTCACGCGAAGTTTCGCGGTGTAGCGAGCCTCGGTAATTTCGCTGTGGCCGCTGAAGTAGTCAGACATTGCCAGGAAGACGTAAAGTCCACAATTTGAACGCAAAAAGGGAAGGGGGACTCACACCGACGCCGACAACATCGCATTTCAATGGTTTGTTTATGGGCGACGGCGAGCTTCTTGCCCACACTCCATCGCGCATGCGCGGCGCCGGTGGCGTTCGCTAGGGGCGCTCCGGTTTGTTTGTAAACATAAGTTGGTGTTTAGAAAGCGGTCCGATATGGCCGGGCAGCCGTAATCTCGGTACGTATACGTGTTTTGAAGTTTGTGATTGTGAGCTCGTTCCTGACGTGCCGTGATTTTATTAAAGTGTGAGGAGATAAAAAACAAAACGGAACCGTCATTCCTGTTGTTCGTGACAGTCAGAGTGACGAAGGCGATCTTGTCGCACCAATCGAACGAGCAAAGCGAGCTGCTGATCGAGATTTCCGGTAGAGTCGCCAACCATGGATCTCTCGACAATCGGATTTATAAACCTGCATAATAAAACAAATTGAGCCTCCTCTCCCACCGACACCGTGCAAAACGATAATTCCTCAAACTATATGAGAAGTAGCTAAGAAGAATATTAAGCGCTATTAGCAGTTCGAACTCTGGCAACAACGCTGGAGCAGTCTGGCAACCACGTACACCACTGTCTGGCGTTCCACAATCAGTCACGATTTGCCTTCCGTGCTCGAACCGGAATATAGCTGAGATAACACCACAGGGAAAACGGTTTTCATTCTTGTATTTCTAAGAGTATTTCATGCAATGTTTATAGTCGTAAAAAAAAACGCTGCCGCCAAGTTGTGGCACTACCCGCCGGCACCTCTCATTCAAATACGGCGGGCATCGTTACGTCCAGACTTGTTCCTAATCCGTTACATTTATCAGTAATTTTGTAAGGGAATAATTACACGTTTTACAAAGTAATTGTAAAGTAATTTCTTTACTTATTTACGTAAGGGAATGATTGTAATCCGTTACATTTTCGTTTTTATTCACGGGTTAAAAAGCGAAAAAATAAAACACCAACAACCAAACAATCGTTTAAAAAAAAAGTTTATTTTATTTTGCTTTTTTTTTGTAAGAGAATTTTCTAATTGGAATTACACTGAAAATTGGCGTTTCTCAGATGCTGAAAGCCTTTCTTCACGTCACCTAAAACCACGATTCGATTCTTTTTACTTCGTGGTTCGGTTTTTGAGAAAAGTAACTCGTCAGCTTGCTTGCCCACGTCGAAGGAGGAAGCACACTGATAAAAAGAACCGGACTCGCCGTGCAAACAATAATACCCGAGCTCCAAAGGTCAAACAATTTCCATCCAAAGAAAAAAAAAACTGTCAAAGTGCACGCGAGTTGGTGTAGCGGATCTGTGCGCGTCTTTTCTTTTTGTCCCTTCCTCCTTCTTTGCTTTTCGAAGACGGGAAAAGGACAGAAAATGACCGTCAACTGCGCGCCTTCCAAAAGCTCGAGACAATTAAAAATGCATTCCTCGGTAATGGTGATTACCAATGTTTACATAATGTCACAACAGGAGGGGACGCTCTGTTTTACCCTGAATAAACTTCAACACAGAAATCGACTGAAAAGGATGTAACATTAACTGGCATGCTGCTCAAAAGATATTTAAACAATTACTATCTTTGGAAGACACGAATGTTTGTTTGATTTCGTGCTGCTTTTCACCTAATCTTCTAAAAGGTTCAGGTGGCCTAAATGCCATTCACCCTTTTTCGTGTGTCATGTGTTAGTTTTACAAAATCAAGACATGCTGTCTTTAATATTTGGGAACTTTCAGCGACAGTGTACCGCGGCGCGAGAATCGCGCTCCCCAGCTCCTGGATGGTCGGCTTCAAACTGAAGGCGCTTGCCTCACCTTCTATTTAGCTGAACATTGAGCTGTAGTACGGCCGATCGTGCTACTTGCGTTTTGGACTTCCTCAAGAAACGGTAGGCACGCGACACGTGCGTCTAAATTTCCGTTTTAATCGACATTATATTTTTCTTTTCTGAGGGATCCTCCAATGTTTTGCTGGTAATTTAGGGTGTCCCAAGTCACCAGGCTCGATCTAAAATGAACCGTAAAAATCGACGCCTGCACGTATCAATCTTAACTTTATGTGGGAGGTTTATTTCACAGGTCGGTTTTTTCTTACATAATTAGAAAGCGTAGCTCCCTTTCTGTAAAACAAAAGGCCAAGAAACTTGCCAGGGTCCACAGCGCTCGGCAACGCACATGACGAAGACGAGTTGCGTGGTGTGTTTGGCGCGCGTATTGATAGATGGCGTCAGGAGCAGCGTCTGAAGATGTAGCCGACCAGCGAAAGAAAGCAGACGACACGCAGACGAAATCCATTGGCAGCAAAACTGCCGCCGTTATGCAAACGCGTTTTTTTTTCATCTTTAAGTTTTAATTTTATTGTTCGCATTAATTTTTAAACTAAAGGTACATTAGAGAAATATTATGTTAATTTTAACAAACCACGGTGGTCGCCAGCAGACTTGATAAAGAGGAAGCGCCGTTCTAGCGCCAAACACACCCCGCAACTCGACTTGGTCGTCTGCGTCGCCGCCCGCCATTGACACTGGCAAGTTTCTTGGCCCTATTTTTTTACAGGAGGGGAGCTACGCTTTCCAATTTTGCAAGAAAATACGGACCTGTGTAATACACTTTTACTGAAAAGCGTAGATTGCTACGTGCAGGCGTCGATTTTTACGGTCCACTTTAGATCGAGCATGGTGACTTGGAACACCCTATATATCTAAACAGCTCCTACATCTAATTCACCCATGTTTCAACCAAGTCCAGACTTGTACCGTACGCATTACAAGTAATCAAATTACTGGTAATCGATTACTTTTTGGAGTAATTTTGTAATCAGTTGATTACTTTTATTAGGCAGTAATCACAAGAGTAATCTGATTACTTTTTGGAGTAATTTTGTAATCAGTTGATTACTTTTATTAGGCAGTAATCACAAGAGTATTCTGATTACTTTTTGAAGTAATAAAAATTACTCGTAACCGTTATTATTTTTCTCCGCCCCCCCCCCTCCCAACTGGCGAACGCACAAAATCTTTAAACTTCTTCAAACGAATTCTATGCTTGTGTCCGCATTGTGAAGGTGCAACGACCACGAAGAGGGAACCCTTTTTTTCTTCTTCAATACTTGTGAAAATGTGAAATACAGGTTGGAAGTAGTTCATTGTTATGAGCGCTAAAGATGCAAGTCTTCAAGCAATAAAGTAGTCGGAAAAGTAACGGTTACTTCTTAAGTAATGTCCAATTACTTTTGCTGTCGAGTAATCAAGTAATCTAATCGAATACTTTTTAGCCAAGTGTAATAGTAATTGTAATCTATTACCTTTTTTAGTAACGTGTACAAGACTGCAACCAATGCACGGCATGTGTTCAGAGATAAAGAAAGATTTATATAAAAAATATAAATTTCATTGTTACGTGTAATTACCGTGCCTCACTATTTTTCTGTACCACCATTTAATGATATTCGCTGGCTAAGATATATTTGTATAATATATTCTAATACATTAATTTTATTCGAGGTTTCTTTGTCTTTATAACAATTTTTATAGCTCTGCGATTCTAGCAGCATCGAACTCCGGCTGGAAAAACGAAGCCGTGCACTTTCTTTAGAGCAGGGGGCTGTACCATTTGTTTCATGAGGCACGCAATTCAGTGCGTAAGGCATTCGTGATTGCCTCAATTGAAAGGGTGTTCAGCGAGGTTTTTATTTGTATACGTGACATACGAGAGCCCTACTATAGAACACAATTTGCAGCTCGAAATTCATATTCTTTCCGCCCGAAAATCGCCGATCGAGAACAGGCCGGTTTGAGTCGCGCTCACACTCTTCTCCGTGGTCACGTGCCGTTTTCTAGGGTTTAGACACAACCACCTAATATAATCAAAGTAGTGGATCATCAAAAGCACACACTCAATATTAGAAACAAAAAACAAATATGATATCTATTTTGTGGCTTCTAAAAAGCCGCCAATATGTTGATTGGAGTAAAAAAGTTGCACAGTCATGTTACTCCCGCCAACTCTCTCCTCCTTTATATTTCCTCTTCCTACCCTGTCCAGTTTCGGTTTCAGTTCCAAGCAGTTGCGTTTTCTAACTTTATTAAAAATATACGCGCAGCTTTAGTAAAATATTGATTGGGTAGTCTACTGACACCATAACAAATCGCCTGGCAAAAAGTAAAACAAAAATTTTGGGGACGTCGAGCGTAGCAAACACGGCATAGCGCGGCGCAGACAGACACTGATTGGTCGCAGATATAGCGTTCCTGTTCGCCGGCCAATCAAAGGTGCACTTTCTGCGCTCGTCCGATCGAGACTTTTGAGAGCCCTGTTGTTCAGGGTCACGAAAGTGTGTCTGGTGGCAACATTAAACGCTTCCATAACACTTGTGTTTTGTGTCTTACCTAGGACAGTAATGTAGAAAGTAACGCCGAGAAATTAACGGATTACTTTTTGTGGTAACGGTCACTTACTTTTATGGAAGGGTACTTGTAATTGTAATTAGTTACAATTTAGACTACCGTGTAATTGTAGATGTAATTCCTTACTTCTTTTTTCAGTAACGTGTACGAGTCTGGTTACGTCTGCTCTTTAAACACCTCGTGCGTCCGTTTACCCATCAGATGCGCCCTCTTGCTTCTGTTTTTCCCCTCGATCTCAAATCATGTCGTCGCGCTCTTGATTAACTCGTCACTGTGCGTTCTCTGTGTTTCCCTTTGGTCGGCGTGCGTTCCGATGCGGCGAAGACACGTTTTGGAGCTCTGAAGAGGCGCTCGCTGGAGGGCACATCAAGTTGGAAGCGGAACGCGCCGTTATATGCTAAACGGCTAAACGTCCCCGTTAACGCTTAGGAAGGATGCTTACTGGGGGAGATACTTTGACAACCAGCTTGCCTTTAAACTATTGACATGCACATAAGTCCAAACGTTGGCACAGCGTTCGTCTACGTCAGTCGAACGCTGCGTCAGAAACTCGCCTGAATAATTCATGTTGCACCCATGGGTTTCGTTCTCAACTTCGCCGCTAGGGACGCGACGGTTGAATCTATTCCCCGAAGGGTCTCAGACCCTTGTCGAAATCTGTAGGGGCAGCAAAGATCCCCTGAGAACCTCCTGACTTTAAACACTGGCAATAACTTTGAATTTCGCGATACTAAATAGCGTACTGGAAAGGGTAAAGATCGGTGATTCTCAAACAAATATAATTAGTTAAGGTATAGCTGAAAAAATCGCCGAAATGCAGGCGCACCATCATCATCCGTCTTATGTACCTTCAGCAGCTCCTTCTAGGACAAAGTTAATCGGCAGCGTGATAATTTGATAGTAGGAAATATTTCGCTGGTCCTTCTCTCGAGAGAATAGAGAGTTTTACTATTGCATATAAGAGCAAACGCGAGCCCTCTATACGTTAGCGTTAACGCTGCGTCCTCAACACTGCGCATGAGCCATACGTACGTACTGCAGCGAGCTATGCGTACGTACGCTCGCTATCGTTGTACGCAGTGCTGACGTAAGGGTCTTTACGCTATTATAAAACTCTCTAATATTTCAATTATCGTGTACGGACAGCCTGACCTGGTGAATGACAGATCACGACTTGATGCACTAGACGTGTTTCCTTGGCCTGATGTGCGGTGTGTCGGTCCACCACAAGATAGTCAAGTTTCACCCACCACTTCGTAGTCCGTTCCCGTGGTAACAGCCTGTCGCCTCCCGTGCAAGACAAGTGTTTTGCCAGGAACGACCCTCCGACTAATGGGGTACGTTACCGCGTCCAGAAAAGGCTCGATTTTCGCCTGATGACGTCATAGAGGTGTAATTTCTTTCGCCTGCTGCGATCCTGGCTGTGTCACAGCAGCTGGGGGTGAATATAACAGACGCCTGTTCTTGTGCAGGTCGCTCTCAAGCTTGAGAGTTCACGAGAGCTTCATGAACCAGGAGTTGAGACTGCGACGAAAGGAAGACATGCGTTCCTCGCTGCTTTTTTGCCGAGACTGCTTTCACCAACCGCCAGTATCGCGACTTTCAACAATACGACAGGCCGGCTTCTGTGACATCATTTGTTGCCACTTCGGGATCCTTTTTCATGTATGAGCGGGGTGGGACGCTTGAAAGACGCGTTGAAGGCACCGTAAACGCAATACTATAGCGCATAAAAAAAAGAGTGTATGTCGACACACTTTGATGGTCTATTTGGTACTCCCACGTAAGTAATTCAGCCACATCATGCGACCTTCATGACCTTTCACGTAAAGTGTTAAGGTATTTTTGTCGGTGTAAGCTATTTTTTTGTTTTCGCGAGTGTTGTATAAGTTTATTGAAGTACCCGATCGCGAACAATTCTATCTTCGAAGTGGTACCTGCTCCTTGACAAACTAACATCAAAGCACAGCACAGAAACACGGCGACACTGTTGCATCGGTACACACCTGCGTGACCGTACATTGAAGTATAGCCAGTCAGTGACACCTGAAGAATGCCGGTAGCACAAAGACAGCAAAGAAACCGCCGAATGTCCAGCGGTTCCATTTTATGCCTCGTTTTCAAGCATCAAATGCGGAATGTGAGTGATGCAATTTCTTTCACACACACAAAACTGAGCTTATTCTTTTTTTTTTTTTATGGTCATGGTTGAAAGCTGGGAAAAAGTGACGGGGGTAGGGTCGCTGTGAACGCCGCCGACGCTTGCTCCTTGATGGCTTTTTGCACGACCTACCGGAGACGCCGCTTTTGTAAAGTCGAGAGGGACTCCCCAAAGGTTGAGGTACAGTTACGGTTACGGCACGCGAAGGAGAGAGAGGAAATTATACGGTTACGTCAGAGAAGGGCCGAGAGGGAAAGAGGAGAACGGGCAAGGGAGTTTGCGCCTCACAAATTACGTCGTTCCAAGTCCGAGGCTAGTCGTAAAAACTTCAAACCAAAGAACGAGGCTACGGTGAGTGGCCTCCGTCAACGCGCCTTCTCCGACCACATGGTACGGACGCGTCACGTGGACGATGCGCTAGGGCGGTCAACTAGGCAACACCGAGAGGTTCGGAAACACAGCGACCCGCTGTAGCTCGAAACCTGAGTGTTCTTACAAAAAGTTAGGGCGCAAACAAACTGGTGGAGGTTTAATTTTAGACAAAACCCCGAGACTGGGGTGAAGGAAGGCTTTACTAGCATTTGTAAATGACAATCGTGACGTGAGAGTGGCAGCACCACCTGTAACGTTTTTTCCTATACCAGACTTGGAAGTGATATACATTCCATTATGTTCCTTGTCATTCCTACGAGTAAGTCCGTATCATGGACGTACTACTGGCGTCATCTTAAACATGACGCCCATTAAAACCGTTGATAGCTTTAATACACTCGGAGTCATCTTTCCTGGAAACATGTATTGGGATTGCCATGTACAGTATGCAATCTCTAAATTATCTTGTGTTGTCGCGTTAGCAAAACGTATTTGCTCTATCTTACCAACTTCTGCAAACTATACTTATCTACAACTCTTTTTTATTCTCACCGCAGCTATTGCCACCTTATCTGGGGCACAACCACAGCTGGAAACTTAGAAAATATATTCCTGCTTGAAAGAGAATGGTTAGGATTATCTGCCACGCCCCCAGGACTCTCATACTGCTGGTTTGTTAAAAAAATACGCTATTTTGACGATACATAACTTGTACAGTTACAGGTTGACAGCTGGTTTTAAAAGAGAAAAAACGAAATTATATTTTCCTGGCTACTCTCGATATTAACTAGAAACGTTGTAACCTATTCAAGACGGCACGTCGAATATGGGAGGATGATCCCTCATAAAACTAACGATGGTCTGCAAATGTTAGACTCAACTTTACCTCATTTACTTAACAGCTTCATTATCGCGACTTTGATTTGGATTGGCTTAACGAGCTTCAAAATTACTTTGTAGAGAGAGAGAGAGAGAGAGAAAGAGATAAGTGTTGAAAAGAAATAGGTTTGTGTGCTGATGTGTTCTGCCAGGACAATCTTTTGTATATTAGCTACTTTTGTTTGTTTGTTTGAGCTGTTCTGTTCTGTCAATGTAGGGGGCTGTCTTCAAAGCTTTTTTTTTCTTCCCCGGCCTCCTTTTGATCGAGTGATAGAAAAAAAAGGCATTATTAATATTCTTTACGAGAAATATAAATTTTTGGTGCGAAACGCGTGCTCCAGAAGGTACACACTCGGCAGCAAGGCCACCGCAATTGGGGCTCATGTGACGTCACGTGCAATTCATGTATGAGAAAGATACATATGGCAAAACAATTGACGTAAGGTGAGTTTATAAATATACAGTTTACTCAAGAAACAGAAGAGACATCACAAAAGAATAACATAAAATAGTTCCATACTGTCGGTCACTCACGACACGTGGAAGCTTCTCCAATACACGCCTCACACCTACGTGTCATGATGACGTCGAACGCCTCGACTCGACGTCTCGACGGCCCTTCGCAGCGAGCAATGGTGAACTTCGCCGCGCTCGGCTGCAGCAATTAGTACGTATCCCGACGATCGTTTCGTCGGCATGACCCGCGAGACAGAGTATCCGTCAAGTTAGAGAAAGTACGACTGGCAGGAAAGGGATGCGGGCGCGGATTACTGAGTTTGCGGGGCGCATTTCATAGCGGCGAGCGACAGCACTTTTCTACCGTTGTTTACATTCGCGCACGCTATTGCATCGGCTTTTGCCCTTCCTCCGGAATGCCGCTGCCGGGACATAGGTTTGTGCTGTCCACTTGAGCGTAACCTTTCCAAAAAACGAAAGTATGCAGGCCAGCCGGTTAGGAAACATAATAATATAAACCCTGAGACAATGAGAGTTGTCTTGTCTGTTATTTGATTTATTATTCTTGTCTCAGGGTTTAGATTGTGACGGTAAGCTTGCGTGGTTTACCAGTATTTCGCAAAATCGTAAAAATATTTCTACAAGCGACTCCTAGAGCCGCTCGGCAAATTTTAGATGCGCAATAAAGCTTTTTTAAATTTGTTTGGCGATTTGGCCGTTTTTTGCGTCAAAACTTTGTCGGCGGCATATCGAAACTTTCTGCTCGTAGCTCAATCGCTCTAATGCCGAAATATTCCGCACGTATAAGCTAAACGTCATCATCGTAAGCTCGGCACGTTTGTCCAAGTTCACGTGTTACAAAACTAGGTACCTTTGTTGAAAATATGGTGCATGTCCGGGCAGTTAGCGGCATCCTACACCTTGGTAAGCGCATCCGCGCAGTGCGAAGTACACCAGAAGCATGGTGCAGGGCACCGTCCTTCCCTAACGTCACGTGCGAGGCATGTATAAAAGAGGAAATTCCGACTTATCGTCGGCCATGGTGAAATTTAACAGCTCTTACAGGACGACGAGACCCCGCGCCTAGGAAGTCCAGCCGAAACGTTTTCACACACACCACTTAAGATAAAAAAGGAGAAAGTGTTTCTATCGCCGTATAGTGCGAATGTGTCCGACGTGACTGTAAGCGGAGTTTGGAGCGCACCGTTAACAAAATAATGGGCGCAAGACATCGGGACGACGAGGGGAAACTGCTCGGCGGCGTGGTCCATTGACGCGTTGCCTGCCCCGTACTTCCGTCCGTCCGGTGAGCAGGGGTCATCATCTTCCCAGTGCACCGACGGGACTCCAGCCGAGGAGGGAGAGAGCCTGTTCACACCCAAGCTGGCAGTGCGGTGCGAGCCACGCGCCCTCCGAACCAACCAACCGCCGGCATTTCATCCCCTGACCTCTCACTCAGCGCGTGGATATATGGCGGGAGCGTGATCACGTGACATAAGATGACTCGTCCAACGAGCACGTAGCATCCACCGCGCCTTGAGGATAGAGGGAGTGCCGAGCGGTCCTCCCGTCAAAGCGTCGTCCGAGAGAACCTCGCCTGAAGTGACGAGAGAAAGCGCGCCGGCGTTCGCTCTGGCGAAAAGGACCGCGAGAGGACTGCAGAATCCAAGACGGTACTACACGCTTCGCCGTCAAGACGGGCAGCCTGAAATAAAACAAAACTGAAGGAAGAAGCTAAATAATGCAATACGGAAACAATTTGGTCGGGGCTACTTTCGGTTCTCTTCCCTGCCCATCTCTCTTTCACCTCTCGTCCTCTCTTTGCCTTGAGGTTACGTGTGTGATGTTGCGTAATCGTGTTCACCTGATCTGCCTCCCTCGTTTTGACTGGTGCTCTGTGCGGAGAGAGCCGTGGCTAACGTTGGCCCTTGAGGTGACGTCGCTTTTATAGATCGCTTCTTTAAACGTCTTTGTTAAAAAAAAAAGAAAAGAAATTCTGCTTGTGTTTTTTTTTTTCAAGAGAGAAGACAATCAGGATTTATATTTTCAAACACAGCGCTTTTAAAAGGAAAGATAATGTCAAACGTTCGGTAATTTTTCTTTTTATAATTGTGAGAAGAATCAGGAAGGTGTGATAACGCACCACGCTGGTACGTATAAACGGCTGTAAAAGCTCTCACTTTTTAACGCAGAATGTGTTTTATGGGTCGATATTTATGAGAAAATCATCACGAACAAGCATCATGACCGAACGTCATGAACGAGCTTCTTGAACGAGCTTCATGAACGAGCTCGGGGAGCGTTATACAATCCATTTTCTCAGCTAAATGTAGCGGGGAAATCTAGGTCCTAACTTGACGTCACGTGACCGCCGCACCAATCTATCTTCCCGGTTAAATTTAGGGGGAAAGCACTGCAGAAGGGCGGGGCAGGCGAGAGGAAGGGAAAGAGGAAAGAGTGAGAGTGTGGGGAACAGGGAGGCAGATGGAAGGAACCAGAGAATGACAGGAAAAGAGAATTAAATAAACTTCTAAAAAGCAGTACTAATTAAAAAAAATAATTAGTGTGTGGTTTTTGCGGGACATTTAGTGCTCTCCGGTCTTGGTAAGCACGATCAAGCTTGTGTAATTTTGTTTTTGTTGACTTCAGTTTACATTATTAAATCGTCCTTCTCGTTTTGACTTTTTATTACAACAAGGTTTCGACTGATTTTTGGCACTCTGCAGATATGTAGGGAACGGTTTATTTAGGCTTTTAGCGGTCACTACATAACATTACAGCGCCCGGACGTATCTTCGGAACGCTAAATCGCACGAAAAAGGAATTAAAATATGTATCAACTTTAACCGATATTACATGACGACTTACAGATGGAACCTGCAGACGTTGGCTTTTCGAGCGGTTTTGGCGTGAACACCCTGCCACGTACCTGGCCACTTCAAGGGACTGGAAGTGGCGGTGTAGGTCGTCAGGGGCGGTGCCACCGTCAACATATTTCGTGGCGTTCACTTAGTTTACTTCTTCAGACAACGACGCGACGTGTTTACTCAAATCAAACTGTTTGGCATGGTTTATTTTTATTTTTTTTATTTTGAAAAGTTTGTGGACGTTACGACTTTAAACTCGTGTTTGCTCTAAGCCAGCTTTTCCATAATGTTATTTTTTATACGTTTTTTTATTGCTGCAGGGTCGCGATTGTTTAAACTATAAGTCACACAGATAACTTATGAAAGGCAGACTGTGGTGAGTCCCGGCCATCTTGCTATTGCTACGTAGCCAATGAGATTGTAGCATTGACCCATCAGGACGCCGAAGAACCAATCACGAACCAAGAAGCTTAAAAAATGCGCCACGCCCTGCGTTCCTTAAATTGGCAGGGACTACATATATTGTAAGTTGTATGGGGGGATCGGTGGCCGAGTGAGCCAGCGCACGTACACCAACTCGGAGCACGTGGAGCGAAAGTTCGCGCTGCAAAACCCAGGGATCCTGGGTTCAATCCCCACCTTTGCCCTTTTCGATCTGGATGAGCATCGTACCGGCGTGCGGTCGTGTATCATCACTACTGCGTGGTGCACGTTAAAGGGTAACTGCAAAGAAAAAAAGTGTTTTTCTAAACAGCCTATTTGGGGCAAGCATGTCATAAAACAAATGTTCCGCGAAAAAAATAATTTTTTTTTAGCAATATCCACGTCACAGGACGTAATTTACACGGAGTCAGAACCTCTCCACATTTGAAACTCTCGCTCTTTCGACCCCCGCGGAGGAGAACTACGCCCCGCCCCTCACTCCTGAATTTGCTCTTTTTTGTTGACTTGGCTGCTGAGTTGAACGACGCAGCGCCTCGACTTCCGGTAAAGATGGCGCCGGTATTGTTTTGGTTTGATGGTACACGAGAATAGAGCTGTAACGAGAAGCTGCGCGGTTTGCGAGCACATAGCGAAGACGTGACCGGAGAAGTGCCACTGTGATGTTCCCGGAAGACGGAAAGTATCATTCGTAACCGTCGTGTGTGCTTGGAGAGCGAAGGGAGTCACAGGGTCCACGAGTGCGCAACAACAAGCCAACGTTCACGACAGCGCTGCGTTGACTTCGTCGATCTCGTTCTGTTTAGTGCAACACGGCGATGCGACGAAGAACAGAAACGTTCGTGGTGTGTGTGGTGCGGTGCTTGGAAGTAGACACTAACAGGGAGCGCAGATTGGTTGTTGTGGGGTTCAGTCCCGTCGTCGCCAGCTGATCCAGTCAAACTGGTCGGGAGGACGCAGCGAGCGTTTTTAAAAGTAAATCTTCCTTCGTTCCGTTTCAAAATGTGGAAGATTTCCGACGCATACCGTGAGTAAAAAGCTGCGGGCGTTTTCAACAAAATTACGTCGCTTTAATTGAACAATGAACTGCGAATTGTTGTCCTAAATCTCCCGTTTTTATGCTTCGTGTTGGACTGCGTTTGCATAGCGACGTGTTGCGCTCATCGTGCGGTGTGAATAAATTTGGGCAAGATTTCCTACCTGCCCACAGATGCATGAACTCGAGACAATTTTTTACGTAGTGAACATAGTGCTTTTTTATTTTGGGAAGAGGCGTTGTGCATTTATTACGGTACAATCACTTGAACGTTCAGAAATTGGGGATGGCGAGCAAGCTTTCAGAACTTTGTCTCTTTGCTCTCTGGCACTGCCCCTAGTTTCAAGTTTCAGTAGACATACCTGCTAGCAGGTACAAACTGCTTTAAAGCAGGTAAAAGATTGGGAAGCCGGGACGGTGCGGACTCCGTGTTTCGCGCTTTTCGCAAGGCGACTGGGGAAGTGCTTTTGCAAGGTATGCGGAATATGCAACCGATTTTGTTATGCCCGTCATTTGCGTCTCTCCAGCAAAACGAATAAGATAATCTACAAAGCCGCGATCACAAGCCAAGATTTACGATAACAGTACACATTCATTCAAACAACTTTACGCAAGATGGTTCGGAAGCAGAGAAACAAGAATCTGTCTGCTAACGCAGAATTCGGACGTCCGAAGGCTTCTACGGACAGCTATTACGTCATAACCTGGCTGTGCCAGGTTTTTACGTAACAGCTGTGTCTAGTCGCGAACGTTCGGGGCACCCGGTGCGAATCTCGACGGCCTCCGGAGCGATATGACGAGAACGTAACTGGACACGTTTGTCGCTACGCGAACGCCCGATTGCCTCCAGCCAAATAGCATTCCTTTCAGGGGCGACATGGCTGCTGGAAGGCTCGCTGTCGGGATCACTCATCTGACATCTCCAAAAAGTCAGCATTTGCACGCGCAAACGCAAAAAAAGAAAGAAAAGAACACGGTAAGCAAGCAAAGAGGAAAACGAAAGAACCGCGCTACGAAAGCCAAAACCCCGCGCCGCTTCCTATCACTAACACCTGCGACAGCTGCTAAACACACACTACTTCACTTCAAGAAGTCTCACTCAAGCACCTGGGTCAGCACGAAACACTGATCACTTCGGCGAAACGACTCGTCGAGGTAGGCAAGACAGGGCAGGGAGCAGAGACTTCGGCGGCCATGAAAGAATGGCGAAGCTTTTGTTTGTTATGTTATGGTATGAATTCAAACGGAAGTGCCCGTATTGTAAACCTTTTGTAAAGAATATTAATAACTCTCATTACACGGGTTATTCTTTAAACAAAAATATGCCGCTCAAAAGGAAATTGCAACATATAACAAAGGTTTAACAACCAAGATCTAAGCTGTCAATCAAACTCTTAGCCAATGAGAAGTATTGCAGCCGATTGGGATAAACGTCACGGAAGCCCAACTTCGTGGCGCGCGATTTAAAACGGACGAAATAGCCGCAAACTAAAATCAGTCTCACGCAATAAATATTGCTGTAAAATTTTTTTTCTCGCGGAAAAATTGTTTTTTGACATGCTTGTCCCAATTAGGCTGTTAAAAAATCTTTTTTCTTTGCAGTTACGTTTTAAAGACCCCAGGCTAGCGGTTGTATACTGCACTAGCTCAATTTCTCATCTACAGCTGGGAGACAGGTCGCCCGTTGAGGCAGTCTAAGTTCTAGGCTGTATAAATGTACGCAGACCCCAATTTTGTTTTTAGTAAGTTGTATAGACGCATTGCACACGCGAAGGATTACAGCCGCCATTGCTGTCCTCTTGTCTTTCCCAGATGCCGAACCAGTGAAGCGGGTGTTGACGAGCTTCCACAAAGGACAATGATGGGTAGAAGGACACAGTATAAAATCTAAAATGGCAATCACCCGCCTTGCTGTGATCATTACGCAGTAAAGTAAACGTAATAAAAGGAATAAAAAATTGAAGGTCGGTTATGGCGGCGCCCATGCACAGCTGCTGCAAAACGTCTATGTACCATATATCTCAGCTGGATTCCCGCGGTGTTGCATCACCGAAGCCGTCGACAGCGGCGATGTCTGACCTAAAGCAACGGCTGTGAGTCTTGTATGCCGCTCGAGAATGCACTTCGGAGAAGAAGTAAGACTTACCGTGTACGCAAATGACCGAGGCGATACCAGCCTCGAGGAGACTTACAGCGGTGTATAAATGTGCATCACGTTATATATCGTCTCTATCATTTCTCGTGCCAGATCCCGTGTGAAACCACTGTTAGATATAAATATAATTTATTGAATCGTTATCAGTTGGCGTGTGCGTATATTAATATAGGCAAAAATAGCCAAACACCTGTAAAACAGCGGATTCGGGAAAAGATTGGCACAGTTCACGTTTAGAAACAAAGGTGTAAGCGAATTTATTTTTATTTCTTGTCGCCGACATTTTTTAATTTTAAAAATTTATGGCTTATGTTAATTTTAAATTATAATAAAAATACTGAAACAAATTTAACTTTGGCGCGGGTACCCGCATAATCAATTTCGTCAAAAGTTTCCTCAACAATCGTACCTTTAAGATCAGCTCGGGCGCCGAGCAACCCGGCACGTTACAGAATTTCCGTGGAATACCTCAAGGAACCGTCCTTTCGCCGACCCTTTTTATCTTGGTCATGAGAAAAATAGCAAGAGTGTTGCGCGCCATCCCACACCTTCAGCACACAACTTATGCTGACGACATCACCCTCTCGGTGGACCTCCGTAACACAAAGCTCGACACTGAAGAAACGGTCGTCACCATGCAGACGGCCCTAGATGCCATTGACCAGTGCCTCCAAACTACGGGCATGCAACCTTCACCAGAGAAGACAGTCTTCCTCATCGTCGGAACTCTTGAGCAAAACAGAACTCAATTACACCTGACTCTGGCCGGCCAGCCCATTCAGCGCTCCCTCTAACGTTGGATTCGCATATTGGGAGTCCCACTACACGAACAAGGAGGCGCGCAAGAGTGGATCAAGCAACTCAAACCCAAGTGGTGACGACAGCTCCAACTCATTAAGAGAATGGGCAACCGCTTCGGTGGCGCGGGCACGCGCACCATCCGCTTGCTCACTCAGGCAGTCCTGACCTCAAAGCCTGCTATGGAGCCGCATGTTTCATCCTGACCAAGGCGCAGCACAAGCAGCTGGAAATATTGCATCGTAAATGTCTGCGTGCAATCACGGGTCTCCCAAGGCACACTAGGACGGAAGAGTTGTATCGGTACTCGAACCTTCTACTATACAAGCCATCATTGAGGCCTGCGTTGCCGGCCATCAGCGGCGTCGGACATCGACTAGAGCCAGTCAACATCTGGAATTACAGGGTTGGCGGCCTCCCGTAGGAGAGGCCCGCGTCCGAGGAGCATACCACCATGGGAGGACACTATGGTCAGAAACCTCAAGCCGCTCACTCGCAAACAACACCGCGAAGAACATTCGGAAGAAAGAGCTGCACTCGCTGCACGGGCGAACCTCGTGGAGCACGCTGTCTTCGCAGACGCCGCGTCGTGCCAAGAGACGAAGCGGGCCACACTCGCCTACGCCACCGGCCAGGACCGATACGCTCAGACATCAATATACGTCAGAGAACCTAGCACGAGCTGCCTCGAACTCGATGCAATACACCTGGCACTATCTCGAATAAAGAGAGATTCGACCAAGTGGACGTACCTACCCGTGTTACCATCATCACGGAATGGAGCAATGGTGAGGGTGCAGGCTAGCTGCTGTAAATTGAGCATAGTTATAAACCCGAGACTGGAGATACGGTCAAGGGACAAACACAGAACGACATGGACGAAGTCTCAAACGCCACCTTCCCCAGAGAAGACAGTCTTCCTCATCGTCGGCGGTCTTAAGCATAACAGAGCTCAAACACACTTGACTCTGGCCGGCCAGCTGCGTTTGGTAGCTGCGTTTGAGACTTCGTCCGTGTCGTTCTATGTTTGTTCCTTGTTTGTATCCCCAGTTTCGGGTTTACAACTGTGCTCATCATCACGAATAGCAAGGAAGCCCTTGCCCGTCTGGGGAAAACTCCTCGCGAAGGGACGCTCTGCCAGCGAATCAAGAGTCTGTGCTCATATTTGAAAAACACCAAAGGTACTGAGGTGAGAGTGGACTGGGTCCCGGGACACGCGGGCTGCATCGGTAACGAGGGCACACACACGTGGGCGAGCAAGCACAGGGAATACCGCTCCAACCCAGGGATCTTCGTCCTCTTCGCGCCGCGGACCCAGTACCCCTGAGAGAAGAAATCTGCGGCCCGACAAGAGAATCAGCGTCGCGGCTGCGAGACCAAACACCGTACAACCCGGCACCGTTACCCAAAGGTTTGCCCAGAGGAGTACACGTGTTAATACACAAGGCCCGCACCGAAGCTGCGCTCACCGAGGACCTACTCGCTCGGTGGCGTAGCTACAGACCACGGAGGGGCCGCCCACCCGACCAAGCGCCATCGGATGGGTCCAAGCCCGCTGCACTTGTCGTCTGCACTACGCTGCACCACCGGCGTAAGCCCGACGATCCGGCATTTTTTTTAGAATTGTTCCGGCTTGCGAGACAAAAAAGCCGGACGCTTGGGAGCACTCACATCCACAGAGGCCTGCAGGATCACACCGGTTAACAAGGCACGGGCCAGGGAGACGCTACTCTCTCTGGGAGTTCGCGCGCCCGACGGGAGCGCACCGCCTAATGGTACGTTTGAGCGCAGACCGCATGGCGCGTTTTTGCTCGCGATTCAGGCGCGTCGGCGTCAAACTGACGTCATTTTCTGCGCGCGGGCGCGCGTTTTCGCGGGAGCGTTGGTTTCCAGCTGACCCAGAACTAAAGTCCCGATGCTTCTTTTGCAAGTAACGACAGCCAATACAAATGACAAAGCACATTCCGCTGGAAGCAAATGGCGGCTTTCAGTTCAAACCTCTGCCAGTGCGCCGTCATTCGCTTCTAAAACCTGCACCGTCACGCAGATGGCGCTTCAAAGAATGTCGCTACTTGTAGGAAGCTCTTATCTAGGGACTTTACCCAGAACAAGAACGCGCGCGCCGAGGCGTCGAAGCGGCTCTCGCTCAATGAGGGTCGGTCGAACTATCACGTGATCCTGCACAGTACGCTGTTTCGTATTCAGCATATTTCAAATTGTTCAAAAGCATTTTTATTTTCCATATAAAAATTGAAACCGTGTTTCTTTGACACAAAAACCCGTTTTATTTACTAATTTCTTCATTTAATTCTCATTTTGTAGTATTTGCGTCAACATTTACATCGCGTGTTGAGAATTCTGTTATCTGGCAACACGGATAACGCGCGGCCCGGCGGTGCTTGGCTTTGTCTGCATGCGGGTGCCCCCGCGTCAGCTTCTGCGCGAGCGTTCATAGCGCGTCGCGTTTTCGCGTGCAGAAAAACGCGCCATGCGGTTTGCGCTTTAACTTGCGGATCCGCCAGCGAATCCGCCCAGCCTTTGCCGCAGGGCAAACGCTGGGCAGAAAACGCGGCGGAGAACCGTTTTGGTCCGGGACCTATTTCTGCCGCCGAACGAGGCGTTTCGCTGACCGAAAGTGACATTCTTGTGCAGCGCGACGCTGCCTACGTCACGACTTCCGGGAGCAGCAGCGCCCGGGAGAGACGGCCTAGGGGAGAACTCTCGCGCCTTCTCGTCATATTTGACGGGATGCTACGAGAATAGCTGCTGGAGCCGGCGCCGCCGCCGCCGCTCGAGGGAAATAGATGTAAACGCAATCCGCTCGTCGCCGCCGCCGCCGGGAGCGGATCCGCTCCCGCGGCAGCGGATTTCTTCTCAGGTGTAAACGTACCATAATGTAAACTTTTCCTACCTATGTTCCCCTTCCCCCAATGAGGCCGTGGCGCCACCCCTTTGAAATTAAATTTAATCATCATCATCATCATCTTGAGTGGTGTCCATTGCACTCAGAAGAGATGAAATCAGATTATATGTCGTCTCACCTATATATATATTTCGTCTCGAATAGCTCGCGCATGCTAAAAGCGCAAGCTATTTGCCATTGAATGAAGCCTCGGCGGCTGCACCATACTTCGTTGCACCTCAGGTCCAAGCGCGGACGATGTTATGAGCCGGAGGGCCAATGAACCGTGCAAAAAGCGCTACGTCATTGCGTGCTCTCTGCGCTTGATAGGACTAGCCGGCAGAGGAGCACGCACAGAGAGACGGCGAATACCGCCTGGTCCTATCAACTGCAGAGAGCACGTCATAACGTTGTGCCTCTTTCGCTGTTTGATTGGCCCTTCGGCTCATAGCATAGGTCCCGCTCGTACCTAAGCTGAAACAAAGTATAGCGCTCGGGTAGCGAGTGCTCCAGTCCGAGGCAGTCAAGGCTACCCAATCGCGCTCGCACTGCCTTCGCACTTAGTCCGTGCAAAGGTAAGACGAAAAAGGGAGGGGGGGGGGGGGTCGGTGGCCAAGTGGGCTATGCGCACACTGAAGCGCACACCAGCTCGGAGCACGTGGAGCGAAAGCTCGCGCTGCAGAGCCCAAGACCCTGGGGTCAATCCCCACCGCTGCCCGTTTCGATCTGGATGAGCATCGTGCCGGCGTGCGGTCGTGTATCACTACTGCGTGGTGCACGTTAAAAACCCCAGGCTAGCGGTTGTACTGCACTGGCTAAATTGCTGATCTATAGCGAGTGACTCGTCGCAACTTTGAATTGGCTGAACAACTACATGGTGCATAAATATTCGCACAACCCCAATAATATAAGACGAAGTATAGAATTGTCGATACGTGCAATCTTGACGCGCTTCGTCTTCGTATTTTGAGATTCCCGGCACAAGCCTCAGCGCACCGCTAAAATTTAGAACTATAAGAGGATTATAATCCTAGGTCTCTCCTAATGTATTCTTGAAGCAACGACGACACCAGAAACTCGGTGGCAGCATACTCTTTACAATCTTAGTGTAATCTCCGTCCACCTTCGTGGCCGTGAAATCTCCGACGAGCATATGTGCTGGGTTGTAGAGTGCATGTATAACATCTTCGGCACGTCTGTGGTCTTTAGTCTGCGACGACCAAGAAGAAAATCAATCAAGGAGCTAATTAAGATTCCGCAGCAGATGAACTCCAGACGTGCTCTTCTTTTATATTTGCGGGCGCTGGCCTCGCCTCGATCGTATAGTGTAAGCGATTACACCCCGGCGGCGCTGGGGTCGCAGTGGCGGAAAGAATGATCTCGCCGAAATAGCAGTCGAGCGTCTCAGGCCAGGAGCGATAACTGATCATTGTTAGGAACCGGTTGTTTTCCATGCACTAGGTCACCCGTGACACCCTCTTCGCCATCTCATGTTTTTTTGTTTCTTATCTTGCTCGTTCTCTCTTTCTCTCTCTCTTTTGGAACTCTGCCGACGACACTGTATATTAAATACCGCCGACATCGTTGCATCGGTCAAGTGCGGCGCCAGAGGGGGGGCGTTGGACCCACTCTAAACCACGTTAGAAGCACAATTCTATAAAGGGCTAGGCAGTTGATAGATTGGTCTACCGATTGATCGAATAATGCTCCAATCGCGATTAATGTTTTAACCGATTACTCATAAAAAATTTTACGAACAAGGGAAAGAATAAAAACTGCATGCTTTCACTACGCAGGCGTGGAAGAGTACTACTGTATGAAGGGCAAACTTTAGATCAAATTTTAGCTTAAAGTAAACTGTATAGGGGCAAGATCTGTAACTCCTGACAGTGCAACAGGTTACAGGTGTGACGGGCACTTAAACGTGTTCGAGTGTCCGTTGAGCGCAGCAGAAACTACTGTGGACAATCTTAAGGTAGTTGCTCTTAGCGGAAAGTATCAACGGAAACTTTGCATCATACAGCTGAAGTAATAATCTCTGAGTGTGGGTGTGTTTGCCCTGCTCTCAACTACACATCGAGGCTGCTTCATATTCAAAATTGTACATTGCGTGACATAACACATATTCAACAAAAGCAAAACACAAAAACAAAAATTAATTTCGTCTTTTTTTTTTTTAAATTTGCATGGAAATATAAACGAGACCGAAAAATCTATTAATTAATCGATTCAAGTATGGCGATTAATCTTGTTAAACACTTTTAATCGACAGCCAGCCCTAATTCTTACCTAACTCTTTCGGACTAGATAATAAGGATGAAATGTTTCAATATCCATACCATAGCTCAATCCTTGCCAGTTCCCGTCATAGTTTACGGCTGTCTTCCCTAAACGATTCTTGTATGGGCTGTTTATAGTAGAAAGTGAACTCTATAATATCTTCAGTTATACAACTTGCGGGACGTATGCGAGCCATATAAAATATGCGGGCGATTGCGTTGCTTCGGCTCATGAAATCTTGATTGCTCAGAAACGGCTTGGTCGCAGTTGCTCCATTCGTTCCTTTCTTGAAGGAGCGTGTACACCTCTGACTCAGGAGAACTGTCACTTTGTGCAAGCGTTCACGCCACTGAGGGCACCTACACCCTGAAAAAGTGAGTGTGTTTACTTTTCTACCGATCGCGTAGGCTGCCATTTATTTCGAACCACACAAAGGTACTAGCGAATGACATAGCTCAGAAAAGGATTAGTCCTGAGTGTTTGAGTGTTTGAGAGAGTACTCTACGAAATCTCACAGGGAAAAAATGTAACCGTTATTTGGGGATGACCCTTATATAAAATAGATTGACAAGCAAAATGAGACCGGCGTCACGATGGCAGTAGCACCTCGGAAAGAGACAAGAAACATTTGAACACAAAACTCACTGCACGCGTCTCTTTGAATCGCGAGTTTCGATAGTATACATTAAAACTTTAAGACATTCAATATGTCACTGAGATTCTCGAGCTAGCCATTTATATACTATACTGTGGAGTAAAAGAGAAACTAAATATTCGCTATTTTGTTTTCAAAAGAATAAAAAAGTAGATTTAAACAATTGTAATCAGACGTCAATAACCAAACGTACGAATTCTTTATTTTTCCACGTAGTCTTGCTTGTAGTCTCTTGGTGCTTGTGAAGCTGGCACGAGGGATTGCAAGCCTGGCAATGATACCTTCTCGTGTTTGAGGTTTGTCCGATGTCAGTGGTTTCTGTTTGTTGCTCTTGTGGAACTCGGGCGTAATGATTGGTTAAAGCGGGTCTATTGTTGTGACTGATTTGAAATGTAATTTTTTATCTGCAAAACACGGGCGTTAAATATTTATATACTTCGTTGTATTCTCCTTTTTTATGCGTGCACGCTCACATTCGGAACAAACACAGGCTACCTCCTGATTCTGCACCTTGCATACTTTGACCAGCATTTTGACATTGTTGTTTCAAGTGTGCTTCAAGCCCAAATGTTCGTTGGGCAAAGCGGGGCTGGAAAAATGGACGTGTTCATTTCATTTTGATATTCTTCAGTTTTCTAAACTCTTTCATTTTTAAAAATATATTTTATACGTCAGGTTCCTAAAATGTTCCACCCTACGGTAGTAAGGAAGGCGCGAACTTTCCGATGTTCGATTCCATCCAGGTTCGGCTCTTTCGAACTCTGATCGCAAGGTCCGCCAAAAACTTCGACTGACTGCCGACGTTTACGGCAGCATGCGCGAAAACTGAAAACGACAACCCCACGTGGTGGAGGAGAAGTGAAATATCGGTTGAATGTGTCTTGTCATTGTTTCGCATTAATCAACTAACTAGGGCGTTGAATGTTCAGAAGTCTAGTTTGTTTCAGGATCTTCATCCTCAAAGGCACAATTAAAAACACCAAATGAGAGTGTATATATAATAAAAGGAATCAACATCAGGTAATATAAAGGATACAAGAAAACAAAACATGAGTGACACATATGGAACGTTTTGACTTTTTGCTTTTACATTCTGTAAAGTAGGTATTGGTAATCATTTTATAAAACGTGGAATAAATACTTCGTAAAATATTTTCCTGAGAATTTTCACAATGTTTGTGAAGGAATAAGACTTTCAGGGATCACCGAACCAGACGAAACTCAACGTTCGACATCGGACCTATGGTTCTACAAAAGTTCGCGACATCACGCAATGCCATTGTGCAAGCCGAGTTTTCGACCTTGCCCGCGCCTTCAGGTTCAAGGCTATAACTTGGGATTACGTGACACGAATCGTCAACAAGACCGCTGAAGCATTGTTTTGAATCAAGCTTCGTCAGGTCAAAAGCGCACGACCATGAGACAGGTCGTAAGACGTTTTCAAAGCCACCTGCTTACGCCTCTCGACAAATCTACACAATGCGAGCTTTTTTACCCGTGACGGATGAGATTATTGGATTATGGAACCACTCGTGCGGCCTCCAAGAAAACAGTGAATTAATCCCTGCAAGCAGTGCATCACTCCGATATATATATATATATATATATATATATATATATATATATATATATATATATATATTACCCGGCGACAGCTTTTTTGCCATTCAGAATCAGACGCTTTGCAGGCCGGTTATACAAAACGAGACTGAAGCGATGTTAGGATGCCCCATAGTCGAAGGTCAATCGTTCAAGGCTAAGTTCGAAGGTCTCGGTACTGCTTCAAGAACGCGCGCAGGCCGTGATCCATCAATGCGGTGATTCACGGCGTAGTCCGCTAACATTTAAAATGACTGACTGAATTCTTAGAAGACGAAACCTTCTCTCCAGTCTGAATTACCGACAAGGGACGGTAGGCCATTTCAAGTAGAATGGTGTAGGGCTAGGCGATCTCTATGCATTCTTTAGCAACATTGGTGCTACGCTCGGGCAAACCCATGACTGTTGACATCAGTTTCTTTCGTGCCGTGTCAGCTATCCTTTTTCGATTCAAGATGAAAGTCTTTAATCCCGCATAGCTAGGCTATTATTGCGCGTCTTGTTTTGTCGACGTTTCTCTCGGTGCACAAATTCAAGCGAGATTGAGACACACAGTCAGAGCGAGCTCCATCAGAGCACGCGCGAGCAACACCGTGGGGCCAGCCGATTGAACGGCTGCACTGGATGACGTTGCGGCCCGTGTCCCTACATCCCTACGCCGCGTTAAAGTTAATGCTGTTTAGATTGTCCCTGGGCTGCCTGTAAATACTGTGAACTTCGTAGTCGTCAAGATCGTTGTTTGTGGACGTTATCGGTGACGACAAAGGGACGTTTCACAACTTTGGGAAGGAGTTCTTAGAGGCCAAAATCTTCGCTTCAGAATCGAGGCGAAGATTTTTCTCTTGTGATATTGTAGATCCGAACGCGGTATACGCGATTTTAGAGCCCATCTTCCCTCCACTGTCAACCTTGCCGCGGCCACCGAGAGACGGTGTGGGTAGTGCTAGTGACGTTGGTAGTGTTTGACAGATGAGGGGGCGACGGGGAGTTCCGCGAGAAAAGAACCGGTGGAAGGAAAATAGAAAGGGGTACGACCAACACGCACACTCACGCACACACAAGCACACACAAACACACACAAACACACACACACACAAAATCGTAGTCAGGACGTGCCGCAAGAAAATCTTCGGGTGAGAGAAAGAGAAAGGGAGTAAAGAAGGGGGACATCCCTTCGCCCGAAATTTTTCATTGTATCTTTCTGAAATGTCTATCGCCTCCACCCTCCCCTCCGCCCTTACCCCTTTATGCCCTTGCTCCCTCTTTCCACATGACTTGCGGGCGGGGGGGGGGGGGGGGAGAAGGAAGGGGCCAAATCGCTCCCCTTCTTGTCGCCCTGTTTTCGAGGCACCTGCTTAGAGGTGTTCTAACTGAGAGACGAGGAGGAACAGAGAAGCGCGCAATTTTCGTAATAATGGTTTTAGAGGTTCCGGAATTAATACCGTACGCGTTTCGTGAACTCACGAGCGGCCAGTGCCAGGCCAAAACGAGAGGCTCGGAACCAAGGCTCGTAGTGTGGAGTATGCGCGATCGTGTCCTTTCACAACTCCCACCCTTGTCGTCAGGCTCGGGATTATCAACTGTGAGCGACACATTCGATGATGCGTGTTCGAACTGACCGTTGACAAGTTTGATTGTTTACTATAAAGCTTGGAGTCATCGTGTTCTTAAAACCTCACCGTCGATATCGACAATCTGACATTGCTCTTATTTACACGTAGCAGAGCGCGTTGGATAAACTAGAGTTCACACGGAAACAATAAAACACTGAAGTGGACAAAAAAACAAACACTAAAGTCCTTTTTTAAAAAAATAAAATACCCGTAAACAAATTGTGAATGCGTCTCTCCGTCCATTTTAGTGTTTATTTTTCTTGTGTGAACCATCGCACTTGTTCCTCTTGAGGAAAGCAGTAATCCCAGTTTGACCAATCTCGTGAAGCCGACCACACCGACGCTCTTGGTAGCCTTCATGGCCAATAATCCCAGTCCCTACGACAGCCAAAACAGAAAAACGATTTTATCCCTTCGAGATGGGGTGCAACGGTCACAGATATGAACTCCGCCCGCATGCAGGCAGCGCATATATATATATATGCTCGGCTGGTTCTGACTCCAGCCACGTCGGGCTTCACTTTGATCATATCAAAAGACCGAGAGAAAGGAAAAAAAAATCGGCAGGGGTACGTTTTTCAGTAAATTTCTGCTTTATCGGCGGAAATAAGAACAATATCAGACTGTCAACATTGACGGTATTGATTTTAGAATGCAACCACCGCAAGTCTGCGCCGTGCCTTCCTGAGACCATCAAAAACGTTCGTCGCATCTGATAATCTTTATAGTGGCGTCAGGCGTATGAACCACGGTTACCCCCCATTCACACTGCAGGAGCGGATCCGCGTTCGGGATGTCAGTTGCGAACGCCGGTTGTATAAGATTCAGTACAATCGCGCGCATTTGATGTCATCAAATGCGCGCATTTGGTCATGCTGAATCCTTATGGGTATGCGACGTGACGTCGATGATCTCTTCCGGCACTTCTTTCTGGTGGCCGAAACCTGGTGTTACACTTCGTTATCACCGCCATGTGCGTAGCGATGGCAAAGCTGCGAAGCGCGAGCGCGAAGGCTCCGTACCTTCAGGCTGCCTGACTCGATGCCCGAGCCAACAGAAACGCACGAGCGCCGCAGTCGCGCGCTTCTGACTTTGGCTTCGCTCGCGAATAAACGCGATCACGGCAGGATGATGCCGTGCTCACTCGTTTCCGCTCGCTCGACGAGGCTCGTGTACTGTCCGTAGACATAGCGCCCTGATAAAGGCTACCGCTCGAGGAAGCTCGGCCACCAGAAGAGGAAGAACCATATGAGACGCACGAGCTGAACGAACTTCTTTGGTATCAACTGACGTTATTTGGTCGCTGCATGGCTGGCCTAGTCCGCGAACATGTTGAGCGCCATCTGTGGTATTTAACACGGCGTTATCGTCTCACTTATATCTGCGCCACGCCTGAGCAAACCGATGTTGTTTAAACCGGCCACGTGCGTTTCTTATGCTTTACCAGCTCGCGCCAGAGGAAACCGAGCAATACTGGCACGGGCTGGTGTTGCCTTGCCGCTATCGACAGGTCGGCGGTATGCCATGGCCGTGTCGCCATGAAAGAAGCAGTATGCGACGTCGTGGAACCTCATCAGAACGCAACGTTCGTCAATACTGCGGACGCGGATCCTGCAATGTGAACGAGGCCTGAAGGCGGTGCAACGATATTTAATTGGAATGTTTTTAACTGTACACGAGCTTACTGGCACAAGTGGGAGTCAAGGATTCTCGCACGCAACGCCACTTGCCAAAAAACTCCTTTGTTGCGGTGTAATTTCAAAGACAAGAGCGACCATTTTCATTCAATCTCTCCTTTGCAAAATTTGATGACGTAAAGTGGGGATCGCAGTACACCCATATGACGATATTTGAATGTGGTTCATAGATTGGACCCGAGCATTGCGTGGGCACTCGATTTGGGCTCGTGATAATTACTAGCTCGAGAAGCATTCGGGTAGTGGCCCGTGTCCAATCGCTGCATCGACGACAATAGCCGAGCCATAACAATGTCTGGAACTCAGCGCGTGTCCTGTGCTTTGCCAGCCCCAGCGCGTGGCTATGATCAACATTGGCGGCATATAATCGGCTCCAGATCACGTGGCCGCTTGTTCTGGCTGCGAGTTGAGGGGGCGAACGCTGCTTGTTTTCTTTATTTTTTTTTCTGGGACTTCTATTGCGTGGGGTGAAAAACGAACGCGTGTATCATAGGTCATTAACGTCAGGGATCTGTTCTGAGCGGTATTTGCGCAAAGTACAAAAATTGTTGCATTGCCCCTTTAAAGCCCCTCTATTCTGGGAAAAGTGGCACCATTCATTGTTCTGAAAATGCTCGAGACACGTGCCGCGCCACTTCTGGGAAGAACATGGCGTCCGAAATCTAGCTCAGTGCTGCGCTGTGCCGCCATGATCTTCCCAAGTGCTGCACGTTGCACGTGCCTCGTGCACCGAAGCACCTTGCGCTACTTTTGAAATATGAAGGGGCTTTAACCACGGTCGTCTCCGCGCGCTCTCTATCGTGCTGCTCTTGTTCGGCGCCTTGGGAGTGATAGGGATTTTTCGCCCCTTCAATTGAAAAACCTCACGAAGATAAACGGATCTGCGGTTTTGTGAGAACAGACGACTTTGCGGCGTTCTTTCGGCCACTCCCCGCTACGTCATAACGCAAAGAATATTTGTGTTCCACGAGTTTAGCGACCTTATACTTCGTTTCAGGTCGGGTCCAGACGCAGCCGATGCTACAAGCGCGAGCATGTGGCCCTGAACAGTGCTTGCATTCCACGAGCGCGCGTGCTTGGCAGGGACGCTGAAAGCCCGGCGCTCGCGCTTGTAGCATCGGCTGCGTCTGGACCCAAGCTGAAACAAAGTATAGTATGCTACGCTGTCAAAGTTAGTGGCGATAGCGCGTAACTTCATTTTTGGTTTCGTTTGCGCGAGATCACGTGCAAATGATCTGCGAGACCTCGCGTCAGCCTCTTTGAAGGCTTGTATGAAACAAAGTATAGACCTTTCCACGAAAAGGGCTCCTGGCCAGTTTTATTATCAGTGTACTCGCGTATGGCGTGTGATTTGCTCGCTTTCCTAAGCGACGAACATGCGCGTGCTGGGCTGAGTAGATCGCACGCTGGGCTGAGGACTTGTAGATATTGGGATGGTGTATAGTGAGGACGGTCTATTGATATATAAACGGACGTTTTCTGTCATTCTCAGTCACGTGGGTTTCGTATCTGGTATGTTGGACGAAAAAATAATATAACATTTGAACATGGAACATGCGAAAAAATATAGATGAGGCAAAACAAGATTGTGCGACAATCACGCAGTTTTGTGAACACCTTCCAGCGGCGTTGAGAGATCAAAACGAAGTTTTAGCGCATACTAGAAGTGACGATATTCAAGATGGCTGCGCCCTTGTGGAAAAGATGAATACATAGCTTGCATGTGACGCCATTCGCGGCCATGCCAGTATTTTATGCGCTGCGAGCGTTCGGTTCTCCGTGTTAGTTTCACACCACAGACACGTTGTAGTTCGAAAAAAACAACAGTAAGTCGAAATAACCGTCAGCACTCAGCAATGGCGAAGCTTGCGAGCTATGTATAGACGTTTGCAGACAATGGTATACCTTCACGCGCATGCTGCACCTGTCTGCAAGCATGGGGCACAGGTCGGGAACCCATGTTTGCAAACGGCTATACTCCGTTCACCCTTAATCTGAGACTACAGCCAAAGCTGCTAGCGCAAGCTAGCCCTCGCTCCTGGCTTTAAGACATGCCTTTCTAGCGTGAGCGCTTGTTTTGCGGGAGAAAGCTTTTAAGCAGCTACTTCGAGCGCCATAAAAAATCTGATTCCTCTTAAACTAATGTCCTTTTGATTTATCTTCTCACAATTGCAATGTTTGTTTAATGTTTTTTTATTTGGCTTCGGACCAGTAGTGATATTTTCTATTTTTTTTACATATTGCAGCGGCACTTTTTTTTTGTTGCTTGTTCTTTGCCTTGTTATCTTCCCACCCTTAAATTCAAAGGCCAGAGTATTATCAGGCCCGCACCTGTACAATTATCTACTGTTTCAAATTATCTGCATTACATCTTATGTTTCAATTTGACACTTCTTAACAGCATAAAGTAGTGCTAGACCTTTGCGACCATAGTTTAACATTCGCAAAGCTAAAACCTAAAGCTTATGCAGCAGGTCATCCATGCAGGATGAGCAGCCAGCGACAATTCTTCCGGGTCTCTGGCACTCCTTGTCGGGGCTTGCTCTAACGCGACGTCAATTTCCGCCTCTGCTCTAGGCGGAAATGTCACACTTGACGTGTCGTGCTGGCGCCTCTGTCAACTAATACATGCATCGAATCCCAGTATTAATTACTTATTTAGGTTGTTTTCACTGTCGCGCCTAACGTCACGTACAAGCTGCGAAATCTGAAGGAAGCGACAAAGGTGGCTCTTGGCAAAGGAAAGGAAGTTTCATGAGCAATTCGCTTAGGTCGGCAAGAGGTTTTCTTGTTTTTGGAATGTCGACGTCTCACCCGAGGATATGTATGTACGGAAACATTGTGCAACAAAAACAGACCTCACTTTAAGGGCCTACCGCCCTGTGACTATAATCCAGAACATAATTATTCTGATGTCATTATGTTGGTACTATATCATTGACCCGATGCCTCACTCGTTTGTAACGCGCCAATCCACTTCACTCCCGTGCAGCCACGCAGGTATGAAATTGCGCTTTCGATGAGCCGTCTGAGTGTCGCTCAGTATACAGTTTGACTCTCTATCGCTAGCAGACGTGTCGTTCGATTGATTTGTTTCTGGTATTATTTCAAAGTTGAGCAGACGCACAATCCAAAATAGGTCTTAACATATAGCTTGTGACTCTACCATGTTATTATTTCCGCAAGGCAGTTGAAAATTGCGCCCAAAACTGACCGTCAAGGCTTCTGACCCCGTGCCCACTCTGTACATATTACTGGAAACGGATGGACATCATAAAGCCAAACAGGTTGGTGAAAAAATGCTCGAGCCGTCTTTTCAAGAGATATGCACGAAACAAGATGAGCGTAGTACGTCCGATGCTGACATGACGTCAATCGAGCCATCTTGTGACATGCCGCTCATGTCCAGTGCAATCGCGGCGGTATGGTAACTTGCGTTTGGATATGAACTTGTTTCGATTGCCTGTTCGAGCTGTGATTGGAATTGAATACTCTAGTGTTGTGTCTTGATACTTGTTTCGTTCGGTTTCTTGTGTATCGTTTAGTGGTATACAAGTTTACATCATGTTTAAATATTTGTTTCGTTCGATTGTTTCTCCAATTATAAATATAGGTGTTCATTGAGATACTGGTGTTTTATTTGATTAAATCAGTGACTTGAAAATGAATTTGGTACATTCGATCAGGGCTGGGCAGTATCGGGATACAAATGTATCGAGATGGTATCTCGGAGATACTTTCGAGTATCTCTATCTCTGTATCGAGATACAGTTGAAAAAATGTATTTGGGTCTCAGTAGTGAAATATATTTACAATGTATCGCCTGTATCGCGATACCTTGTCAGACTTTGGTATCTCGTTAAATTTGTTGCCCTTTTTCATATACATTTAAAAGGTAAAAACATCTGTTTGGTGACGATTGCTTCGCAATTTGTAATATGAACCCGCCCTAAACGTAATCCACCCGAGTCACGAAGCAACACTTGTAAGAACAACAAAATCAGCTCCTCTCACAAAGCCCTCCACTCTTTCCAATTTAGCAGGGTGAACGCTGTAAAGGAGTTGAGTGGAGAAAAAGTACAGCCCTGTTGACCAATCTCCCTACACAATGGGTGACTCAAAAGCATGTAAGACGACACCTCGAGACAAGCCCTCACGACAAAACTGGATGCATTTCGGGCAGACGCCTTTTGTCAATCATGAGTACACAGTCCTTACCGTTCTGTAACTATGTGTTCAATGTGGGTGACATGCTTTTTCAACGTCATTAAGGACAAATAAAGAGTTCGAGGCAATGCATAAAATGGAACAAAAAAAAGGAGCAGAAACATAAATTCTTATTCGCATTCGCCATGAACTGCACCCTCTCCACCAGACTTGTACGTAATCCGTTACAAGTAACGAAATTACTTGTAATGCCTTACATTTATCAGTAATTTAGTAACGGAACGATTACATATTTTCTAGTGTAATTTTAAACTAATTCCCTTACATTTTTTACGTAACGGATTCCTTGTAATCCGTTACATTTTTTCAGGACCAACCCCCCCCCCCCTCCTTTCTAAAGAAAGGGTTCTTTTTATTTTGCTAAAATCGAGCGCAATGACACTGTCACGCGAATCGACCAGCGCAAAGGGAGGCTTGGCACTCTTCAGTTCCGCAAAGCTTTTTTTTGCAACACCAAGCCCCTGAATCTATTTCTTTAGACCCTAACAACAATGTCAAAAAATCCAAATAAACACTTCTACAAAAAAAAAAGGGGGGGGGGCAAGGTTATGTCCGCTTTTTTTTGGACCCTTTGTTTGTTTGTTTTTGCGATCGAAGACGGGGAGAGAAGGACACCAAGTGATTGTGTGCCTCTTCGAGAAGCTCGAGGCGGTAAGTGCACAGACAAGAATTAACAATGTCCTTCTCGGTTATAGTGACTACGAGCATTTTCATAATGTCACAGCACGAGACAACGCTCCGTCTACCCTAAAATCCACTAAAAGAGATGTTATAATATTTGAAGGTGTTATTGCCACAAGCATCCTCGTTCGTTGCTGCACACTTATCATCTTCTTTTAATGCGAATAGCATTCTTTGGATACTTCACGCACTTTTAGTCTATGTATGTATCTATCTATCTATCTGGCTATCTAACCTCTTACGCCGCGGGTCGATAAATAAATAAAAAAGACCGGCGCCGGCTGGGATTCGAACCATTGACCCTTTGATCAGCAGGCAGACGCGCTAACCACAGAGCTATGAAGGCAGTCATTCAACGCACTCTAAACGAAACGGTTGTTTATATCTTTACCATAGGACGCGCTTTACAGCGCTGTCACAGCTACCCGTGCGCGCGCGTTCCATGCACGAGGGCTCATTCCACTCTCGTGAGGCTGAGCACGGCCGCTAGCTCACCCTCTCCCGCGCTCGGGAGAGGGTGAGCTAGCGGCCATGCTCAGCCTCACGAGAGCGAATGAGCCCTCGTGCATGGAACGCTTGCACCGGTACTGTGACAGCGCTGCAAGCGCGTCCTATGGTAAAGATATAAACAACCGTTTAAATACCGTTGGTTGAGACTAGCTGAGACGCCAGAAAGTCTGGTCGGTACCATTTTGAGTGTTTGTGCGTATGGCGCGTGCTTTGCTCGCCTTCCTAAGTGACACAAACGCACGTGCTGGGCTGCGGAGATCGTGCGCAGGGCTGTGAAAGTGTCAACAAATTTAGAATCGCCTCAAGAGTGGGCTGGCGTATCTAGAGTGTGCCGGCCACCCGACGAACGCGCATAACTCCGCACCGTTTGATGCTATTCGCATTAACGTAGATAATCATTCCCAAAGGATGGGTTCTGCTGATTTTTTAGAAAACAGGATATATTTTTTTGCATCTTTCACAATATTTGACCGTTTTAAAAGCCTACTTCATTTTTTTGTAATCCACTTCTAGGGTTGGCCCACTTTATTTGTGAATTCCAGCCAGGTTATCCGCATCTCAGTCACCCTTTTTGTGAGTCAGCTTTTTGCAAGCTTCCTGTTTTGCCCCAGCAGGACGCATCTTATATCAAGCAGATATTTTTACGAATAAATCATAATGGTGGCTGACATAGACTTGATATTCTGGGCTTGATGAGAGAGTGAAACTCGTGAGTGGGGCCATAGCGCGGCTTACTTAGCACTCTGCCCTTCGCTGCCCGTGGCATCAGCGGACGTCTATCTGGAGAACACAGGAGCAAACAGCAGTCGGTTCGTGCTCCGTGCGTCTTTGAACGGCACAAAGAAAGGTACACACGGCAAACGTGCGTTTTCATTTCCTTGTTCCAACCGACGTTCCAATTAATTGTTGTTATGAGTGTCTTTTTTTATTACTTATGTTTATATACTGGAAACTTTTTTGTTTATTCACCAGCGTCTCAACCGAGGCTCCAACCTGTTCAGAACCAAAGGAAGAAGAATATCGAGCCAAACCTTATTTATTATTTAATTATCACCTTACTGTTACAACTATGTTTTGCTATTGTCTGGCAATATATGTCGGTATAGTAAGATGGACATAAATCAATTCTTATTCTAGTTTTGGCTAGATGTATGATGACTTCCACAGCTTCGCGATTGCGACAATGAATAATCTTAGTAGATAGGTCCGATGACTCCAATAACGATACCCGATACTCCGCCGTCCCCTTTGCGCATGCATCATATCGTTATCCGGAGCATCGGAGGTATCGGAACGACACTAACCTAGAAACTCGGATATGTCAGGCAGACGCGCCCTGCAATGGCCATCGAATGATTGTTCTCAATCGTTCGCAGGGAATAAAATAGTGATTTCCATTGTTTCGCTGAAGAAGCTCAATGCACAGCATGAAGCTTTCGTGAGGAACAGTACATGGCACTCCCATCCAGTGCCTCAGTTGAAAGGGTGTTCAGCGTAGCAGTCGACATATTCAGTAAGGCATAACGCAAAATGTCTTACGAGACTTTCCAGAGCCAGCTGTTGCTCAAAATACTCACCGTCATTAAATGGAACAGGTAGCAACAATAGGAGCTTGAATAACCCTCTTTCCTTTGTTTCTTACTTGAGGACAATATTGTTGAAAGTATCGCCACGAAAGTAACGAATTACTTTTTGGGGTAACGGTCAGTTACCTTTATGGGAGGGTAATTGTAATTGTAATAAATTACAATTTAGCCTCGAGTAATTGTAAATGTAATTCCTTACTATTCTTCAGTAACGTGTACAAGTCTGCTCCCCACGTAGCACCTTTCGGGAAAAAATGTATTTATATAAGTATATGTATCAATACTTTTTTTTCCGTTTTCGCAGAAGTATCTCAGGGATATCCCGTTGCATAAAAGACAAGTGTGTCTCAGTATCTATATTTTGGACCTTAAGACATATGTATCTCAGCACTTCTATTCCTGAATACTTTTTGGAGTATCTTTACCATGTTGACTCAGTCCTGCATTCGATGCATGCATTTCGTTTCACTATGCTAGGCATGTAGAACTTGTCACGCCTAAAAATCGCGGCCGTATCGTATACACGCCCTACCCGTTTTTCCCCGTTTTGTTCAAATTGTTTTATACTGAATAAACACATTTTTAAAAATCGGGATAATCACATGAATCATGAATGCAATCGCAGCATGTTTTATTTTTAAAAGGAAAGCGAACTGTTGGCGAGAGTTAAAAGTCGAGCTGAAGCTTCTTATATAGAGATAACAACTCTCGATCTTTAATGACAAGCTAAAGGTCAATCAAAATGTGGAAAAATCACTTCATTTATATTTTTTATAAAAACAATTAACGTTTTAAATATTAATTAGCAGCTTATAGACTTTATTTGGTATGCAGAAGTATAGTTACTTCGTTAAAGGTGGTAACAAAACGGGTTCAACAAATAGACCTCTTTTGTTGCGAACCTTCTTTATGCACCAACCAGCCCAACATCATGTCTTGTTAAACTAGGTTTCTCCGAGGTTCCGGAAAAAAATTATAATTGATAGGCTAGCTTTTTGCCTATAAACGAATGCCATGATTTCGTATTGCCAACACGGATTCTGTATAGAGCGGCCAACGGAATTGACACTACTAGTGAAATAAAGGTATAGAACGTTTCAGTAATATTTTAAGCCCGTATCGTGTGGAAGGGCATATATATTGACTTCTCTGGGACGATTCACTTAATTATTAAAAAATCGTGTTATTAAGTTAACAAAGGGGTAGAATATTCGTGGAACTACAATCGAATTTGGCGCGTTTTGCGTGCCAAACAAACGAAGGGCGTCCGGCACGCCATAGTGAAGGACTGGAAATTGATTTCGAAAGCCTGGGGATTTTTGACGTGTGAACGAAATCCCAGCCTTCTCCGCAATAACCCTCCGTCAAATGGCGGGTACCTCGGCCGCGATTCGAACCCGCTAACTCTGACTCTGTACGTTAGCGCTTCGCCTCGCAAGCACCAAAGCGGCTATTGTGGCACTAGTCGAGACCAGTTTATATCACATCTACAATACCATGTACCTAAAATTTTGGCATTAATTACTATATTTCCGCCAATAAGAATGTTTATAACGACCAGAGTTAAACCAATAATAACATGTATATAACGATATCGGGCAAGTCTCGAATGTGGGCCAGTTTCGCGGTATTAGCTAAATCAAATATACAGGCTATCTTCTTGAAATGGCCACGTGCAGCACTGTTAGACTAAATTCACCCTTATAATAAAAAAAAACGATAGCAAAAAATGGGAAATATTCGTGAACCAGAAGGTGCGCTGGGGCTACCTAACAGACGGCACCACTGAGTTTGTCGCCAAACAGAAAAGGGTGAATAAGAAGATAAAGGTCGGATATACAAAAAAAAAAAAAAAACTTTCAGCCTTTCCACTCTGATGAAAAAGGAAGACCAGCGAAGCTGTGCTATGGTGGGACGACCTCAAGGATGACGCCTAGAGGACGACGTCTAGGACGACCTCAAGGACGCCGCCTAGGACGACCTCAAGAACGCCGCCTAGGAAGACCTCAGGGACGATGTCTACGACGACTTCGAGGACGACCTCGAGGACGACACCTAGAAAATTAAAGCCGTTTACAACTCCCTGTAACGCCGGATTGGAGCGCAGCTCTTGAGGAGGAGGACGGAAGGGTACTGAGGGGAGGGTATACCCCTGCTCCCTCCTCCTCCCTCGTTATCCTGCCTGCTACTCCTCCTCCCCTTATCCTCCCCCTCCACCCCTCCTTCTCCTTCACCTCCTCCTCATCCTTCAACCTCATCCCCTTGCCTCCTCCTCCTCTCACCTCCCCCTCCTCCTCCACCCTATTGCTGTCCTCTTTGCCACTCAAGCCGGAAACGGCCGCCTAAGAGCTGTGCTCTGAAATTAAGAATCAGGACAAATATTTTGGCAGGTTGACATTTTATTGATTGGGGAAAAACCGTGGTGTATATTGGAAACTGCGTTGCATATCCAGCCAAACTTTACGCCAATAACGTACAGAACCAACGTACGCACTTTTTATACCAATGTACCTTAAAGTTTGCTCCGCGAGGTTCCAATTTACGTCCTGGATGAAAAAACCCCATTATTAATTTAACTAGAACAGCATGATCAGCCGCCGTGGTACGATGTTCAGCAGCCTCTCCAGTGTAGCAGCCAACCAGGACATGAAAGAAAAAGCATGTAGTTAAGCAGTGGGCAAATTTTCCCAGGCTTCATGCTTGACACCAATGCTTGGACAGTGAGAAGTTAAAATGCTGCCTACCTTTTTGTCTGCTGTGCATAAGCAGCAAAGAGTTTTCACTTCTAAGCTTACAAGGGTTTCAAGGTGACGTGATCGCCAGACTAAAACTGGAATGGTTTTCGTCACCCTAGTAGATGGGCACTCGGCGGAGTATAATGCCAAAAAGCACTTACAGTAAGTGAAACAAGCGTGAAAAAAGAAACTTTCGAGATGCTACAGGCACGCAAACCATCCTAAACTTGATGAGGGACTTACCCCAAACATGGTATCGTGATTTGTTTAGATCTGACGCAAGATGGACTTCAATACTTGATGATGGAACAGGATCATGAAAGTCGTCCCATGCTTGGAACACACCTACAATAAATATACCGAGGCCGGTCTGAAACGTGTTAATGACGTTTACAACGTTTTCGTCGGACGTCTTAACAAAGCTGTCGGCCATGTTAAATTTCAATAAAAAATGTTCAAGCTCTAGATACTTAGATTGTGTAGGTCCAGTAGCAAAGGAAGGAAGAGGCCCCGAGCTATGACATTCCCTAAATTCCAAATGCGCTTCAAGGAGGGGAGGGGAGGGAACGGAGGGGAGGGTATAACGCTCCTCCTCATCCATACTCTCTCGTCCTCCCCTTCTCCTCCTCTCCTCCTCTCATGCTCCTCCTCCCCTCGTTTCCTCCTCCTCCTCTCTTGAGGTATTTCGAGTTTGCGATATACCGTACTAAACTCTCTGAGATATATATATACTGGCTTTCTAGTTTTACGAACGTTCCCATGGCAAAGAGCGTTAAATCGTCACGCGCAATGAAGAAGTATATATATATATATATATATATATATATATATATATATATATATATATATATATATATATATATTGTAGTATTTTTGCTCACCGCTTGTCCGGAGAAAGGGAATATAGTTGTCACATCTGGAAGCTCTAGTGTGATTTATGAATGATGACACCGCTTGCTTGCACAACAGGTATCTGGCATCTCCGCTCCTCCTCCTACTACTCCTCCTCCTCAACCTCATCGTCCTCCTCGCCCTCTTCGTGTTGTACGCATTGTACGCTCCAACTGATAACGAAGCTGGTAGATGCTCCTCCGAATGGCCCGCATAACACCTCTCAAGGTTCGCAAGACCGCCCGAGGGAACAATTCTCCAGCTTTCGTTCTTCTCCTCCTCCTTTCCTCCTAGCGAGCACTCCACATCGTCGCCAAAGTTCGGCGTCCAAAATCCCCACAATATATACAAATATAGAGCAATCTCTTCCTATACTGGTACTTCAAATACCACTCCTATCCCAGTCCTTGATTGTTATGAAGGAAGCCTTGTGATCTGAGAAGTGGCAGGATATGTGTTCCAGGTGCTGGACCAATGGCTGATTTTGAAAGACGAGGTCTATGCATGTGTTTCGAGAGGTCGTCACAGCAGTGGGAGCTGTTACGAGGGAGAGAAATGGGAGGTTTTCCTGCATAAGTGGTATGAAGTTCTTATTCGTCTTTAAGTCTGCATTAAAGTCCCCCACTACTAACATGGGTGTGGACCCACGCGTGCTTAACGCAAGTCGCAGAAAATGCACGACATCTTTGGTGGGTGCTGTAGGCGAGAGATACAGAGCCACCACTAGCAAGCCGTTGTCGAACTTGGCGGCACAAAGTTCTCCAACTTCGTCTGACGTGCCAAATATCTCGATGGGTACGGCAGACATACCCTTACGCACGTAGATGGCCACTCCCGCCGCTCTGTTGTGCTCTCTACTGACGCCGCAGCAGTACTGGTAGTCCATGATTTCTACCGCCTGTTTTGGATCCATCCACGTTTCCGAGAGGCAAAGTACAGATGCATGGCGTAGGATGTGGTCGTGGTGTACGTCCTTGTAATGCGCCGGCAGAGAGCGAACATTAAGCGCGGCAACCGAGAAGAAGTGCGGTTGCTCAATCATTGCGTAGCACTTAGCAGTCACAGTTTGGAGTTTGTGTGACTGCAACCGACGAAACTCATCAAGTAGCGCCCTGTCCGGATTGGGCTTGCCGTGGTAGAACGTAAAGTCATTGTCAACATTGGTGAGGTAGAGCCCGTTGATGTCTGTAGCACGACTCAGTGCCACGTATACCAATTTCTGTGGATGAGTTTTGGCATACGAGTACACCACGTTTTCATACGTGCCTCCCTGTGATTTGTGAATGGTGATAGCACTTGCCTGCACAACGGGTAGCTGGCATCTCCTCAGGGATATCCTTGTCTTCTTATCAATGACGCAAGTGACTGTGCGTCTTTCGATAGGTGTCCAATCTTGCTGAATATTTCTGTCGAGCGCCCGTAACTGCCGGAATTTTGCGGCCGCCACGGTTCCAATCGCAATTTTGGAACCAAGCTCACCGAAATGCAACCATATGCGTTCCGGCTCTCGGAGCGTGTCGTATTGTATGTATTGCAGAATTCCAACAGATCCATTCACCAGACCGTCGGAAACATCGACATTGAGTGTGAGCATATATGGTTTTCCAATGCATAGCATTATATTAGCTGGCAGGTTTCCCAGTTCGGCCTTGGGCAGCGTTTCGGCCTTGCGCATTGCCTCTGTCTTCTCCTGCATAGACCTGAATCCAACGATTGTGTCCCGTGCCGCACACGCCACAGCATTATCTTCGGTTGCAATGGCCGTGTTCGTATTGTAGTAGTCCGATTCCTTGTTGGAGTAGTACAAGCGGATGCCACCGGGACAACACGTTTCTCCTTCTTGTTGCGTGACAAACCGACTCTCGATCAATGCGATTTCTTCGGAATCCAATTCTGCACCGTCTCCAATTTTGGTAAGTATGGTGGAGAACCTGAGATCGCTTTGCCTTACGACCTTCGTCAGGACAAAGTATGACAGATGGTGCCATGCAATTTCCGTGTTAAACACACTGTTCGTCTTGACACGCTTGAAAACCTCGGCGGCACGAACGGGGGAAGCTGGCGCAGGTCTCCGCAGAGGATGATGTCTAACCCGCCGAAAGGCTCTAGGTATTTGCAAGTGATCATGCGGAGTCGCGAGTCCACTCTCTGAAGTATGTCGGCAGACATCATGCTAATCTCATCGATAATCACGCACCTGACGTTTCTGAACGCATAGCGGAACGTGTTCAACTCGTTGTCCCGCAGTCCGCCATCCCTATTGATGGTAAGTCTGAACGCTGCATGTACAGTTATTCCACCGAGCGCGACCGCCGCCTTTCCAGTTGTAGCACAGGCAACGTAGGCGTTTACATTATCTGAACCAGCAGGGTTGCAGTATCTGTTGTAGACGTCCATGATGAGGCGCAGTACAAATGTCTTCCCGCACCCAGCCACTCCCGTGAAAAAGATTTGTAGTGGCGGAGAGTCCGGCATAGTGAGTCTATGCACGACTTCTCGGACGATCTCGTACTGCTCCTCATTCGTCTTCCGCATTGTGTCCAAGTACTGATCTCTGCTCATGACGTCTTGGCGCGTGCACACGGCGGGGCACTGCTTAAACGGGGCATTGGATTGGACCGTACCGATATCTAGGAGATCGGAGTCATCGTTTTCCATGGCCACCGGGTGCAGTCTCACATCTGAAAGCTCAGAAGTGGCATAATGTTCCCCGTCATTTGACTGGAGCATGGAATTACAAACAGCACGAAGTTGCTCAATATCTACGTCACTGTGGTAGCGTGCTTTGTTCTGTAGAATGACGTCGATGTTTTGCTCATACAAACGCTCGAAACAGTTTTGGTCTAAGATGTCCACTTCTTTGCGGAATGGATAGAAGAGCAGGACATGTTCTCGCTTGAAGTTGACTGAATCGTCTACGGAGTAACCGCGGTAGCGAAGTATCCGTCGTTGATTCCTCTTTCTGCAGGTATATATGTTGTACTCGGTAGCGAACTCTGCCAGAGTAACGGCTTCCAATTCGGGAACGCGGTCTTCGTAGCGCTCGATCATCGTCCGTTTCCAAACATCCGTGCTTGATTCTAGTAAGCCATCCTGCGCCATCTGAGCGTTAGACTTCCGAATGCGCGTCCTCTCCTCGGGCCATGCAGAGTTCACGAAGACAATTTTGCGACTCGCCTCCGACATATCCTGGTTCAGCAAACACCAGGCGGCCTCCTGTGCGGACAGTTCGATGGCATTCAGCATCTTTACACCTAGATGTCTCAGTGCCTGAGAATAGGCCATGTCCCCTTCTCTTTGACAATTTCTTGCACTGCCCTATTGAGGTTCGACATACCTCGGTTGGCCTTGTTTACATATTCCACCACGTAGGCAGCACACGCGTACGTGTCGAGGACGATCTGAAGATCCATGTTAGAGTCGAGAATTGATGCAACCCATGGGTTAAAGTAATTCACCCACTTTTGCTGCAGAGAACGGGGTAGCATGATGGTGGCACGAGGAGTGCCTGCTCGGAGAACAGAAATGTACTCCGCCTTGTCCGTGACACCGTGATGTTCCCAAAACTGCTCCATGGAGTCATAATTTGTCGTTTCCAGGGCCTGATGCATGGCCTCGTACTTGTTTAGGAGGCTCTCGATTTGCTTCTTCTGAGCTTCATTGTCCACAGTGGGGAAAGGCACTACGACCATACATTCATCGATGGGCATAAAAGGCGCGTTAAAGCGGCATCTGGTCGTGTTGTGCTTGTAGCAGGTATGCGTGTGTTGGTGCACCTGAGTCCGCTCCCGCTTCAGGCATTCGTTGTCGATGGAAAGCAGAACGTTGGCCATTTCAAGAGTCTGGGGCATGAGCATCGAGAGCTCCTCGTTGGGCGCGTTATGAAGCCAGAGGAGAATGTGCGCGTGTGCCGACCCGCGGTGCTGAAATTCGATCCGCTTAAAGTAGTCAACGACTATGTACGGCCTAAAAGGCGATACCCGAGTGTTGCGGAGAATGTTGAGAATGACACGCACCAATCGGTCAAAGTATATGGCACAGACCACGGGATCGTCATTCACCAGCTGAGCTCGATAAATGCTGTTCATTTGGTCCAGTGGTACTCCGATCTCGCCGGGCTTCAACCGAAGGCGTTGAAGCAACTGCAGAAGGTCGGGCCAGTGCATTTCCGAGGCAGAAAGAGTGAGGAACGCGGTCGGCTTACCCAACTGCCGTATCATAGCAAAGAGGTCTTTCTTGCGTTTTGCCCAGTACTGCACGGTGTTGGGTATACCATGCATGAAAGCCATGTCGTGCTCGACCGCTTGCTGCACAAAATCCTTGTCAAGCAACTGTTGCTTCGTTAGCGTTTCCAGTGCCTTTGTATTACGGAAGGCCACGCACATGTCACTGGCTACTCGGTGCCTAAACACTTTCATGGCCATGTACAGTACGTGCTGCGGGGTGGCCCCTCGGCGGTCTGATCTGCGGATCTCACTCATGGCGTGCGTGAAGACTGTCGGTTTTGCGCTGGCATCTACTCGGCGCGGCTCACCGAGATAAATCTGTGGGAACGAGAGCTCCTCTGCATGTTTGTCGTAAAGGATGCTCACGGGCCTTTTTCCCTCACCTGGCGCAATCGCTAGAAACTTGTCTTCGTCCCATACGAGAGTGTGCTGAGCCAGCGTCATGGCTGTAGCCACTTGGATCGGATCGTTCAGGTCTGAGCATTGCGGGAGCAACTCAATCTCGTCGTGCTCGTCCACTTCTACGATATCACCCAAACGGGCCAAATCGCACTTTATATTATAATGCCTGTACAGCGTGCTATCACACAGCAGCTCAAGCCATGGCAGCAGATCACGTTTCGTTACTGCCCCTGCCAGGTACGTCGTCTTCGCAAGCATACGCCGCTTCAAATGTACATTGAGGGCTCGGTCTTGTTCGATGGCACGAGGCAACACTGTCACCATGTCATCCACATCAACACAGACGTTCACTACTGGTCCCTTAATGCCGTGTTGACCTCCACCGTGCATCAGCCGTCGCAGTTGCATGAAAGGAATTCGTGGAGATATGAGTCTCTCACTCACCGCGTTCAGTTGTGGGAGGTGGGCTGGCTTGGGGGATATACGTAACCGTTACTTGAGGAAAGATGAGGAATATGACCCTTGTGCACTGATTGCATGCAGGTCGAGCACAGTTTGAATTGGGTTAGGTCCGAGTTTGGAAATGATTGCTCTAGGGTCTCGTGACATCTGTCCGGTAGCGGTTGCACGTCGTTTTGGAACCATAGCCGATCACAGACTGAGCATACGCTCCCAAACGGGTTGTCTCTAAACAGCCGTTGGAAAATTTTTGTTGCACCGTCAGGCTTAGCGATCCTTGCCTTTTGCTTGGCTTCCGCTTCGGCAGCGCTCACTTCTGGCTGCTCTCGGCGGCGGCGATGAGCCTCTGCTTCGGCGTCGCGCACTTCCCGGTCCTCTCGGTAGCGGCTCCTGGCTTCCGCTTCGGCGGCGCTCACTCCTGGCTGCTCTCGGCGGCGGCGATGAGCCTCTGCTTCGGCTTCACGCACTTCCGGGTCCTCTCGACGGCGGCGTTTAGATTCAGCTTCAGCAGCACTTACTTCTGGCTGCTCTCGGCGGCGGCGATGAGCCTCCGCTTCGGCGTCGCGCACTTCCGGGTCCTCTCGGTAGCGGCTCCTGGCTTCCGCTTCGGCGGCGCTCACTCCTGGCTGCTCTCGGCGGCGGCGATGAGCCTCTGCTTCGGCTTCACGCACTTCCGGGTCCTCTCGACGGCGGCGCTTAGATTCAGCTTCAGCAGCGCTTACTTCTGGCTGCTCTCGGCGGTGGCGATGAGCCTCCGCTTCGGCGTCGCGCACTTCCGGGTCCTCTCGATAGCGGCTCCTGGCTTCCGCTTCGGCGGCGCTCACTCCTGGCTGCTCTCGGCGGCGGCGATGAGCCTCTGCTTCGGCTTCACGCACTTCCGGGTCCTCTCGACGGCGGTGCTTAGATTCAGCTTCAGCAGCGCTTACTTCTGGCTGCTCTCGGCGGCGGCGATGAGCCTCCGCTTCGGCGTCGCGCACTTCCGGGTCCTCTCGATAGCGGCTCCTGGCTTCCGTTTCGGCGGCGCTCACTCCTGGCTGCTCTCGGCGTCGGCGATGAGCCTCTGCTTCGGCTTCACGCACTTCCGGGTCCTCTCGACGGCGGCGCTTAGATTCAGCTTCAGCAGCGCTTACTTCTGGCTGCTCTCGGCGGCGGCGATGAGCCTCCGCTTCGGCGTCGCGCACTTCCGGGTCCTCTCGGTAGCGGCTCCTGGCTTCCGTTTCGGCGGCGCTCACTCCTGGCTGCTCTCGGCGTCGGCGATGAGCCTCTGCTTCGGCTTCACGCACTTCCGGGTCCTCTCGACGGCGGCGCTTAGATTCAGCTTCAGCAGCGCTTACTTCTGGCTGCTCTCGGCGGCGGCGATGAGCCTCCGCTTCGGCGTCGCGCACTTCCGGGTCCTCTCGGTAGCGGCTCCTGGCTTCCGCTTCGGCGGTGCTCACTCCTGGCTGCTCTCGGCGGCGACGATGAGCCTCTGCTTCGGCGTCGCGCACTTCCGGGTCTTGTCGACGGCGCCGTTTAGCTTCAGCTTCGGCGTTACGCACTGCAGGATCTTGGCGCCGGCGGCGCTGAGCCTCTGCTCGGGCAGTGCGTTTAGCAGCAGCTGCTTCATCTGACTCGCTCATTTTGCGAAAAGAACTGCCTGATTACGTCTCGTCGTCGTCGTCGTTGTGATATCACTCATGCTGGATCTTGGCGCCGGCGGCGCTGAGCCTCTGCTCGGGCAGCACGTTCAGCAGCAGCTGCTAAAGCCCCTCTATCCTGAGAAAAGTGGCGGCATTGATTGTTGTGGAAATGCTCAAGACACGTGCCGTGCGCCAATTATGGGAAGAACATGGCATCTGAAATCTAGCTTGAATCTGCGCTGTGCCGCCATGATCTTTCCAAAGTCTGCACGTTGCACGTGCCTTGTGCATCGGCGCACCGTGCGCTACTTTTAAGACATGAAGGGGCTTTAGCAGCTTTTATTAGTTTCTTTGTTCTTTCATTTACTGCTGCAGGGTTTTTCAATTATTTAATTTTGGTGGAGAGGTACCGCGTGGGGCTACGGAACGAAAGGGCTCCGGTTCGAAGCCGGCTGAGGGACAAGTGATAAAAGTCTTTTAAAATCATTTTTCGGAGTAATGAAAATTCGGATTCGTCCCCCCTGCTCATCCTCCCTGCTCCCCTCCTTTCTCCACCTCCCCTCACGGGGGTCACGTGATCTCGGGGAGGGAGAGTCACGTGACCTGGAGGGGTCACGTGACCGGGGGCCACGTGGCCTAGGGGGTCACGTGACCTGGGGCCACGTGGTCTAGGGGGCCACGTGGCCTAGGGGGTCACGTGACCTGGGGCCACGTGGTCTAGGGGGCCACGTGGCCTAGGGGGTCAGGTGACCTGGGGCCACGTGGTCTAGGGGGCCACGTGGCCTAGGGGGCCACGGGGCCTAGGGGAGTCACGTGGTCTAGGGGGCCACGTGGCCTCGGGGGTCACGTGGCCTAGGGGGTCACGTGACCTTAGGTGGATTGACGCCGACGACGACGCCGCTCAGGCCGGAAACGGGCGCCTAAGAGCTGCGCTCTAAAAATAAATAAACTTCAAAAGTTAAAAAAAAAGACGGACTTTTTTTGTTGCGAGGGCTCTCGAGGTGGTTTGTTTTTATAAGCGATATTTTTTTTTCAGCCCTATTTTTTACACTGCTCAACAAAACAAAATGATCCGGAGAGCGCGTGGCCTTTCGGGAGTCTAGATTTGAGTGACGAAGCGACTAACACCATGAAAAGCGTTTGCCGTTTGATGCCGGACATCTTCTGAGCAGGTTCGTCGCAAGTGAGCATGCGCCGCGTTGTCGGGTGGCAAGACCGAGTGCGGGCGGAAAGGCGCAACGCATGCATAGGAGCGCTACAAGCATAGCAGGGGATCGGTGGCCGAGTGGGGTTAGCGCACACCAGCTCGGAGCACGTGGAGCGAAAGCATGCGCTGCAAACTCAGGGATCTAGGGTTCAATCCCCACCCCTGCCCGTTCAGATCTGGATGGATATTGTACCGGCGGGCGGTCATGTATCACTACTGCCTGGTGCACGCTAAAGACCCAAGGCTAGCGGTTGTACTGCGCTGGCTAAATTGCTCATCTACAGCAAGTGACTTGTCGCAACTATGAAATGGCTGACCAAATACACGCTGTATAAATATCCACACAACCCCGATTATTACTGAAAGCTTAGCGCTGACGTCGCGCTAAGCGCGTGCTGACGTGACCGTTCATCAGCTATGTATCGCACCCTCAAAACTGTTGTTCAAGGCAGACGTTAAGTAGCTGACGACGCGTGAGCAGCGCTACATCAGCGCTTCGCTGCATGTAAGAACCGGCCTTAAAAAACCTCTGACACGCCCAAAAATTTTTTTTTCATGCTAGGCGTTGAAATGGCATAATGACATTACAAAAAAATTGTTTCACTATAGAGTTGCGTAATTTTTTTATAAAAAATAGAAATACGAGGCCCAATTCAAGGTTCCCACCGTCCACTGTGACGTAACAGTGTACCGCAAGTTGTCGGGGCGGTCAGAAGGGAGGCATCGCAGGAAGTCGCGTGAGTTGTATCCCTCCTCGTGCTTACCGCGAGCGCGTGTAATATTTTTTTAAATATTTTTGTTATTCTCCGCACCTTTACGAGCGATCGAAGCAGACAAGGTTTCTTTTATTTGCCTTTCATCGCTTAATGTTGCTGTAAAGGTAGAAGAAGCGGAGTCAGTGAATTGACGTGATCAACTACAATGCCTAAAAGGTGCTGTGTGAGTGACTGTCCCGGTATTTCAGCAACTGAAGAAGAGATCACACTGCATGCATTTCCGAGAGACATACATCGGCCGCATATGCACCTAGTAAACAAGTTCTACTCATGTTCTAGACAAAATACGTACTTTGTGCTCGACGTTTACTTGTACTTGGTACTCAAACCAGTTCGTATTCTTTAGACGGCAGGCATCTTTAGCCTGGAGAGTATCCGATGATTCAACGACCTCGGTTTCTGAATCTTCAGCAGTGCGATCAGGCGTGTCGTATGCTAGCAATCCTAACTTTGGCGAGCGTTCTAAAATTTTTTTTTCAAAAATTGATAGCTTGTTTTGCGCCCAGTATAGCTCTGTATCATCGGACTGACGGCATGCACTCGTACACTGGCTTGTACTCGCAACGCTTTCATCATTGACCTCCATCACGTCAATCCACTGACTCTTCGTCCTCAAATTTTACAGCACGCAAACTAACCAACGGTGCAGAGGTAAAGAGCTAGTGGAACTGAAACTTCGTTTTCTACGATCGCTCGTACAAAAAGCAGAATAATAATAAAAAAAAATCTTAGGCATAGTCGAGGAGTGCAACTCACGTGACTTCCGGTGAACCCACTTTTAGTGACGTAGGTCGATGCCTCCCTTCCGACCGCCCCGACACCTTGCGGTACACTGTTACGTCACAGTGCACGGCGGGAACTTTGAATTGGGTCTCGTATTTCTATTTTTTATAAAAAAAACTACGCAACTCTATAGCGAAACAATTTTTTTTGTAATGTCCTGATATGCCATTTCAACGCCTAGCATGAAAAAAAAATTTTTTTTTGGCGTGTCAGAGGCTTTTTAAAGGAGCCATGAAATGATTTTTCAACTTCTTCGTTCTTAGCTTTCTTCCTCAACTCAAAAGCGAAATGAGAAATCACGTGGTCGTGACGTGCTTTGGCACCGGTAGGATGACTCCAAGCATAGCCTCCTCTATACTTACAAAGCCTGGCAGTTCGACGACGGAGCCATGGATAGAGAGAGAGGGAGAAAAACTTTATTAAAGCCGCCCATGTCCGGGCAGGGAGCCATGGAGCGCCCGGTCTCAGATTTAGGGCGCGGGAATCTGGTAGCGCAGAACGTTTCGAATCTGGGAGCTCCGGACTCAGAGCGAAAATAAAAGTTTTTTTTTCTCTCTCTCTTTCTCTTGGGGAATCTGGTAGTGAGCGCACAGCTTTTGGGCGGCGAGGACCCGAAATACACTGTCCACTCGGGAGAAGCCAATGCGACTGGCTGCTGATGTCAAGGCTACGGCGATTGCGGCCGCCGAGGCCTCGTGGCGAAGGCTACGCCGTCATCGTGCTCAGCCTCGTCGAAGAACCCTAAGGGAACCGACTGTTTTGTTTCGACGTCTATTTACGGCCTGGTTTCAGAGGCCTCTATCCTAGGTGCCAACGTCTTCGTCTTCGACGTCTTCAAGATGTCTTCGTGGGGACGGAGACGTCTCGACCAGCTGAGGACGCGCTCAGGACCATCTGCGCTGTCTGGGCAGTTGTGTGCCCTATGGCGCATGGACCGCCGAAAACTCCAAGCAGGTGATTCTGACCTTTCGACGCTGTTCCCATGTATCAATATCTGTAATTTGTAATCAATCAGCCCCGGCAGTTTGCCGCACAATTTTGAGCGCAAACGTAACAGGCGAAACCGGAACGGAGCAAAGAGTAAAGGCCGGTTCAGACACTTGCGTTTGAGTGCGTTTGACTGCGTTGCGTCGAGTACGGAAAGCGAGTCACCGGCACATCTGTGCTTCGTATGAAGCGTGGAATCCAATTCAAGGAATCATCTTGGCACGCGATATAAGCAGCGGGGATGTATTGGTTTCTCGCTGCCGCAACGCAGTCAAACGCAGTCAACCGCAACTGTCTGAACCAGGCTTAAGGCCGGTTCAGACACTTGCGTTTGAGTGCGTTTGACTGGGTTGCGGCGAGAACCGAAAGCGAGTCACCGGCACATCTGTGCTTCGTATGAAGCGTGGAATCCAATTCAAGGAATCTTCTTGGCACGCGATATAAGCAGCAGGATTTCCCGGTGTCTCACTGCCGCAACGCAGTCAAACGCAGTCAAACGCAACTGTGTGAACCGGGCTTTAAGGGGTGGCCAAATGCTTTTGGGTGGCGTTCCATTTACCCTCACCAACAGGAAAAAAAGTATAGTGTGTTTCGGCGTCTCGCCACAGCGGGGCGCCCGTTACATGACTCTCCTTTTATCCGTTGCTTGTCGCTGTACCTTTTCACTTTTGGCGGCCGCGTCACGTGACTATCTGCCAGGCTTTGTCAGTATTAGCGGCGAGATGTTTTAGTGGCGCCCTCCTATGGTTACCTTTCGTGACGTCATTACCTTGCGAACAACAAATTCGAAGGTGTTTGTAAGGAGCATGGTGGAAGCTTGAAATCATTGCGCTTTTAAAGCAACACTACCAGCACCGTCGAAATTTAAGTTCTTCCATTCCTCTTATTTCCGTCGATGAGAAATCCTTTGCTGACGTCATAGTCAGCATTCGGCCAATCACGAAAGGCCGACCACAGCGACGCTTGCTCCAAGCTTTCACCGTACTTTTTGATCGCACCATGGAATTTGTCATTCCCAAGTCATGAAAAGTGCCGTCGCGGCACTTATTGGCCACGAACGCGAATCCAGATATTCGTGGACGGATTGATTGTTGACGAGCGCATACGTCCAAGTGACGCAGTGCATGCTCGTGTCCAGTGCGTGAGCATGTAGTGAGCTGACGCGCTGTGGGTAACCTGGATGTATCACAGGGAAAGGGCGGAAGGCTTTCGAAAAAAGGATGTACAAAATAGTTCTCTCTGTTTTCGATTTTTCGTACCGAAAAGCAGGCTTTTGACTTTCTACCACTTTATGTTGGCCTGGTAAACGATATGGGATTAGTAAAATTCAAATATAGAATTATTTATCCCAGCCGAAAATTAATTGCATGTCCCCTTTAACGCTTTCTCCTTCTCCTCGCTGCTCGTGTTGCAAACGCGTCCCGTAAACCACGTGACGCCGTATGAACAGCTGTTAGAAACATTCTGAAATCTAGGCACACTGACTATAGTCACTGGCAAAGTGAGAAAAGCAGGAGTCTTAATCTACACTCTAAAAAAAGCCAGTGCGCCTACTTTCCCGCACAACATTCGAGAGCCAATCACCGCAACTAACGGAGGCAGGTCGGCGAATGACGATGCCAAAACAGACGTTTAAACCTAAAACGCACTCTGAGTTGTTACATAAAGCAATGCAAGCGTGACGTTTTGCATTGTTGAATGTCACTTCTCAGAGTGCGTTTTTTGGTCTAAACATATGTTTCGGCATCGTCATTCGCTGACCTGCCTCCGTAAGTTGCGGTGATTGGCTCTCCGAATATTGTGCAGGAAAGTAGACGCACTGTTTGTTTTAGAGTGTGCATGGCGGGACCAGCGGACCGGGACATCTCCGCGAGCTGCGATTGGTCAGCGGTGCGGAGCTGGCCAATCCCAGCGGGTGGCGACGTCCCGTTTGCACACTTGCGAAAAACTCTCTCGACACCGACCAAATCTAATGGGCGGAAAAAGAGGGCTCCGTTCGCATTTGTTGCCACCCGTCGCGTCCGCCTGGCTTCTGTCTCTCGCGGATATCAGAGCAGACTGCCCCTGGCTCGAGTGGTGTTAAACAAAATACTCTCGCAGACTTCCCCTTGCAGTTAGCGCTAACCCGCAGTGCCGGAAAAATGCCCAACATTCCCTCGGCAATACGAGATGGCAATAATAAAAACCCGAGCAAACGGAGACAACTTGCGTACGTACCCCTCACGCCAATTTTATTCCGCGGATCTTCTTTGTGGGCAGGAGCTGTCTTCGTTGCTCAGATGCCTCTTGCCAAGGAGGGTTGAGCAATTTAGTCTCGATCATCATTTCTTCCGACACAACGATACCAGTGAGACGGCGCCTTTTGCACAGCTCGGGAACTCTCCGACATCTCAGGCGGCAACCCCAACAGCTTGGGCGACTCGGCCAGGATGTGTGTGTTTGTAGGCACCGTAAGAAGAGAATTAGAGGGGGGGGGGTGAAAAGTGAGAGCCAATCATGTACGCGCACACCGGCCAGCTTGTGACGCCGGCAAGCACCATTTCCTCCGTTCGTTACAATTGGCTGCGATGGCGCGAAAACGTTTTCCGCACGGGAAAAATCGGTCTTGAACCGATTGCTCCAGCGGTCGAATACTCCGTAGCCTGCGAGGGGATTCCCCTCCCGGCGTTGATTTCGCTGCGGATTCGCCTGCGAATCCGCATGTGTGAACGGGCCACAAGTCCCGCCGGGTGAAAGCCCGGTCTCCAGCACGCGCTGCATAGCTTCCGCCAGGCTCTGGCTGCGCGCGCACTCTCGAGGTGCACTAGACGACGAAGCGTTGCCGGTGGTAGAAAGGTCGCGCGTGGAGGCGGGACAACCGTAGATCTTCCCTAGCGTTCTTACCTTGTCAATAGACCATTTGCTGTCTTACCTAGAGCAACTAAATGAGCTGCGCGTAGAGTATCGGCACTCCGTTCCCCGACATTGTTGTGAGCGCCGCCATATTGGGGCTTGTGCAGAGCAGACGCAACTGCAGATCGTCATGATTCAAAAGCGCGACTTCCTCAGGATTTGATTCGGTGTTAGGAAGCTCATGTAATATTGCTTTTCTCTGTCGCGGACTGTTTAAACTTTTGTGGAGGACGGAAAAGCGTTTCCTGTGATTTCAGATAAAGCTTCAGATAACTGGCAACCATGATTTTAAGCCACAATATGGCTAAGTGTCGTTACTCTGAAGCGTAGCTTATTTAGTGGCTCTAGTCTTACCCAAGCATCAAGGAGAATGCAGGGATTGGTGTTCCACGCGCCACACGCGCACGCCTTTCCTGTATAAAAGATTCGAAGTAAATAACCAAAAGAAAGCATTGACGGACGCGCGTGCAAGATGCCATTTGTTTTAGATATTTGCTTTAGAAAATTTACTACTGCTGAGGCAAGCACGTGCGGCGCGTGGAACACCAATCCCTGCATTCTCCTTGATGCTTGTGTAAGACAGCAAATGGTCTATTGACAGTAGCGGCTCTTGAGCCCTTACTGCGTCATCTAGTGATTTGATGGCGCGAGTCTCTCATGCGCAAAACCGAACCTTGTCGTATGAGTGGCTTTCTGCTCTCGGTTTCGCAACCCTGAATAGGTGATAAAAGCTTTCTATGGGGTGGCAGCTTGACATTGTGTTATTCTGTATCTTCCCAACAGCGTGCATCGATATATGTTGTCCCATACTACAAAGCACCGAGATGAAAATGTGATCATTGCTGAGAGTGCACTCTTAATCTTGTTCCACATAAGATACACTTAGTAAGCGGAACATTTCTGTACAAATGTTCCGCCTATTCCATGTGGAACGGCGTTACGGATACTCTAAAGGTCTGCGGAACAATGTTCTGAGTTTTTATGATGCTTTAAATAAAACCAGTTTCCTCTTAGGACCGATTAGTTTTTACGAGGAAGAGGATTCTACCTACTGGTATCAAAAACACTGTTACAATTAACATAAAGGCAGGACTTCCAAGTCCTTGATCAAATCGTAAAGTAAAAAAAACGAATGTTTCTTTTTTACGTATTTCTCTGCAACAGTGGAACCAGAGTGGCTAAAAAGTCACAAAACAGTGCCAAAAATCTAAGTGGAACAAGATTAGAGTAAGTGGAAGAAAATTAAACTCAACAACTCATCGGCGGATTTTAATTCACGTGCTCTATATAAAAAGAACGACGAAAAGAAAAGAACAGGCCCAATCCACGTAATACCGTGGTGATCCACGAAAATTTGTCTCGAGTGAAGTCGAAGTGAGTGCGAGCGCCTGCTATATGCTGCAATAAATTGAACATACGTGGAACCCAGTGCAAGCTAGCAGTTTATACTAAATAAATGTGTACCCTCATACCACGTGTGTCCTATTCTACCACTTAGAAAAAGAAAACTTACAGTTTTCGGTGTTTTTTTTTTAATTTGGGGCAACATCAGTGTTTTTATACCAGTTTTGAAGGACAGCGCAATAAACAATTCTGCGCACGCTTTTCGATTAAAAACAGCAGCTTGCACGTTAGTATTCGTCAATACAGTGATCACCGATAAGGTAGTATAGCACCTCAGTGCGTGAACAGCCACATGACGTATGGTGGACTATAGATGAGGAATTGCGCAAACACCTCGCAGGATCTGAAAGGACGATACATGATCAGCGCTTTCCGCGTTGACCTTCTTCTGCGTGGGGCCAGTACTGGAGACAGATTGCACACGAGTAATGCGTCAGTGTACGGCTGGCTCCTCGTGTCCAATCAGGGGGAACGCGAGTCGAGCAATCAGGCAGTACTGGGCACTGGACTTGCTGAAGCAGCGTCTCAGCTGAGACTGGGTAAAAGAAAGCACTGCCAAAGCCAGCACACGAGCTAGGCGGGACTCAAGCTGCGTCTCAAGACGCCTGCGCGCTTCAGCCTTCCCAGTGCTTTCTTTCACCCAGTCCCAGCTGAGACGCTGTTCTATACTTCGTTTCAGCTTAGGTCCAGACGCAGCCGATGCACAGGCGCGAGCTCCGGCTTCCAGCGTCCCTGCCAAGCACGCGCGTCGTGCAGTACAGGCACTGTTCAGGGCCACACGTCGTGCTTGTAGCATCGGCTGCGTCTGGACCCAAGCTGAAACGAAGTATAGCAGAAAGCCGGCCCTGGTGTTCAATCTCTGCCCAGCGCTGGCCTCCGAGAGACAGAAATTCCAGCTCTACTGCCTGGCAGTCCATAGACCAACAGGCTGTCTACAAACAAGTCGGCGCTTGCTCGTGTTGGAACTGCGCGTGCTCAGAGACCAGATTCAGGTTAAACGCCATTGCAGCGAAGTGACGTCGGAAACGTCAGAGACGTCAGAGACGTCAGTGACGTCAGAGCCGGGCGGTGTCAAAAGCTAGTGGCTGCACAAAACACACAAACTAAAAACGCGATGTCACGACGCATTCTTTGCGCCTGATTGGATCAGTTGGCGTTAAAACACGCATAGAAATTGTAGGTGTGAGAATACCAATCAAATAACGCATTGTCGTCCTATATAACGTTAACACTGCTAAGAAAATCGGTTGTCGTGGCTTTTCTTCCCGCTGTGAAGGTTGACGACGCAGTGCTATTTGACGCAGTGCTATTTGATTGGAACCGACGCAGTGCTATTTGATTGGAACCGATATTCGACCACCCCTTATAGAAACTTAATATATGCCATTATTTAGCGCTATTCGATAGGTTTCATTGATTCCATTTGTGCTGAGGTTGAGGTGTGACGATCGCGAGGGCGTTAGCGGTTCCTCCGTGATTCGAAGGAATGTAAACTAACGGTGAGGTAGGTACCAGGACCACCCTTGCACAACTACAGCTATATCTTCCGTTTACCCCTAAGGGTGACAGAGTGGTCGACAGTTTATACTCGTCGTTTCCATCAGTGGCTTTGACGTCCTGCTGAAAGTACGCCGAGAAATCTCTCTCCGCATTCAGGACCAAGGGCATCCCCTGCACCTACAAGAAAGAACAGTCTTCCTTTGTGTAACTTTTGGGACACCCGGTAGATGAGCACACCGCCAATAGCTTTAGTTTTGAAGTATGGGCACGTCAAGATGTCAGAGAAGGAAACGTCAAAGAGATGTCTACGTACTCAGTTTTATTCAGACAACGGGCAGGTGTGCTGGTACCTGCAGCAATAATGGAAACTGAGTCACACCAAATACTAGAATGGCTAAAAAAGAAATGGATTTGCAGATGCACTGTTTTGTTTTAGCAATTAATTTTCTCTTGCGTGTCGGGTAAGAGGAGTAAGTCCTATGAAGTGCCATGCCAGCCGGCGTCGGTGTAGGTACTGATTACCTTCCCTTATTTGGTCTGATTAGAGCCGCACTGATTATTAGCGGAGCTCACAGCACTTAGTACTCCGCCGTTTTCTTCATAGCTCCCGATTTGCCTAAAAACTTGCTAAAAACACCAACAAACATCGCTGAACTAGTAACCCAAATATTTGGACAAAATAACTTTTTTTTCGCGAAGTTACAGAATTTACAATTTTGGTCCTCATCGTGTTCTTCAAAGTGAAAAGCTCTATGGGGCAACATTGAAAAAGTGACGTCATGGGTAGGCAGGGGTTCACTCTTTGGGCTGTAGACTTTGTTCCCAACTGATTACAAACCGTTTTATGGTGTCAAATGAATGCTTGGGAAAGTCGCTCCTGTTCCCGCGCTCCAGCACGGAACAAATGATTGGCATATTCTATTTTTTAGACTGCCCGCTCGAACCGCAAGCCGGCCCACCCGTGACGTCACGGCAATGAAAAGCGCGGGTATATTTGAATCTTCGTTTTGGCGTCATTTTCATTTGCCGATTTCACAATAACTATTCTGAATTTCGCGATACTAAATAGCATACCGGAAAGAGTAAAGGACGGCGATTTCGAAAATATGGTTAGTTGGGGTTGCTCAAAAAATCGCCGAGTTCCCTTACGTAGATTTTGATGTATTCCTGGCCCTCATAACTATAGCTATGACATGTGCGCAGATAGAAAAGTAAACTTTAAAGTTATGATAATAATTTTCTTTTAATATGGCAACGTAACATCTTGTTCAGCTCTATTAGCCTTTTTACAATGTTTTTTTATTAACTGGTCGAAATCTTATTGTGTGATGCAACTGGAACGAGGGAATGGAAACAGAAATTTAAAGAAGTACACACTTTAAATATTAACATTCCAGATTCCATTCCAGATTTTCGCGGACGTGTTTTTAAAATACTGGCTTGCAATTAAACAAAACAAGGACAGAGATAATTATATTATGTAGCCCACTTCTATATCAATAGCGTTTTGAAGCATGCAAACCTTTCTAATTTTATTTAAAACCATATACTTGTGTAAGCAGCTGTATACATACATCTTTGCAACTCTTTAATAAGTTCCAGGCTTCCTCTCTTTTCAACACTTCTCTCTCTTGCCAAACTCCCCAAACACCAAGTAGCTTGTGCGAACGTAGTTATAGCTGCACGTGCTGACGTCTGTAACAATGACTGTCCTAAAGCAAAACAAAAGAACTAAAACAAACAGCATTTTGCATTTGTGCTTGTCAACGCTTCAGATCGGTAATATAGTTTGAATAATTTTTCATGTAAATACGAGCGTGTGCAGCCCGTGTATACCTACGTCCCGAGAATTTTCTTTAGCTATTCAGGTAGATTGTTACAAAGACATCTTACCCTTGCGTATTTCAAAGTGAAAAAAAAATCACTGCGAGAAGTTAACAGGAGGAACAACACTAATCTGCGTTGTGAACGAACGCTGATTGAAAAAGAAAGAAAAAACCTATCGTCCGTGAAGTTCACATGTACTCAAGACAGAAGGTACAAAAATGACAACAAAATTACCTAAAAATTTTTTTTTAAATTACAGAAATAAAGTACGCTTTGCAGAACGCTCGGTCTCTGCTCAAACGAGGCATTATAGCATTATAGCACTCCCGATTTGATGTCAAAGTCTCAGTGCACGTTGTCGTCTTATTCAAAAGTTAAAAGTTTTTGTCAGAAACTTTTAATGAGAACGTGGGTCTCCTTTCGTGTAGCCCATGTTATTCATATTTATGTATTCGTGAACTTCGATTGGGCCGCCATTTGTTTGAATGAAAGCTTCTGAAAACTGACGATAACCTCTGAATCATAAAAGTGCCTGTTCAGAAATTTGGCACCTGATCCAGACCATTAGCGCTAGACGTGTGCGGAGATTGAGCATTCAGCGATGTGTAGTTTATTTTTGGGGTATTTAAAACACCGTACATATTTTTTTTCTCAGACACTCAGTATGTTAGCGTTACGTCGGAACTTTCTTATTACATTTCTAGGCTGGTAAAGTTTCTTTAACTCAGTCAATATTAAAATGTGATATGTTTGTTAGATGGTCATTTCAGAAAGTAGTATTCTTCTATATTTGGGCTCTCCTCAAACATTCGTTTTCTGGGTGGTGGAGCTGTTGTGTTATCCGTCAGCCTAAATAATAAAAATAGTAGCTATGCTTATTTCTCCCAGCCGATAATGTATATATCAATCGTTGCACAGCGTGTCTAAAAAAAGAATGCTTGCTTTTTTATGCCAAAATATAGTACACATCTCTGAACGCTAATTATTTACCGAAAAGAAGCTCTAAAGGCCGTAACCACGTGCCAAAGTTTAAACATTATTCGTTATCTCATTCAAAAGTGATTTTCTGAACATTTCAATGGGAAAATGGAATCCACTTTTGCCCGTTTTCGGTAGATGGCGCCATTTAGCTTCATCGTCGGCCACCATTTTGCCATTAGAAATTACAGAAAGACACCTATAACTTTTGAATAAAAAATCAGCAGAACCCATCCTTTGGGAATGATTATCTACGTTAATGCGAATAGCATCAAACGGTGCGGAGTTATGCGCGTTCGTCAGGTGGCCGGCACACTCTAGATACGCCAGCCCACTCTTGAGGCGATTCTAAATTTGTTGACACTTTCACAGCCCTGCGCACGATCTCCGCAGCCCAGCACGTGCGTTTGTGTCACTTAGGAAGGCGAGCAAAGCACGCGCCATACGCACAAACACTCAAAATGGTACCGACCAGACTTTCTGGCGTCTCAGCTAGTCTCAACCAACGGTACTCTAAACGGTTGTTTATATCTTTACCATAGGACGCGTTTACAGCGCTGTCACAGCTACCGGTGCGCGCGCGTTCCACGCACGAGGGCTCATTCCGCTCTCGTGAGGCTGAGCACGGCCGCTACATCACCCTCTCCCCGAGCGCGGGAGAGGGTGAGCTAGCGGCCGTGCTCAGCCTCACGAAGGCGGAATGAGCCCTCGTGCATGGAACGCGCGCGATGGTAGATATATAAACAAGTGTTTAGAGTGCGTTGAATGACTGCCTTCATAGCTCTGTGGTTAGCGCGTCTGCCTGCTGATCAAAGGGTCAACGGTTCAAATCCCAGCCGGCGCCGGTCTTTTTTATTTATTTATCGACCCGCGGCGTAAGAGGTTAGATAGCCAGATAGGATAGATAGATACATAGACGAAAAGTGCGTGAAGTATCCAAAGAATGCTATTCGCATTAATAACGATTAGTTATGAAACACTGGCATCTGGTTCGGAACGCCCAGGCTACATTTGGGCAAAGAGGCGTTCGGCAATCCGTACTTAATTTTTGCAATAAAAAAAAAGATTTTTTTTTTTTGAGGGGGGGGGGGTCTAAGGCTTGCTTACAATTACCGATACATACATTGAAACATGTTCATTGGCTGAGTTTGTGTGACATAAAAATGTTTTCACCTTTTACATTCAGACTCACTGAGTGAAAGGTAGCAGAATTTATATACTCGCATTTCCTCTATGCTTCTGTGCTTCTGCCATTTGTGTTCTTGTGCCTGTAAAAGCATTGCATGTAGAATTTGGTTATCTGAAAGTATTAGTTCTAGGTATAAAATTGCAAACCGAACCTGTAACGTCGTCGCCACCGATTGCATCCTGTTACAGCATAAGATCTGCAGCAGAAAGGTGGCTGCTGGGCATGTGGCCCTCTATTAGCTTCATACACTCGTCCGGGCCAGGAGCCTCTAGTCTAATTTAGCCCCCTCCCCCCCCCTTTCCCCTGGCTAGCGCCCCCATACGTCCCTTTTCCCCAGCCCCCCCCCCCCCTTGTGATTGGATGATGTGTATTAAGAAGTTGCGGTGTTTCCCTTTTAATCAACAAATATGTGTGGACAAAAATGTATGGCGTCATAAAAACGTATACAGTTGCTACGGATTTTATATTACATACGTAGCGTCCTAACGCCCCATGAGTGCAAGGATGCGCAGCACACGCATTAAGAAACATTTGGCAAGCTTGCAACTGGGCGTGCGCTCCCGCCCAATGAGAGAGGTGACATGGATTCACCGCAAAGGCCCCAAACACGAGCGCATACTTTTCTGTGGTGCTCCTGTAGCAGAAGCGTTCGCATGCGCTTGTAGCCTTTTTGACTAGTCTACATTGATGGTAAATATAAATACTTACTTCGGAAGGTGTCTCTGCCCCTGGCATGCTCATATGGTGGGAGCATTATTCGAGACCACAACCCCGCGCGCGTGTGTAGGATGTTACTCAGTTCGAGCATGTCCCCGATGCACAAGGTTCTCACTGGTTAACCACAAGCGCTGGAAATCACTTTAACATGAACTAACCGCAAAGTTAGGTGCGTGAGCAGGTAGCTTTTTTTAGGATGGTCCCGCTACACGTGCGTTAATAGGGAGTTTTAGTAGACCGTGTTTCCCCCTCCGCTAACCCTGCGCAACGAAGAAACCGCCACTGCGCCTGCGCGCCGATGGCCTTGACTGTAGAGTTCCTGGTGTCGTAGCGCGTTGCGGAGAGCGCTGCGAGACGGCGGAAACGATCTACGAAAACTCCCTAATGTAGCTGAGGCCAAAGTTACCAGATTACATCAGTTGTGGAACTCCCGCGGAAGGAGGTACCCACCCTCACTGACTTCAGCCCGCCTCCCGTCGTTTGAAGCGCTATCTAGATTTTAGTTTTATAACTGTGTGTTCCATAGAGTACGGTAGAACGTCATCTAGACGCTGTGCTTCGAGACGTACGTATTTCATAGAATACACTGCAGTTACCATAACAGCCGTCCGGCGAGTCAAATGACGGGTGGCGAGTCGTGGTGAGTGAGGGGGTTATACTGATCGTGCAAGCAGCGTCTATGATCAGTTCCGTAACTGAGCTAATCTAATAATATTGGCTGAAGCGCGATAAAACGTATACGGAACTGGCGATTGCAACCTTTTTCCCTTAGTCAATGTAATGGTGAGACGAACAGTTACTCTCTATTGGGGAGGAGATAGAACAGTCACGCCTCTAGCGGTACGCATCAGCTGTTGGGATAACACACCGAATTTTCCTGTTTGTTTTTGATCATAGAAATTGAAGATGACTATTCGAAGGCAGCTCTCTGTGCGACCAAATCAGTGGTCAAAGCGACGAACTCGCGCACAGATCGTGCTAGGCGAGGTTCAATTTCTTTGTTATTTTGTGTTTGCAAACACCGGGCTGTGAAAGGGGCTTTAGGTACAACAAGCTCGATAAAGCGCCCCCTATAGTTCGATCTCCTACCCAATCAGCGACTTGTGCAGCCAAAAAAGGTCGTTGTGGTCGGCTTTTTAGCTATCCACGATTGCCCAAACCACGAGCACGAGCGCATTGTCAGAGGCTGTCAACTTCGACGGTGTCAGTTTCAGGATGTGATGGCTCCTGCTTCCACTGTGTTTTTTTAAACGCGCCATCGAACTTGTCGTCGCAGCTGATGATAAGTAGCCGGGATAACAACTCGTCACGTCACGGCAAAGCAAATTCTGGTCGTGACGTCAAGAATGGAGACCATGAGAGGACGCCACCGAAACATCTCGGCGCTAAGAGTCCCCGACAGCATGGCAACGAAAGGGCGTCTCTTCGGAACGCCCAACCTCCAGCACGCGCTCGATTTTTTCCACCGTACTTTGACTGCACGTGCACATTCGAGGCTCTCGAGATGCCGAAGCGTTACCCAAGGTAGAAAGCTCGTGCTGGAGGCGGGGCAAAGGAAACTCCTCCCTGACGTTCTCACATTGTCAATGACCATCGAAGCGATCGAGAAGCATGCCCTGCGCCAAGCTTCCGAGGAAACACCACCTCTTCCACAAAAGGCGAATTCAAAAAGGTTGTGCAGCGTAAGGCTTTCAGACGTAAAACGCGCTGCGGCATGAAAATGTTTACTTCTCACTCGATAAGAGCTCACGTACGTCACTCACGATTCAAGTCACCCGAAAGATGTCCTCGTCGAGTGAAGTTCAAAGAAAGTTCATCGTTCACGAAAGGTGCACTCGCTGAGTTCTATCATACTGCGGAAACGTCCTCCATCTTTCTATCCAGTTCGCTTCCCAAGGTTCAGTTCACATACCTCGCATCGGCAATGACACCTCGCGCACACTCACTCCAGCAGATCCTCTTCGCAGACGATAGATTTTCGACTGTACGGGCGGTAAACCGGTTTAAAGTACATTGTGTCTTTAGGCTGTGCTCTTGATTATCCAATCCTTGAACCTAGAAATCCTCGTGCAGACTCCAGGAAGGTTCGGTTCGGCGCAGCCGATGCCCCACGATATGATGCCAGCTAGAAACCAGCGGCCGTCCTTGGATTGTATTTGCAGGGGCCCGCCAGAATCACCCTGCAAATGAAGACGAAAACAACTGTGATCATGTGAAGTGAGTGACAAGTTGGAATCATTCACTGAGTCATTGAATATTCATTTTACCTTTCTTAGATCGGAGTATCTATAGAAAGCTACCACGGGGTGAGTATTTCCACCCATTTTTATCCTCTTTAATGAAACGGCGCATCACGTAGCGCAAGGACTTAGTATTCCCACACTGCTTTAAACTTACAAGGGTAAAACGGATTAAATTGAAACTTCAGCCTGGCATAGCGATAACTAATCGTCCTGACCAGGTTCAACTATTCCATAGTGTAAAAAAGGCCGTCCTTAATTGGATTTCGAAAGCAATATTTTTTTTCGATTTCCGGTTGGTGGGTTTGCGGAAAGCATCTCGTCTATTGGGTAGTATCAAAAGAGTGGCGTATTAGGAATTAAAGACTGTAGACCCTTGAACATGTCGTAATTTAATCGCCTAAGCGCGGCAGGTTCACGTTGCCCCTATTTAGACGCAGTCCTGGCATCAATGAATTCAGTAGGCGCCGTAATAAGTTACCAGGTAAAGTATACAGAATTCAGGTGTAGCCCCCGAGATACAGTGAGAGCAGGAATGACCACGGGAGCGGTATCTGAATTTCTAATATTATGCCAAAAGATCTATGAGTGCACCAAATGACTTTATTGAGATGGATTCTTATAAAAGCACTGTCGCCGCGACGAAAAATATAAGTGCGTTTGTAAGTGCCCTCTTAGAAGAATTGCTCGTGCTTGTCTCGCATGTGCATACAGAGGCATAATGCACATGGCGGGACCAAGAAACTGGGACATCGCCGCCTGCTGCGATTGGACAGCGGTGCGGAGCTGGCCAATCGCAGCCGTCGGCGATGTCCCGGTCCTTTGGTCCCGCTTCGTCCCACGATATAGATTAAGGCTCCATATTTATTTAGACCACCTGCGTACATTTCAAACGATCAACAAGTCTTCATAAGCAAATTACACAAACTTCGTAGGTGTTACACTGCTGTAAGCCTCATTAACAACTCCTTTGTCTTGTATCTTAAAGGGGAAAACACTTGAAGGCAGAAACGCAGTAACACTCCCCGGTGCACTCGCAGTATAACCCTATTCTTCTTTTTGGAGAATTATGCTTTAAACAGGTGATTTGTTTACCAGACTTCACATGCAATGGTACCAGACCGCAACCGCAAGAGAATTCATGACCATGGGCCACCACTCTGCTTCGCTGACGAGAAATGTGCTCACACAGGGCAATTCATTGTTCAAAGTAGCTTCCATCTAACATAGGCAGAAGAGAGAAAAAAAACGAAAAAAAAACTCCTGATCTTCACTTAATTCGGCTTGAGGAAATCCGGAACAATTAGTCGAAGAACGTTTCACGTTAAAAACAGGACGGACACTTAGGTCTCAAACTCAGTTGCGACGTGTATTTACCCTCTCCGGACGACAAGGAAGACCTGCAACCGATCCTCAGATGTGCGAAGTCAGTCATCATGATATAGTTTAGTTAGATATCCTTATATGTATGTCAGAGAATAAATTGTAAGTTCGAGAGCTATAAGACAGAGTTTATTGAGTGCATGCGGTATATTCCAAAAGATGCAGCTGCGATGAAATCGCGTTCAGAATGTGTAGCATGTTCAAGTGCAGTGTTTTTAGGGCACGGTACTGAGCTTCGGGGCTATCTATTCGCATCTTGAGTCTGATACGTCTGTAAGAGTGTCTAGTTTAGTGTCACTTAAAGTGAGTGCACTTCGCCCCTATTGTCGGAGAGTGACATTTATAGTGGCATTCACCGAAGAACGCACTAGACATGGAGTGTGTTCCGTGAACGTATACACTCGGTCCAGCAGACCGAGCGTGTAGCCTGTATAGCAGTACTTCAAGAGTAAAGAAAAAACATACAAGAAAACATGTGAACTGCATAAAATGAATGTCTTTTTTCTGTAGAAGTAGTGCTATATATGCATTTGTTTTATGTCAACAAAAAGTAATATGTCACAGGAAAACAAACGACTAGTCTAGCTCTCAGCCTTTTCGACGTACATATTGCACTTCATTGCGCAACAACGCTCAGCGCCCATTTTTGTTTTTCAAGGACCAGCCACAGAGGTTCAGCGCGAAACCGCGAACTTCGGATTGCAGTATGTACGGAGTCGGCCGCAGTACTGCGAACCCCTGGTCGCCCATAGTACGAGCAGGGGACCTTTACTGTGATCAGACTGTGAGATTTTTGAGGCGCCTACAATTTCGGATACACTGCGGACTGTAGACGTTTAAATTTAATATCGAAATGCCGGCACAACGCCGGCGGAACAACTGTTGCGCGCCAGGCTGCAGAACCGACTCCTCGAGTGTGGAATGTGAGCGGAAAGCGTCAATCTTCATCGTTCCAAAGGACAGAGCCGCAAGAGAAATCTGGGCAAAAAATCTGGGTCTGGCGGGAAAGTGCCTTGAAGAAACGAGCGCAGTCTGCGAACTTCATTTTGAGCCCCGCTACAACCCTTGGGACTACGTTCATATAGTTAACGAAAAAGAAACCAGAGAAATCAAAGAAATCAGAGAGAAGAAAAAGAAACAGTGTACCAGACCGACACAAACATTTAATATCCCCCAACGGGCGCCGCGCCGGTCCCAACACGACCCCGGCCCTATGTATAGAACACTGTAATCGGGTTCTGCAAGGGACATGACCATAAAGAGAAGGGCATTGAGGCACCCTACTATTTCCCACTTTGTTCGTCAGCTACGTAACTTTCTGCTGCAACAAAATCAGAACGCAAAAAGAAAGAAAATAAAAGTAATGTTTTATAAAACGAATAAATAGAGCGAAAAAAGAAAAAGCTTTTTAACTTCGCAAATTACGCTGTTTTTGTTTTAGTATGGCGGGGATTGCATGAATAAAACGTCGTTAATTGAACTGTGCTTTACATTTCCAGTAATTCTTTCTTCCGTATTGTTATCAGTTATCGGACGAATTGATAAATCAATTTGGAATGTTTAGAAATATCTAGTGGTAAAGAATCACTATTTTCTAACTACAGTTATTTAAAGAAATTTAATCTGATGCCAATAAAGTAAATCAGACCAATTTAATTTTTTTCTTGAAACATTTTCTTTTGTCTTGGTAGTTATGTGACAGGAGTATTAAGAGAACACCCCGGTTCTATTCTCTCCAACATTTTTGCAAACAAATCCAGTGGATACGCGAACAAGCAAGTGGAAACAGACAATGAGATCATAATGACAATTGGGATATTCTAGTTTTCTTGCTAGCGGCAAGTTTTTGGGCTTATATAGCATCGTTTTAAAGAGCGAGGCACGTGCTGCATCGAGGTCCTATGTATTCTGGGTGCAGAAGTTTTCGCCTGGTTTTTGCATAGCATTGTCTCCTTCAGCCGGCTCTATATTAGCTGCACACATCCATTCTGACCTCACACAAGCAAACTAAGAACCACCCATACACCCTTTCGCCCTTCTGGTCACAGCCGTTTTAATACCTGCGTTTGTGGAGTACATTATTCGAAGCAGAGACCTGTTTCTGCTGCCACCGACCGTTTGTCTGTTCGTGCATTTAGTGCTTGGCTCTTTAAAAGAGCCTGCTTGGGTTATTTGATTGTGTTTCTCGACGTCATTAAAAAACGCTGTACGGAGTTCCCTGTCTTAGAGTAAACCTTACACATTTTGTTTCAATGACCAAAACGCTGAAGATGTGCAATATTTATAGAACTGCATTTGCTGAGGCAACCCTGTCTGTCTTGTGCAGCCGACGACGATGCATTTTTAAACTAAAGAGAGATGGGAACAATAGAACAAGGCGTTTATTTACGGCCATGACTAGATCAACCTGCTACGCTGATTAGCTACTTCTCTTAGAAAAAAAAGTCACAAGACAAAACGCAAGAAAAGTTACTTTCTTCCCACGTGATTGAGCGTATATTAGGGACCCTCTACGGTCGAGTACATTTCGAAAATTATTTTTAGACAAATACTAAAATGAGTTCTTAGTTGTGGACCACATTATCTTCTTCCCCTGTCCTTAGGCGCTGCAAATGTCGTTAGAGATAGACATGCTCAACATATGTCTGTGATGTCCTTTCTTGTACCCATGCTTAGGATACTCATGCTCTATGCTATAGTCCAGTGGTCTCAAACTCATTTGACTGTGGGGGTCAGATTGCCCACACCGGGAAGGTCGAGGGCCAACATAAGACGGGGGGGGGGGGGGGTTCAAATATTTTTATAAGAGAAGAGACCTCGTGCTCCATGCTTCTTGTAAACTCGCAGTTTGGCCAGTCACATCTTTAAATTTGATTTGTTTATATGACTACTTTCAATCATGACCTGATGTGATAAAGGAATTAAAATGACACCCCCGCCAACGTTCTGCCATTTTTAATAGAAGTGTTGCAGCAAGTACACTGTCATTACCGTTTCTCATTTCACTCAGGAATTAATCAAGCTTAACATTACTCTAAAAACAATTTTGGCAGTTATTGATTTCCTGGACATTTGTATTACAACACTCTGAACACACACTTGTCTTTTAATGATGACATTTTTTTAAGGCAACAATCCCGAGGTCGAAGCTTTATCTTTGGCAGTTGCTACTGCTGATCGAAAGTTTGCGCAGCCGAAATTTATCCTTCAACGAACAGCTTGCGCTTGCAGCCTAGAAGCGGAATTGTTGTATATTACAAAAAGCTGGGAGGCCAGGAATAAAGCGAAACAAAGGGCAAATGAACACAGATAAGTCTAAACTATTAGAATGCGTTAGAAGAGCAGAGCTACTTTTCGATTGAAAAGTAATCGACGAGATGAGATCACTATGGCGCATGCCAATTCTAGTGCTCGAGGCATGGGAACCGGGACTCGCAGCCGGCTGCCGGCGGGCCGCGTCCCAGCGAGTCGCGGGCCGCATGGGGCCCGCGGGCCGCGTGTGTGAGACCCCTGCTATAGTCCGTCTCTCGGGGAATACCAAGTCAACCTATTACGGTCAACAATTAGAATGTTTTGGCTCGATTCGACAGCGAAAACATTATTTAGGAGCTGTAAGCCAGCTTACGACTTCAGAAGCTTTCTTGGTGTTAGACCGGTGGCAGCTGATAGAACCCTTATGCTCTACTGACGTTTAACTCCTGGTTAGCTCAGTTGGTAGAGCGCTCCACTGGAAGGCGATTTTTTCGGTCGCGCACCAGTCACCTAGCTGTGTTTCAAGATTCAAGTTTGTCCTTTCTCCCCCTTGTTCCCCTTCTCCAGGGATTATTTTCGTCATGGTCTCTTCATTTCCTTTCTTTGTAGGCTTCCTTATTTCCGCGTACAACACAGTTGCATCCAACATGTATTTAGTTGTCGATTGTTTCAGTACCGGATTCTAGGCAAGTCTCACCTGGCAGGAGTCTCTGCCTCCTTCTTCAAAGCCGGCGCACATGAAGATGTTCGGGATGTATTCGTGCCTTCCAGCAGCGAGAAACATGTTTTTGCACTTCTCGTTGCTCACGATCGGAACCTTTACCTCCTGGAGCACCGAAGGCAGTACTCCACCTGGAACGAAGGACAGTCGATATCGCAAGGTTATCGAACTGTACCAGCGCAGACTTTTGGCAAAGCAGGCATGCATTTGAGTGTGCAATATCGCGAGAAGGGTGTGCCTCTACAGTGCCTCAACCGCACATTTGTTATAAATAAGTTATTTTTGCTTAAAAAAGGTAATTCTCGGAGAGATCTGAATACAGGGTGTCTAATTTTATTTCAAACAAATCGATTGAAAAAACAAACAACAACCTTGAAAGGTACGTTAAAGCGGTTTGTGCAGGTGAGCTTTACGGCCAGAAGGATATAATATAAGAGGCTAATCATCGGAATACTGTATGCTGAATAATTAACTAAGCTGTGTTAATTAACTGTTAGTTATTAGGAATAAACATAAACTTCTAATTAGAAGCTTCTTGAGAGTCATCTAAAACCACTAAACCAGTTATTAAAAAAAACTGCCTAAAGCAGGTGATGATCACGGGGTTCGCTAACGTTACCACCAATGCAAGAGGCTCAAGGCTAGCGGTGTGAGAACGCGGATGATAACATTATTATCTGCGTTTTCTTTAGCAAACCCCTGTGTTTGTCACGTGCTTTAGCTAATTCTAACATTTACTGATTAAGTGGTTTTAGATGATGCTTAGCAGGTTTCTGATTGGTTTGGTTATTTCCAATATTTAAAAAAGTTAATTTACACATCTTAGTTATTCAATCCATTGTGACGATTAGCAATTATGCCCCTTGGCGCATAATTGAACTGCACAATCCGGATTAGTGTACCTTTCACGAATTAGTTTTTTTAATATTCAATATGCTCGAATTAAAAGCAAACACCCTGTATAAACAGGAAAGCATACCAATCACATGTTAACCAAGCTTGTTTGGCCCTTCGTATGCCCGGCCTCGGCTGCAAGCAAAGTTTCTGAAACACTCTATAAGCTTTTTTAAAGAGTTTTTGCTTAATTCTGAGCACTTACGACAGACTAGGATACAGCGAGTACAAATCCGTTCGTGTATGTTTGAAATGTTTCGAATGGGCACCCTAGAACAAACGAATAAAAACGTTTGCCGCCGCTGGTTTACGTAACCGCATGGCAGCTGTGCAGGACTGAACAATCGACCGCATCTCATTCACGTGCAAATTTATTCTTTATTGTTAATCGTAGACGGAGTTCCTCTATATCGACGTTCATTCTTGACCACAGTGGTGATTGTCATTCTATGAATTTCGCTCTGTCCCGCGTTCTTATCTATTTCGCGATTGATTTAAGAGAAAGTACGATTTATTTGCTTTAAATATTCTATCAATCGAATTTTTGACAAAAGAAAAGAATGCAACCCATTATTACATTTCCAAGCAATCAAATGTGCGGGCACCGGACATATTATTGAGAATGCAACTTATCAGCTCATAATGCTTATTTCACGTAACATCGCAACAAATCTTGTATATTTCAGAAATCACTGCACTCTGAACGGAAATGGCTTTCTCGAATGAACCTTTCTGGATAGTAGCGCACACTCAAGCGGAGCGCGTGAGGCATTATGGGAGCAGTGAGGGTCGCTGCTCCGTCGTCTGCACCGCCGTACCGCATGCGAGAACCAAGCTGCCTACGTTCGCGTTGGGTCCCTGTGTACGAAATCGATTGATGGGTCGCAACCATTCTCTCTTAAGTTTCTCTTCCTTCCGAAGCAGATGAAATTACATGGGACAATCTTTCAGGGTGTTCTGTCCCAGCTCAGCACGCAGCATGGCTGTCCACTTCCCTTTTTTTTGTTTTTGGATGGGCCATTGCTCTGAATGATCTGCCGTTCCTTTTTTCCGAAGTTAGCGTGCGTCACCTAGGATGGAAAATCTCGACTAGGCTAGATTTGGAATGTTTAAAGAGCTCAACACCCTCACAGTCCCCACAATACCCCCGAGCGCTCACTGGTGGCGCTGGCGTTTCCAAAAGGGTCGATCGACATCGGGACTTCCTTTCACCAAGGAAAAGAAAATATGGGATAGCTGCTGTTGCCGTTGAGTTCATCGATTGTGTGGGACTTCAACTTTAAATAAAGCATGGAATGTTTTATGCGGGAATTTTCTACCCCAGAAATTTCTCCGACCGTCCGTAAATCCACGCATACATTATAGAAGGGCATGGTGTAATAGGAGTTTGGTTACCATGGCAAATTAAGCAACACGATATATGCAAGCACTTAGTCAGAACAATGCACATCATATTAGTAATCAATCCCAGAATCTCTAGGTCCGCACCCAAATGCTTTACCTCGAAGCCAACTGGACGTCTTTCCTCATAGACTATCTAAACAGTGCTTCTCAAGCACTGTTAGTCATCAAGAATATAAAATATCGCGTCGAGACCCTCCCAAAGTGTTTTGCGATGCCATAAGAGTTTTCATTTCAGTGCATGAACAGTGATACACGAATTTGACGCGGAAATTTGTGTGGCAATTTAAATATCACGATTAGTCAACTTGGCTAGAAGCGATCGCAAACAATATATAATGAAAATTGTCTTGGTCATTATGCTAAAGTAGCGCATAATATGTCGTGCCTGCATTACGCGTGCGTTATGATTTGCTATGTTTGGTTACGGGGCGCTTGTTGTGGTTTTGAATCATTGCGCACACGCCACACTCATGTGCCCCTTGGGAATATCAGAATGTTCGAGACAAGCTTACATCAATTCAGGAAGGGAAAGTTTGAGGGGTATGCTTTAATGAAAAGTTTGCGTGGTTTACGGTACTTTCGTGGGCGTGTGTAGCGCTTTGAGTCAGTGCTCCTGGATTGCGGCAACTGAAATAATCCCGAGGGGGAGGAGGCTTATCGCACCTGGTACGCTATCTGTAGATGTTTGAAATTAGGGTCCCGGCATAGCCTCGGACCGCGCGGCATGGCGGAAGTCAGGCGCCCGCACATCCTTCCAGGGCGTCCGCTTCATGTCTTCGCGCATTGCATGCCGGTCGCGATTGTACGATTGGGCAATCCTTCAACAAAAGTGGCGCCGGAGGCTGGTGTCGGGATGGTGGCATGGTCTCCGCAGTCTTCACGCTGCGAATGCATTTTCCATGCGAAGTGTTAACTGTAGACAAGTTCACATCTTGAACACAGGAGGGAGCCACCTCACCGAGGGGAGCACGAGTTATCACGCGCAAGCCGCTTGGGACAGTTGGCCAATGAGCCTCGTACACACGACAAGCAACGTGGCCATGTCGAGGCAAGCTCGTGGACCTCAGTTTTCTTGGTTGTAAGAACGCGACATTAATAAACAGTTCATAACATGGTGTCAGAAACAGACTACGAAAACGCTCGCAAGTGAAGTCAAGACCGATGAGAAGTCGCACGACGCAGCTGTGAAGGTAAGAGAAGACCGGCAGCGCAAAAAATGGCGGAAGGAAGCGGCACCGCTACTACGCAGCAGTCGGGCGGGCGTCCGATCGTGCAACTTCCCATGCCGGGAGTGGTCTTCGCAAGTTTGCTGCCTCCTCCGAAGCCACTCGACATGTCCGGAGACCTGGAGATATCCTAGAGAACATGGTGGGACGAATTTAAGTTGTTCTCAACCGCCACTGCTTTGAAGTCGCAAGACGCCGAGGTACAGGCCACGACGTTCCTGGTCGTTGCAGGGGAAGACGCCAGGCGTGTCTACAAAACGTTCACGTTCGAAAGCCCGTGTGACGAACTGCGCGTTGAGAAGATAGTGGAGCTTTTTGAAAACCATTGTAAGCCTGCTATCAACGTGAGGTATAGGGACTTTGTATTCGGCACACGGAGCCAGCATGACGGCGAACGATTCGATGACTGGCTTACCGAGCTGCGCACGCTGATTTGGCGAGCTACACTATTGCATGTTCCGAAGTCGAATCATTATTGGAATGACCAATAAGCGACTGCAACAACGCCTCATCAACGACAACCTGATTTTGAAACAAATGATTGAAAAGTGTTGCACGGAGGAACGTGGAACCCTACAGTTCAAAGATACCCAAGCTGGAGCGTCACCTGCCGTTGTGCATGAACTCAAGTCCGAGACATGCCCTCAGTGTGGATACTCTACACACACATGCGGAACATGCCCTGCCAAAGGTACGAAGTGTAAAAACTGTGGTCGGAAGGCATATTTCGCGCGACCGTGTCGCGCAAAGAACGACCCACCGAAAAAGAGCACCACTACGGAAGAATGTTCGCCATGTTGAACGATGCAAATCTCCAAGTTCCAGCGCCGAAGAAGAGAAGTTGGTTTGCAGTCTATCCAACAGCATTGGTGATGAACATTTCTGGACTGCTGAAGTCACAGTCGCGGGGAAGGCAGTTGACTGCAGGGTGGACACAGGGGCAAACTGATCTGTTATGTCTGCAACGCAACTGCGACGAGTCACGAGAGAGAAACCGCAAGCACTCATTAAGAAAATAGGTTCATTCTTTGGCCATGTCAGTCAAGTGGAAGGCCGCATTGTGCTGCCACTCTCCCGTGGCAACCAGAGTACCGACGAGTACTTCTACATTGTGAAACGGGAAGTACCCACAACGATAAGCAGTACCATAGCAGAACGACTAAACCTGATCAAGCGAGTGGCGTCAGCGGAAAAGCATTGCAACCAGACGGTAAAAGAACACGAGGACATCTTTCATGGACTTGGTGAAATCAAAGGTGTCATGTATCACATGAAGCTCATGCCGGATGCGCAGGGTGTTACGCAACAGCCACATACAGCCCCAGTAGCCATCCGAGACCAGCTGAAAGTCATTTAGATGACCTCGTGCAACAGTAGGTGATGCACAAGTGACAGAACCAGCAGAGTGGGTTCACCCAATCGTGGTTGTGAAAAAGAAGGACAAACTCCGACTGTGCATCGATCCTCAAGAGCTCAACAAGGTTCTCATGCGAGAGAACTACTGCATGCCTACACTGGAGGATATTGCACCACGACTGAAGGGAGCCAAGTTCTTCTGGACACTCGACGCGGCAACGGGGTTTTGGCAGATCAAGCTAGACACACAGAGTTTGTACCTCCGCACAACTGCAACACCGTTCGGGAGATGCATATTTCTCCGAATGCCTTTAGGCATATCGTCAGCTCCCGATGTGTCTCAGAAGACTATGCATGTGGTGTTTGAAGGTCTCGACGAAGTTGAAATCATGGCCGACGACATTCTTATTTGGGGAACTACGGAAGAGGAACATGACCGTCGACTGCAAGCCGTGCTGCAGAGGTGTTGTGAGATCAGCCTCAGACTGAACAAAAAGAAATGCAAATTCTCTCAAAGCCAGATCAAGTATTTGGGACATATCTCGTCACCGGAGGGACTCTCGATTGATTCGACGAGAGTACAAGTCATCCTTTATCTCCCAAGACCATCAAATGTGGGGGAACTAAAGAGCTTCCTAGGAGTCGTGAACTAACTTGGCAAGTTCATCCCACACATGTCCGACACAAGTCACCGTTAAGGCCTCTTGAAGAAACAGGCGGCCTGGTCCTGGACAGAAGAGCAAGATAAAAGCTTCACAGCACTTCGAACAGCGTTGACTGTCGCACCGACTCAGCGGTTCTACGACAAGAAAAACTGGTAACTCTGTCTGTGGATGCAAGTTCTAGAGGAACGGGTGCAGTGTTGCTTCAGGAGGGACAGCCAGTAACCTACTCATCAAGGTCGGTAAATGACGCCCAAAAGAACTATGCCCAGATCGAGAGGAGCTGTTGGCGATTGTCCATGGATGCAGCCGATTTCACGACTACATTTTCGGACAAACCGATACCGTGGAGTCGGACTGCAAGCCACTTGAGGCGATCTTAAGAAATCTTCTAAATCAATGTCCTCTCAGATTACAAAGGATGAGACTGACCCTGCAAACGTATGACCTGCTGGTGAAGTACACTCCTGGTAAAGAGCTGTACATTGCAGACATACTGTCAAGAAACCCTTCGAAGGAGGAAGGGCCAGAAGTCTTCGAAGTGAATGTCTTAGAGTGTCTCCCTATCAGAGGTGAAACACTGGAAAAACATCGTCGAGCAATAAGCAGGGACAAGGATCTGAGTACCATGCTGCAGTATGCAAAGAGCCAGTGGCCGAGCAACAAAGAAGATATTCGAGGCCCGTTAAAGCCATATTGGCCGTACAGGGATGAAATACACGAGGAGGAGGGCTTATTCTTTATGTCGAATAGACTCGTCATTCCAGAAGAGATGAAGAGCACGATCTTGGCAAGGCTACACAAGGCTCACAGCGGAGTAGAGAAGACACTCCATCGTGCTAAAGAAGCTCTCTACTGGCCTGCAATGCAGAATGACATCAAGTAGGTGGTAGAAAATTGCAGTGTGTGCAAGGAACACAAGCCGAGGCAACAGAGGGGCCGCTTGTGAACCATCCAGTGCCAACCGTACTCTGGCAGATTGTTGGAGTGGACTTGTTTCAGCAATGAGGACACCACTACATTATGTTGGTCAGTGGCATACCAACTTGTTTTTGAGTGGGGGGGGGGCAAACCAGACCCCCCCCCAAGGGCCGGGGGCGGTGCCCTTGGTGTCCCTTGGGCGCCGCCGGCCGGTGTTTGCCCTGCCCGGTGGCGGCTGTTTCAGGGGGGGGGCAAAACACATGCCTTGCCCCCACTCTGAGAGCTGGGGGAGCGGCACCCTTGCCTCCCCCCCCCGGTTGGTACGCCCATGATGTTGGTGGACTATTTTCTTTTTTTATGAAGTGCACCAGCTTTAGAGGTGCACTGCCAGTACGATAATCAAATGCTGCCTGGCAACGTTTGCTGTGCATGGTCTACCTGTCACGTTGGTTACTGACAATGGACCACCATTCAACAGCTCTGACTTCAAAGAGCTTGCAGCACCGAGGAATTTCACACGTGACATCCAGCCCGTATTATCCTCAGTCAAACGGGATGGCAGAGAAGCGGTGCAGGAGTCGAAAAAACTGATGAGCAATGCGGCTACAAAACGCCAGACTGCTGCGATGGCCTACTCGAATGGCGAAACACTCCCAGGGATGGAGTTCTAGGATCACCAGTGAAAGACTTATGAACAGACATGCCAGGACGGAAAACCCTACACATCCATCTTTACTGCAAGGGACGAGCACAGACCCAAGCAGGGTACAACAGCGGCTGGGAGACAAACAACGAACTCAGCAGCGGTACAACAACAAGGCGCCAAACCTGTACCTAAGTTACTCGTGGGAGAAGACGTCTACCTTCGAGATCAAGAACGAGGAACCTGTAAACCGGTTGTCATACTCGCTAGAGCCCCGTAGCCAAGGTCATACATTGTTCAAGACGACTAGGGCATACAACGTAGACGTCGTAGAAGGAACAGCGTCGCGCTACGCAGGAGCCAGAGAACGAAACAAAAAGCTTTTCGAGTGCACTGATCTCAATGACAATTGCTGGATAGCGCATCCCCACTCCGCGAGTGCGGCCACCGGACGGCTATCTTGCAAGCCGTTTTTTCTCGTTTTGCTAGCTTTGCACAGAGGCGGATCCAAAGGGGGAGCGGCGGGCCCCCCCCCCCCCCCAAACAAAGTCGACCCTACCCCCTCCCCCTTCTCGGAGAGCAATTTGACATGAGTGGACCCCCCGGTGCACAATAAAGAACGGGAGAAAACGTTCAGCCTTTCCACTCTGCGTGAAGAAGGAAGACCAGCGGAGCTGTACTCGATACACTGTGTGCTTCTTCTTCGTCGTCGTCTGTTTTTCGCGCTATTTCCTACGATGAATTCCCACCAACGCGCCCAACTATCCATTCTTCTATTATAGCTGAAAAGGCTGCCGCCATCTATGAGCGACGGCGGAAACCATACTGGTTGTGTGCTTGCCGCCGTCGTTTATAGATGGCGGTAGCTGTCCAGGTAGGTTTGTGTCGACGTACACGGACACGATCCTGGGGAACCTAGCCCTTAACAGCTCCGCTGTAAAATCAGCCCGCTACCGCGACGCAAATTTTGTTTAGGAATGAAAAAGGGAGATGTAGAGAAGTTCATATCTTAAACACAGGAGGGAGCTAGCTCACCGAGGGGAGCGTGAGTTATCACGCGCAAGCAGCCTGGGACAGTTGGCCAAATAGCAGCGTACATATGTCGAGGCAAGCTCGGGGACCTCAGTTTTCTTGGTTCTAAGAACGTGACGTTAATAAACAGTTCATAACGTTAACTTTGGTTGTGACACTGGTCACGTGCCGCTATGGTAAACCATGCAGGCCCAAGAAAAGCTCGTCCGCCCTAGCGGCGACGCCACAGTGCGGTTTCAAGCACCAGAAACGTTTGTGCTTAGTGCTTGTTTACCTCGTCTACGCTGGTGCTTTTCGAGCGTTAACGACCTCGAAGGGCGCAAGTTTCTTAATTTGTGTGCATGTGTGTGCACATGTTCAAGCTATTACCGGTTCGTAATTTTCGTGTGTGCGTGTGCGCGGCTGTTTCTATAGGAATAGCCTTTTTGAACATTAACTCAATCGGCGTGATCTTGAAAGTATACCGCTTAGTTGCTCTCTCTTTCTCTCTCGGCAAGTATGACATCTACTTCCATCATTTCAGCATAATAATTTGGTGAGATTTGTACTAGCGGTATGATCATGTGGTGCTGAAGTCGACGTCGTGCCGGGACAGCGTATCGCTTTGGAATGCGTTACCCTTTATTGCCCTGGTGCAAGCAGCCATTTATGGTCTGGAATGGGGCCCTAACCTGGACACTTGGCGAAAAAGTCGGCGAGGAATTCAACCGCCATGATTGGTCGGCACCAAGGTCAAGCGCGGCGCCGGCCAATCGCGGCCGCTGAATTCCTTGCAGACGCTTTTCACCGAGTGTCCAGATTATAGACTTGTTCCGTGAGGCCGCGAAACAAGTCCAGGACTTCCAGCCCATAAACACAACGCATACCAGCAGAAATAACCTTTCCTTATGACTAAAGTGAGTATGTTTGTCACAGCACAATTTCTAAAATGAGGTCGGAATTCGGACACCGCAAACCTCCCTTCCGGCTTGATGTTAAACTGCGAAATTTACTTTGTTTTCGTCGATGCCAATGCAAAAAAAAAAAGTCAGATTTTTTTTTTCGGGTTGCTTAGCAAGTTTTTGCTGAATATATCAGGCCTACCTTGAGGTAGCGACCCACAGTTTGGAAAACACTGGGCTAAGATGTAGTATCCCTTACGACCCTTACAACAGTCATGAAATGTGAATACTACCCGATGTGCAAGGTGATATTGTAGAGCGGGGTGATGAAAATTAATATACAATATAGTGTTCTTGACTCCTCGAAACGATTTGTTAAATCCGCTAAAAAGTTTGAATAACCGCTCTCTGGAGATATATAGATAGGTCTAAAATTTTCATACAAGGTTATCTTACTTGAAGAAGAAAAAGTGACCGCGCTCGAGTTTGCCGAGACCCGTCGTTGTCATGGCATGGCAACTTCAAAAACAACTAAGCAACCGAATGTTTAACTGGCACATTGGCGTCCACCCTACGAAAACCAAGTTGCACTTTTGGGATTGCCTATAGTGGCACATCCATTCAAGCACCCGCGCACCTAGAGTAACTAAACGGCGGGGCCAGAGTGTCGCACTTTTTTCCCTTCACCACCAACTCCTCATTGGCATAGAAGGGGTTACATGTAGTGATCCATAGCGCTTGCGGAAAGCGTCATTTTGAAGCGCCGAGTTTTGGGCGTTTCATATGTTTCGCTTTGCGTTCACCAAATGTAGATTTTACATTAAAGTCTGACGAGCAGGCAGCTCTTCGGACCTTTGAACGTTACGCTTGTCAGTTAGATCATGCGTAATTGACTTTCTTTTAATAGCGCGATTCCTGCCCCGTTCACATTGAGCCGTTTCCTTTCGTTGCGTTATGTTATGAAAGCTTACACCGGCTTACGTGGAGAGTCACTGATACATCTGTGCTTCGAATAAAGAGTGGCAACCAGTTCAAAGGGTAGAGTAGCACGCGACATTCGAGGCACTGATGCTCTGGTGACTTTAGCGTTATGTAAGAAAACGGTGCTGTGTGAACCAGCCTGTGGCTGTGGACAAGCGGTCGTAAACTATGCAACCTGTGAACAGCCTCCTCCACCTTAAGTATAGCGCCGTCACACTTGAATGGCGCCAACTCAGCAATTGAGACCTAGCCCGTCACCGAGCGCCTTTCGACGGATTGGTTGGACAAGAGGCCTAACCAAGCGCTGGCGCAACACTCGTGTACAATCTGTGTGTTTGTGTGTGTGTGTTTCAGTTTCACTGCGACGGCGTTAAAATGCTAGTGTACGGGCTTTGGATATTCTGGGAGGGGGGGGGGTGTTGCACCTCCGTGTTAACTTCGACTAAGGTCGCTCGCCGCACGGCACCACGTCTCCTGCAAGAGCGACGGTCGCTTCCTGCGGTACGTGGATCTACGTGGGAGTCCATTGCGATACTGTGCGTCGGAAAGTTCCTTTTGGCGTACCCTCGCTCAGACGACCCCAGCCGGTGACGGTGGCGTTACGTCCGATGAGGTCGTCGGACTCGTTGTCCGGTGGCAGGCAGATGGGCGCGATGTGGGGCATGAACTCGAGTGGCTCGTCCACCCTCACCAGGGCCAGGTCGTTCTCGTAGGTAAAGAAGTTGTACTTGGGGTGCACCACCTTCTTCTTGGCGCCCCGCTCGGCGTACGGGTACGGCTCCAGAACGCTTGAGAAGTCGTACTCGCCCACGCGGATGCGGATCTGCGACAGCAGCAGGCTGCGAGAAAGCGGTCCCCAGACACGTTACAGACATACAGGAGCATGTTCAAAACTTTTCGAATTGCAGCAATATTTCGTAAAGCTAATCTTCTAATACACTGGGGAGGATATAAGGCAGTCGGTCCGTCCGAATGTGGACAACGAAATGTTCTAGCAGATTGTTGTTGGCATTAAATCACACCCGGGCAACCGCTGTATTACCACTTTATTACAGTTGTGTTTGTTAATGTGGACATATATTTTCCAACCAAGAGCGCTCAAAACATGAGTTGTGCATAAAAACAAAAACTAAATGCATGTATTTACCCAGATTTCGTGAAAACTGTGTTTAAATAGAGAATACTGGTATTAAAGCGGCCATATTGACGAGACATCACTGAGGACAATGAAAAGGTGTTACTTTATTTATGTCGCATAAATAAAAACTGCAAGTATGATGACTCGACTACTGCATTATGAGCGCGGGTGTCTGGAAAGTGCGTGTGAATGTAATATTAGCAGGCCAGTAATTACGTTCCCGTTCTCGCTTCAGCAGAGACAGGCCGGAATAGCAGTACACCATTCTATGGCGGCTTGGGCACTATCATAACAGTCTGCATAGGAATGAAACCCCTATTCCCATTTTACACATTGCGTCTTTTCTAAGGCGGCAGAAAATATACGAAATTCGGGAGAACTCTGTTGTAGTAGAAATAATAGGAGTGCTTTCCACTGATTTTAATTGCAACGTGGAAGGTGGGCGATGCAGACGTGCGGTTCAATTGTTTGTCATATTCAGGTTCACGAGATAAGAATACAGTTAAATTTAACTCCAACTGTGTTTTTTTATAAAAACATCTTTAGCTTTTATATAGCTATACCTTTTTTAAATGTTTTCTTGCGTCGTTCTCATCAAATTGCAGGTCCCTGAGGAAGTCAGTGTTTTCGCGTGATGTACTTTGGTTGTCGAGTCCTTCAATTTTATAATGGCATGCTTCGCTTCCATTCCTTCCACGCATTGCATATAATGGGCGTTGAATCCATCTTCTGGTATTTTCTTATTCACAAACAAAAAAGAAAAACAAAAAAACTGTCTTAGCTCCAGGTGGTTCACGCACACCCTCATCTAGAATTATAAAATATTCCTTCTTCTTTAATATCAGCTCTTCTTGCCCTGTACATTTCTAAAGAATTATTTCTTCTGCATTCTTGTCACCTAAAGTTTTCTCCCCCATTCTTTTGCAATATTCTTCACTTGCCTTATCCGGACATCTTTCCCGGTGTTACAACAGTACCTTTTACACGAATCTTTGGGTTAGTTTACTCCATCTTGTGTCTACGCTGCTCATGCGTAGGCACCTGAATATTCCGCCGGTCCGTCTCTCTGCATCCATTTACGTCAAAAGTTTTTTTAAATACTAGTTTGCTATTAGCCTCCTTGCCTCCGAACCAAGACCAACCCATATATCCCAGTCAGAGAGGACTTATGGGCCAGACCTGGGGGTCGGTGGTAATTTGCTTCTGCGAAGAGATGTAACGTCACGGAAGATAACTGCCATTTCAAACAAGACATCCCTTCCCAAAAAGAACACACAAAAAGAAGAGTGTATGGCTTTTTTTTCCATTAAAAGAAGGTTGCTTTTAAAGACGGGAAGAGGTGGTTGTAGCCCTCTCCGCCCCCTTAAATATACACTTACCCTCTGTACATCTTCTTTAGGGGTTTCACTATGGGCTCTCCTATGGCCAACCTGCCTATGCCACACGGTTTGACCTCTAGTCTTCACTGTTCTCCAGCGTTAGAATAAGATGGCGCTTCCAAATTATAAAGGGTTGTGAAATTTTGATGTCACTGATATCCGTTAAAATTGACTCAACATAAGCCATGCACACATCTGAAGTAGTACCCCGAATCACGACACGACTTTTTTCCTCAGAGTTATTGAATTATTTGAAATTTGGTCCGAGATGTTGAGAGGCTTTCTTTTTTGGCAACACTGAAAACGTGACATCAGGTTACAGGAGGTTTGATCATGTGAAAGTAATATTGGTTGAGCTCTCGCCAGCAAAACTACGAAGAAAACACGCAAAATACTGTTTTCCTAGACTGTTGGAAGGTTGTGTTTGTCCGTCCCTTCTCGTTTTCTTCCTCAAGTTTATTAGCCTGCTGGACTTGCAATTTTGACGTCACGCCACTGGAGAGTGCGGGAAAATCTGAATGTTGCGATTGTCATAACCTTGAATAGCCATTTTCTCAATAGCTAATTTGAATTTAGAGACAATAAGTAGCATGCCGGGAAACCTAAAGCCTGTTTATTCTGAAGATGTGTTTAGTTTAGGTAGCTCATAAAAACCGCCCGAACTTTAAACCAGGAACCATAAACCCTAAATGTCGAGGAGGCGTCGCCACCTGGCGGAGAACAGCAGAATCATACGGCCTCCTCCAGCCTGTTGAGTACTTCGTGATGACCGGCGGAGGAGAGCATTGCCAGGGCCGAGCACTCTCTCATCGAGTGGCCGTGGCATTACACACCAAGAATCTCGTAGAGATGCGTGGCATAACCGGTTTGTGCATTTTGTTTGTTTGTCTACAGCTTCTTTTATTCTTTTAGGTAGCGTGCAAGCTATTTCCTGGTTTTATGCCCCGTGTATGGATGGCGCCACCATCCCCGTCGTACTGAATTTGGAATCAAAATAAATTTCACTGCATAGTTATCTAATACAGTCTTTCTCGTCAGCTCATCTTGGTGTTATCGAAGTGTAATATATTTATCTTTGTTCATAATTCACTTGGGACTAAGAACAACAGAATATTTTCTTCTACTGCCGGGTCACTTAAAGAAGTCGTATTTTATTTGTGCACTATGTATTCTTCAAACTGCTAAACGGGAGCATTAACGCATTGCTTTTTGGTCTAGGATACTATGAAAAAGATCTTCAAATAGTGTAATGAAAAAGTACCACACGATAAATCAAGCTGAAAAGTTGAAAGTAGTGTTACTTACGTTACAATTCAGTTTCCCCGTAAATTTAGCAGAGAGACGATTTTGACAATATGTTGGGCATATTTATATAATAACATAACATAAAGACGAAGAAGGAAGAGCCCAGCGCATCTTCAAGAAGACAGTACATTTAACGTTTCCAGATATTCTCAAGGGAAGTTGGATACATTTTTATATATATTTTTTATGTCATAAGGTTATTTCACTAAATTGTTAAGGCTACCCTAGTTTCCATCTTGCTGCAGCCCCGCGGTGGCAACTTTTTATTCGGTGCCACCTACGTATGCAAACCGTTGACAGCGCTGCGAAAAATGCGCTCGCCTTAAAGGGGCCCTGCAAGGACTTTTTTATTGGTTTTTAATTTGCACCGAACCTGAGCGCACTGAACGTAGTAACTTAATGAAACTTTTCTTTTCTCGAATTTCGCTTTATTTTAAAAGTTATAGGCAAATCAAAATGACAAAAACAAGCAAAATATAACCTCCTTCATGACGACCTCTGTCGCTTGAGCGGCCATGAACTAGGGGAGGGGTAGTGAGCTCAGCGAGCGCTCACGGCTGCCGCACTCCGGCGGCTAGAGAGAGCGCCGCTAAAGCATGTTCTGGATAGGCTGTATGAAACGGGCAGCCAGAGCGGCTGTCATTGCATTTGCTGCGCGATTAAACACTAATTCGGTATGAGACTTCATTGGCCACAAACGACAGCAAACACGGGGTAGAGATCAGTTCAGAACGGGAGCAACTTCGCGCTGCCATGCCGCCAAACGTTTAAACCGCAAGCCAAAGGTGCTCGCCGAAGGCCTTCGGAGCGCTCGGAACCGGTCGGATCCTCCAGTCCATACGGCCACAGCGCCGCCGCGTACATCCGGGACCTTTCTACGCTCGCCGCCCATCGGTGCCTGATCCCACTACACCTTTCTAGTATGCGCCGCTTTTTCCACCGCTTGGCGGCGGGTATGTCGACGGGTCATTTTTTGTTTCCGTACTTTCTAAACTGCTTTTGTTTCTTTTGTGATCGAAAGTACAGAACGAAAACTACGTTCATAAGGGATTAAAACGGTTCGCGCCACTTATATTTTGTATTTCGACTAAAAAAGAAGCTTTTAGCGGCTCTGACCAGTAATAAGGCCAGGACCGAAAATGTCACGATGTCGTCAGACATCGCACGCTTTCGGTACCGCGGGTCACCCTCGTAGGTGGAGGAGGTTTCCGTGTCGTCCAGTTAAAATATGACGCATCGATATTTAGTTACTCTCTCTGTGCCCGCTGGCTTGCCCGAACCCCAAGAGACGTCGAAACCGCAAAAAAGGTGGACGCTTAAATGTGATTGCAGGGCCCCTTTAAAGGGATGCTGAATCGAAAATCGAATTTCAGAAAACAACGTAGAATCGATAGGCGGGACGTTACAAATCCCAAAACGTCATTCATAAAGCGGTATCTCCAAAGGATCGCTGTATTTTTGTAAAAGAAGAGTGCGCTCGCACAAGGCCCAAAAGACGAGTGACCTCGCGATTCCCATTTCCTCCTCTTTTCGCTTTGACTCCGCGAGGGCCGGGAGAGGAAAGAGCGAGGCCATTTCTCCTCCTTCTCAACTCTTCGGCGATAAGATGACGTCAACCTTCTCCCTCATTCGCTCCTTTCTTTTCCAGAAATACGGCCATCCGCTCGAGATATGGCTATATGAGTCATGTTTCGTGGTGAATGGCGCCCTGTTGAACACTTCTGCAAGCTTATTTTGTGAAACCCGAATTTCGGTTCCGCATCCCTTTAAAGGGATGGTGAACCGAAATTTGGATTTCAGAAAACAATGCAGGAGATGTAGGCGGGACCTCAAAGCACGTTGCCTTGAGGTCTACACACTATCCTTCTAATGAGAGCCAATCAAAGCTCGCCGTTTTGACGTCACCACAATCCCTGCAAAAGAAGCAGACGAACTTGCGCTCCGCATTGGCGCGAACTCCCATCAGTTATACTCTGTTTCACCTTATGTTGTACCGCAGCAAAGGCTAGATGCGCGAGTTCATAGCGTTGGCAGCTGCCCTTAATGCACGAAAGCTTGTGCCGCTGAGATGTGCCCTATACTCTGTTTCACCTTATGATGTACCACAGGAAAGGCTACAAGCGCGAGCTCCATGCTCTGGGGCACATCTCGGCGGCACAAGCTCTCGTGACTTAAGAGCGGCTGCCAACGCTATGAGCTCGAGCTTCTAGCCTTCGCTGCGGTACGACATAAGGTGAAACGGAGTATAGAGGAAGGAGCTCGCGTTTGTAGCCTTTACATTACAAGGTGAAAGAGAGTCTGATACCCAAATCACACGGCAGCGTATAGGTACCTTTAGCCTAGGTACCTGTCGTAAAGGGAGCTGGAGAACGTGATTACACGGCGCATAAAGGTCCCTTTCGTTAAGGGAGGTCCTGTGTTAAACGGAGCTCGCCGAGCTCCCTTTACAGCTACAGGGAGTAGCCTCGGACCCAAAAAATCAAAATAAAATCACAGATATATAAATATATCTTGTTTAATGCATTATAACAAGTTGAATATATATAAGTAGCGAATTACGAAATGAATGTGGACACAAATGCGATGGAATAATACATTAATGAGGAACGCATACTCCAGCTAGCAGGTAGCAGCGGCGGCACGTGGAAAAGAATGTCTTCTACGAACCCGAACGCGATGGACCACTGCGAGCTCTTGTTCGAGGTTCTAGACGAGTCGTCCGACTCTCCCGCCCAGGACCTTTTATCCTCGTCGTCACCCATTCCTTTCGATAGCGTAACTGGCATGTAGAGTTGTTGAAATGATAAATAATGGTCAGAAAGGCGGCAGAGACAGGAGTCAAGCAATGGCGACCATCACTGTTCCCCACCTTTATTTCCTCTTCTTTTTCCCCCAATCTATCAACAAACTCCCACCACTACACTACAAAACTGCGCGTGAAACCGATTTCGAGGAATAATTGTTTATCACGTGCTCCTCTCGCGGTTTAGCAGGAATGCAATCGACATCAACTTAAAGTGCTCCGTTTATTTATCGTGTGATCAAGAACGCCATTTACGACAGGTACCTTCAGCTAAGGGACCTAAGCTAAAGGTACCTTTACGCTGCCGTGTGAATGGGGTATGAGATAGGCCAGCTAAGTTGAACTAAATAATCATTAGCGGCTCAATGACAGTTGGCGCCACCGTGTTATTCCGGCCGATCGCGATTCAGTCAACTGTCGATGGCTTAATGAATGTTAAGAGCGCTAATGAAACTAGGGTATAACAACAATACTGTGGTGATAAAGCGTAAATTCATGGTGAAAAATAAATCAATTTTTGAGCGATATTTTAAATATTACATTAACAATATACAAGGATCGCATCAGGAGCGGTCATCTTACACCGAAAATGAAAGATGTCGATATTATGAAAGCCGTAACACATACAACCCTTCATGGCATTTTACATTAAATAAAGAGAAACTTCTCTTCGTGGATAGATTTAACCCTGAAATTCTTAGCCTGAAATTACCGTCTTTACGATGAATGGTCTTTTGATGAAGATAGAAAAGTGACATGTACTCATCCACGCAGTGACCAGCAGTGGCGATCCAGTAGCGGTTCAAAATGGCGCCGCCACAGCGGTGGGTGCTGGAAAATCCGAAGAACGAAGTCCTCCGAACCGACACCTGCGACAACAAAAATAACGACATTATAAAATGTGATCATATACCCCATATAACGCACTGTAAAAAAGTAACTGGTCCTTAGTTATTTATACAGCGGGAGATTAGTCTACCTCAACATGGTGATAATGTTACCCACTGTAGATGAGAAATTTAGCCAGTGCAGTACAAAGGCTAGCCTGGGGTCTTTAACGTGCATCACGTAGTAGTCAAACACGAGCGCACGACGGTACGATGCTCATCCAGATCGAAACGGCCAGGGGTGGGGTTGAACCCAGGATCCTTGAATTCTGCTGCGAGAGCTTTCGCTCCAAGTAGTCTGAGCTGCTGTACGCTAGACCTTCGGCCACCGATATCCTTTATGCCCCGTCTTTTATGACAAAGATTCGGATTTATTTGACATTGTGAGAAGAGGAACGCGGTGAAACAAAAGCACTGTATTTTATAAAAGCGCATTTTTTAACTGACGTCGTTATTGGCAAAATTAAACTGCAGAACAAAAGAAAAGCTAAAAACAAATCGCCACGGTTATGGCAGCCAATCATTCCAAAACCCCAATCTATTCTTCGCCTCTTTCCCTCTCTCTCTCTCTAAACACGAATATGCGATTCTTCCTGCACTTTTGCCCCTTGCAACTTTCGAGTTCAGAGAAGGACAGGATCTATGGAACGAACATGAATTCAACAAACGTGTCCTGTCGCAAACGCTCCTTATGAGTATACGGAGGATCAACTTACGCTCGTGGATATTTCCAGCAGAAAAATATCGTCGAGGAAGTATACGAGAGAATGCGCGTGTTCACTATAATAAAAATTAGGAAGATAATGGTCTGCAGACTTTTTTTTACATGTGAACAAAATACATTAGCGAACGTACTGCTGCTAACACTATGGGATGCTACAATGGTGGATCTTTCTGCAATGATTGGAATAGAATTAACATCAAAAACAATGTTTCATAAAAAAAAACCTTTTTTTAAATTTTGGGTTTAATTATGTTGGCACAATTAAAACTAACCAAAGTCCTATATTATTCATTTCAACACATAACCAACTTGGCTGTAAAGTTATCCGCAACACGCTAAAAACATGCGATTTAATACAGCGATATATCAGAATATTTTGAAAACTTCTAAGTCACATGAAGCTCCTTCCCAGACCCAACGCATAAGCCTCATAGGGTGATATAGGGGCGAAATACAAGGGGCGATTAACATCACCGGCTTTCCTTTTTCATACGGGTAATTTGTGCTAGCGACGCGCCAAAAGTTGATTTTCTTCTTGTTTAAAGTCAGAAATAAATACGAAATACTGGGTCCCCCTGCCACCAGAGTACTTCACAATATTACTCCTTGATCAAAGTCTAGGCGGGTTACGTAGCTCCCTCGAAAGTGCCTCTGACACTACCGGAAAGTGGCAATAACGGAGTGGAGGCCGCGAGGATTCAAGCTGATATTTTGTAAACTGAAATTTTAATGCTCATCTGCCGATGGAGGCTTCGTTGTTGAATTGGTTTACGTCAATGCAAGTAAGTATTTATGGTATACACACTTCAGTGGAGGAGGATGAAGCATGCACGCGTGCTCCGCACGTGCGCCAATCCGTAACACTAGCAAAAAATATTAACTCATCAACATTCAGGAATCAGGAATTTGTAAATGTTAGTGTGGTAACTGAACCCTACAAAAACAAATGTTCTATAATGCATGACATCCTTTATAGGGAATTGGTCAGAGAATGGGTGTGTCACGTGCCGTATATTTTCCCGCTAAATTTTGGCGAAAAAACTGAATGGTTGTGTAAGTCACGTGACGTCGATGTCTCCCACTACTTTAGCGGGGAAACTGGATGGGTGTCTTGGTCACAAGACGTGATTTTTCTTGCTGAATTTAGCGAGTAACTGAATCTGTGTGTAGGTCACGTGACGTCAATCTCTCGCTAAATTTAGCGAGGAAACTGAATTGATGTTTTGGCTCAAAGTCATAATTTTTCCCGTTAAATTTGGCGGGAAAAAGCTAAGAAACTGAATTCGTGTATATGTCTTGTGATATCAATTTCCCCTTCAAATTTAGAGCAATGTGCACGGCCGGATGGATGGACTAAATTTTGGGATAAGGGGTAGCTTAAAAAAATATCATGCTTTAAAAAAAAACCTGCGATATTTTTGCAAAATATCCTGAGGAGTGTTTTGTTCGCCAGTGGTTGCGACTGTCTTTCGCATTTGCGGATAAAGAAATGGAGTTTGATGTGTTGATTAAGAAAATGAGAGCAAAAGATAAAGAGGAGAGAATAACGTGGAGAGGGAATCGGTGCGACATGCAGTGTATTTCCCCGCTGAAATCAGTGGGGAAACTGAGTCGGTGTTAGGAGGGGGAGAGAGGGAGTGGTAAGGACTTGGAGGTAGGTGAGCAGGGAGAGGAATGGGAAAAACACCCTAGGAGCAACATGACCTAGGGTTATCTAGGAGGTGTTGCTAGGAGGGGGATGGGTGGGGAGATAAAGGGAGGAGAGTGATTGGGTGAGGGAATTGGTGTGTCAAGTGACGTATATTTTCCGCCTAAACTTAGAGGGAACACTGAATTGTTGTATGCGTCACGTAACGTCAATATTCCCGCTATATTTAGCGGGGAAACTGAATAGGTGTATAGGTCCCGCGACGCCCAATTCTCCGCAAAATTTAGAGGGGAAACTGAATAAGTTTAGGTCGCAACGCGTAAATTTTACAGCTATTTTTAGTGAAGAAACTGAATTGACAAATAGGTCACGTCCATTCAATTTCCCCAAGGTGTATTGGTCGCTTGACGTCACCTGGCGTCATTTTCTCCGCTAAATTTAGCGAAAAATGCGCGGACTAACGGATGGACAAAATTTTGGGGTGGGTGGTTCCGTTAAAAGGTGACCAAACGTCGTGACACGGCCCCCTTTTTTAAGTTTATGCTGAGAAATTTAGACATGCCGCTCTACTTGGTCGCGTTTCTTCTATATATATAAAATAATCTTACCCACGATCATAATTATTGGGTATTCTAGGGTGCTTGGGTCAAAGAGGGTCTCGTTATGTTTGGTCACTTTGTTTTTTAACACAGACAAGTTCGGCGCTTATTTGAAGTGCTTGTTTTTCAGAGATGCTCAGGCATGTAGGATGAGATCGTACCATATAGAAAAAAGAACAACTTAAAATGCAACCTTTTTTTAAGATATATTAATCGCCGACTGTGCAACAACGCTTGAGACCCTGAAAAATCAGGCACGTGCTGATGACCCATGAACCAACTGCATTTCAGTGTCAGTATAACTTATACATCGAAGAAAGGGTAAAAACACAGGCGAGCTGGTGAAGAACTTTCATTATAACCAAAAAGCACGGAACGATAAAGAAAAAAATAGACCAAACAAGTATTGGTAACTCGATCAAAACTTGTTGTTGTTTTGTCCGTTTTTTTTTGTTTGTTTTTGTTTCGTGTCTTCGGTTACTATGGAAATAACTTAAACATCGGAAGCATGAATCAACCGGCCTCAAAGATGGTGGCGCGCCATCTTTGTTTTGAGGCAGAAGAGGAGGCCACTCAGAATGTGATGCGTCTAGATCGTAGTGACGCATCAACTTACCCAGAGCGTTCCTCGACCACCTGAGTGCCTCTGACGCAGCCCTCGCTTTCGGATTCTCAAATTCGCTGATCTGAACAAATCTTTTTATAGAATTTTCTCCTTCGGGCTTTTTCCTTGATACGAAATATTTCCTCATGTCGCCTGACTTACGTCAGTTCTGACACTTGTAGTCCTGCCGAACACTAGTACCCTGTACGGTGAAATTGTAAAGCTGCGCGTTTGTATAATGATCTTCGAAATTTTTGGAACCCATGTTTTGAGCTCCTTTTTTCGTTTAAAAACATTTTTCGCTAGTTTAAAAGTAATAAATTCAACGAACGCTTGATGATTGTAGACTATCATCGATAACAAACCTTGTCAAACCTCAGGCTGCGAGAAATTTTTTTCGTTGAAAACCAACCAATATAGACACGTTAATTTTGATCCGGGCAATTTAAAAAGATAAGGACTAACCACTTGTCTACACTTTTAAATGTGAAGGGGTGTTTAGATACAATCAGGAAATAGTGTCGGCGCCATAGATAAAGGCTTCAATTCACTGGTGCAACATAAACGGGATTCCCTAGACACTTGCTTAAAAATAAAAAAATAAAGCCCGCTGTCATCAGTGTGTGTCTGGAATGCCGAGCACTCGCGGTTTCTAGCAACTACCGAACAGACGAGCAGGCAGAGAAAACCAGAAGCACGACGAAACGGCATCTTCGTACCTGCCAGGGCCAGGCGCCGAAAGATGAGCTTTTTCCACCGACCACTTTGGTTTGAGGCAGCAACGTAGGAACTCCACATTCTCCTGCAAACCAGAGGTCAAACATGCAAGTCATTCATCGAAATAAGCAATGCTGAAATATCCCACTGTTGCACGTCACAACCAAAACACAATCAAAACTTAAAAAGAAAACACGGTCCGAACTTTTAAGGTTAATAAATATACAAATAACTGGCGCGAATCATACAGCTTCTTTTTTACGTTTTTTTTTTAGTTTTGTGAAACTCTTTGAGCTCGTCATTCATATGCATAAGTATTGTGCCGCATCGAACCCTACTAATACATTGTCGACGTGAACAATCCCACCGAGAATTGTTTGATATGCCATGGTACGTGCATCCGTGGATAATACGAGCCGGCTCAACTGAGTTCAAACGGGTACAATATAGACGTGTCATCCTTAGTGCCCCAGGTTCCAACATGGTGGAGGAGATGAGAATTGACTGTCATTATTCCCTGTTGCCGAACTGTAGCGGTCCGTACTTGGGTTCACCATGCCAGCATTTTACCCTATCGGTTATAACTTGGTTAAACCCGTTCATATTTCCGCCCACAGTACATTGGGTAAATCACTTCGGCATTTGAGTCATGTTCAACACCATACTAAGAAATGACACTAGAACGACTTTGCTGTCCCTTTCCACCTTTGCATGCTTTTAGTTTCCCTCAGCCCGGTATAAATATCCTTTAACTTAATAGAAGATTATATCCTTTTCGAAAGTGCGCGCCACCTGATGGCGGCGGTGGCGATTCTTCGAGTCTGCCATTGTTCGGGCACCTAATTTGAGCATCTGATTGGACACGAGAGCTGCACCAGCGTTCGGCGTGAGCTCGGATCCAATCACACGGCCCAAGAAATCGCGAGTGCCAATGTTGCTTGGTTTAGGTTTTAAAAGAGTCAATTGTGGAGCCGAAGTAATGTCATTGTGATATTACCCAACCGCTTCCCTAAATGTAGAGTTGACGCAGAAATGTGATAGTCGCTGGGACACTTAGAATACGAAACGTCAGTTGTAATGTCTGAGCGTAGACCGCATTTTCGAATGCAGGTGTTTAAGACTTTGTCATTCAGAAGGGTCTTTAAAATTCGCAGTAATTGACTTTCGGTGCTCTGTGCGGGGAAACAGACGCACGCATGGTAATTGTTTTTTTGAGTGCATGAACTAGTTTAGTTTGTGAACAAACTAGAATAATTACGTTCAGCAAATATGATGTCTTAAAAAGTAATCAACAAATACCCCACCCTCCCCACACACACATCTTCCAAAAGAAAATAAAAAAATAAAGAAGACGAAGAACTGAAGTTGAATTGTTAAAACATTATGTTCTATATAGAGAGTCAACGTACGCTAAAAGGCCAATCGGCTTAGCAACATTGGTCATTAGCTTATGTCACAATCTCTTATGAAGCTTTGTTATCCTGGTTTTAATGCAGCGGAATATGTTCTGCAAGCAATTCAATCCTATTCGACATTAAATAATATATACTGGATATCCTAAATATTCTCATTAATAAAATTCTGCGCCCTAAAATTGCTCTTTTTAATTTATCAAATGTCATCTTTGCTCGTCTAGATTGTCTTGAGACGTCCGTAAGTGCAAACAGCCTCTTCCTCGTGTCTTACTTTACACAGCATAATGGATTTCGCTGCCGTTTCCTAGTCCCACCTTTGGGTCTCTTGTTCACCAGCTGCACAGGCGGCTGTGGAGGCTTCTTGGAGCCCGTGACCGACGCCACAGCCGTCAGCGCGCTCGAGGTCGGGGTCGCCGCTGGTCTACGCGTCGTCGGCGGTCTCCCGTACACGTTATGCAGCGCTGACGGCGTTGGCCTCGTGGCACCCTGGGTAGCCATCGTCGGCACTGTTGTCGTTGTGGTTGTCGTGGTCGTCGACGTCGTTGCCGTCGGCGAAGGCCTGAAAGGCGGCCTTCTGGTTGGTCGGAAGGTGATGATGGGCACCAGCGTGGGCCTGGGCCTGAACAGCGACCAGAAGGTCGTTATGCCCGGAGGCCTGAACGTGGGAGGCCATCTTGTAGCCGTGGCCATCGAAGTCGGTGGCTTGGACGTCGGTGTTGTCGCCGTCGTGCTCGGTTTCGTAACCGGACGAGTCACGCTGGCAGCGGTAGGCTTAACGGTTGTTGGGCGCTGCGATGACGACGTGGGCGTCAGGTAGATGAGGGTGAAGTTCCGCTGCGGGTAGCTGCTGCTGCTGCTGGATGACGCAGCGACGCTGTTGAAGCTGGTGGTAGCCGCGGGCCTGACCGGAACCGGCCGGTGAGGCTTGTGCGGAGATTGAGGGGCCTGACCGGCCGAAGAGGAGCCTGCCGAGAGGCCGCCGGCGACGCTGTTCTCGCTGTCGTCGTACTGACAGCAGGAGCCATACAGGAAGCCGTCCGTGCAGGTGCCCAGGTGCTGGCCGTCCAGCTTGATGCACTCCCAGACGAACATGCACGTACCATACTGGCCGATGGCATTCTCGCACGACTTGGGACTGATTTTGAGACCTGCGCAGCGTCGACGAAAACGGGGAGGCACATCGCTGAGCGAAACCAAAGAGTTACCGCTGCTGCTATTCGCATTAAAGACTGAAGAACATTTTAAACATTTGCCGTAAACATGCTTTATATTGTAAGTAAGCTCAGAATGATAAAGCTAAACAAGTTCGAATGAGCCTTGTTTGTAAGAAAGGTGCATCAGAAAACCCGAAACAAGAGAAGATTGCCACCGTGACGCCACAGTCGAATGATTCTTATAGCGGCAATGACCGTGACGCTGTTTTGTATTTTCAGCACGACTCTACGAGCAAACCAGTTGTTAAAGCAAAAAGCTCGTTTCTGTGTACTCGTCGGTATTGAGCCTAAACAATCCTCGCATTTCCTTCAGAATTGAACTGTTCGTAAGAGCAATTTTTATGACTTCATGTTATGCCTACATACCGAATACAGGGTCATCGATCATTGAACTTGTTCGGTATGCTTAAGGGAGAGAGCTCCGGCGTTTTTGGAGATACCTATACTCAGTGGCATCACTAGGGTCAGCGGCACCCAGGGCGGTGGCCCGCGGCGACACCCCCCCCCCGCTCGTCGCCCGCCGCAACTACCCCCCCCCCGCTCGTCGCCTGCCGCGACCCCCCCCCCCCCCCCACCGGCCCGTCGCGATACCCCCTGGAGCGCTGCACCCGGGGCGGTCCGCCCCCCCCCCCCCCCGCGCCCCCCTTGTGACGCCACTGCCTATACTCAACACATTTTCGCAACATCCAAATTTACTCTTTGCAGCATGCTATTTCTTCTGTCTAAATCCGAACAACCATGTCCGGTAACCATTTTTTGATGAAAAAAAATTGTATTTGTAAATTGACAGCGCAGAGGTGGAGGGTGGTTTTGAAGGGAAAATTCCTAATACATTTTCGTACGACCGACCCAGAAATGCCCATGGGCCGGAATGATCAAGGGGTGACACCCTGTGACATGCTTCGCGGTGCCTGCTTCAACGGCCGTCGTGTAGAGTCTCCGTCTACGCGACGTAAAGGAAGTCAACCGGAGTGACCTTGCAAACAGATCAACCTACAACCTTGACGGTAACATGATATAGGAGGTAGGGCGCGATAAACACTGCGCCACCTGTGAGCGCCAAATGATCCGCCGCCGCAGAGGGCCGCACAACGCGAAAAAAAAGAAGATACTGCAAAAAAACAAAAAAAATGACTGAGATTGTTTGTATTGGGCGTTTTCAGATAGGATGGAACGACCGTGTCCGGTCGACAATTTGGGATTTTTCCCAAAAAATACATTTTACTTAGTTGTGAAACCGCAAAAACATATTGAAACTTTTTTGCGGAAAATAAAATTTCTCTCGAGGGATAAAAGCTCATAAAGTCGCTGTCGGTATACGATCACGTTTTTGCGACTTGCGTGAAACCGTCCTTCTGGATATTTATAAAAGAAAAACTTTTGTCGCCTTAGGTGTAATATTTTTAGTGCAGAGACTGTACACAAAATAAAAGGAGGTAAACAGTTATTATAGATTACAAGCAATTGAGAGCTTTATTGATCCAGATCTTAAAAGACTGGAAATTCACATTTTAACATGATTTGGACCCGTTTGTTCAATATTCGCATAAATTGTCATTAAAATTGAAAAGGATAACCTTTCTAAAAAAATACACAGAAAGGTAGACAAGTAGCCGATTTTGTAATAATTGGAAATTCAGTTTAAAATGAAAGCCATCTTAATTTTTCTTCTACTCTTCACAGATCAAGGCTCATAATCTGTCCTATAAGTCCCTTCAAAAATGTTTTGCGATATTTTTTGTATTTTTGAATTTACAGAGCACTAAATATACAGAATTGCCGTAACAGGAGTAGAGAAAGATAGGACGTTGCCGATTTCAAACAAGGGCAAGAAAGGAATTGAAAAAGGTAGGAAGTCTGTGAAGAGAAAGCACTGTGACAGAATGTCGTGAAAAAAAAAGAATTCAGACAAAAGATTACAGGTGAGTTGGAAGCACAAATCAACTATTTAAATACAGATTTCACGGATCAGTGAATTTCGGAACCTACTCTTCGTAGGGAGGCTGAGCTGCTGACGACCAGGTTTACACAGTGATAAAAAAACACATGTTTAAAGTGGTACAATTGAAACAAGTTTACTGAATCAAGATCTTGTGCGTATATTCGGCACTTGTCGCGTGCATTCTTTCTGCCGGACGCTGACCTGGGTCGGTCACGGCGCTCTCCTGGCACTTCGCGAAGGATCATTTTTCCCCATTTCGCCTGTAGCCATCACTGTTCGTTTGTTCTCTGTGGCACCGCAAGCTCGGGACCTCGATCTGCTTTTTGCTGCCCTAAGAGACTTTACTTTCCAAGATTTATCTTTTCCACGTCTACTGTTCCTGCTAAAACAGCTGTGGTTGCGAAGTGTCGGACCGCGTACACTGCCACAATTAGCGACAGGATTGAATTCTACGCACAACAGAAAGAATCCCACTCCTTTGCTTTCATGTCTCTGAACGCTTTGACGTCACCTTTCGGGAGGTGAATTGGTTAGTTTAACGTTCGGCAGTTTAGTGTTCAGTGGGGCAACCATCTCTAAGCCGACCTGATCACCGACGTGGTGGGCGGTCGGAGGTTGTACGACGTTGCCTGGTACTTGACACGACCCCCGATTCCATCGCAGGTACTCTTGCCATGTCCTTTTGCGGAAAAAATCCACTTTGCTGATGTGTACTTCATGCTCTGCAACTCGTGTAGTTGGTATTTGTTCTTAAATTGGCTAGCTGCAGCATGACCTAGGTCACATGAGCATACCAAAATTGAACTTCACGATTCTACAAACCGTTTCATATAAATGAAGTTACAAACAATCTAATTCAATCGCAATTCTTTTTTTTTTCAGCATCCTTACTTTTTTGCTTTTGCGTTGTGCGGTTTTTTACGGCGGCGGATCTATTGCCGTTCACAGGCGGCGCAGGTTCAGGTTCTACCGCGCCCTACCTTCTATATCATGTTAGCGCTAAGGTTGTAGGCTGATCTGTTTGCAAAGTCGCTCCGGTTGCTTCCTTCACGTCGCGTAGACGGAGACGCTCCACGCCGGCCGTTGAAGCAGGCACCGCGAAGCATATTACAGGGTGGCGCCTCTCGATCACTACGGCTCATGGACATCTTTGGGTCGGTTATACGAAAATGTATTAATATTTTCCCTTCAAAACTACCGTCCACCTTTGTGCTGTCTGTTTGTATTTTTCTGGCCACCTTGTAGCATTTTTACGCTTTTTAATAATAATGAAATTGTTAAGAATGGGTATGTGCACGCCCCATTTATGGCAACCACGTTAGCGTTAGTTTGGCCATATTTCTTGCTTTATAACTTCAAAGCCAAACAAATATTTCATTATGTTTTTGCGGATTGTGCTAGTACATATTATAAACGTTAATTTCGGAAAGTATAAAAATATTAAACATGTTCTTTTTTTAATGATTTTCAAAATAATGCATGATTAGTGAAATGCCCCTGTGTGAGCAATTCTTGTAAATTTCTCCCGTTAACCAGGACAACAATATTTCATGCATAGACGAACTATATATAGAGAAAGACACTGGAAAAGTTTAAAAACCTTAGCTTTTATCGATACGGAGAAAATAAATCTTTAAAATAGAGCGTTATTGTGCAATGTACCGTATTTTCGATTTTGTTTCTCAAACTAACGACCCTCTCTTCCGTGAATAATACTTTTTGTGAATCCTTCCTATGCCTGATTTGTCAGTAAATATTTCGAGACCCGTAGCCAGAAGAGGTTTTTGCCATATCGCGCGATATGCAAGACGCGCACGTGACTGAGAGGCTGCTTACAAATTGTTTTCGCAAAGACAATGTTTTTTTTCATAACAAGGATTGGTTTTATTTTTCTGGGCATAAATCCAGCAAAATATATTTTTTTCATCAAAATTAAAAATGGTGACCGGACATGGTTGTTCGATCTTATCTGAAAACACCGTACTGAGAAAACGGCTAATGAAGGAGATGCCAAAGCCAATATTCTAATTTTCACGCGCACTCCAGTGGCTTGACGTCACAATTGTGCAAGTCAAGCAGGCAGTAAAAAAAAAATATTTTACTTATGTGTTTTTCTATATTTTTTTTGCTGGCGTGAGTTTAATTATTATTAATTTCACATTATTAAACTTCTTGTAACTCGTCGGGACCAAGCTGTAATGCATCCATATCGCTCCGTATGACATCTGACGTCACACTGTGAGTTAATGGGAGCAATCAAGCAGCGGCAAAAACTCAAGTTACTGTGTCTTTTTTTTTTTTTGCTGTTTTGTTTATGGTTGGTTTAGCGATGATTGAGCATGTACAGAAACATGACGAACACCAGGATGGTGCGCTTTTGGTGCTGTCTGATTGGGCCCGTCAGCTCGTAGGGTGAGCTGCGCCTGGCCTTAAGGTTAGAGGGCCTATTGGCCTATTAATACGCTGAACCGATTTTGAGGCAAATGAGTGACCATCAAGGTTGTACCGGACCTCCCTTTAATTGTTTTCTGACACTTTTCAGCACATTTTGGGCACGACAATATTTGCCCTCTGGATCCCATTACTCTTCGTCAATAACAAGCCGAAAATTTCCGGCACTGGCTCTAACGTTTCTTCTTGACTAGTGAGTATGTCTCAATCAGTTATCAAGTTATTATCCTCTTGAATTACTACTATACAAAGAGCGTGTTTCTGGAAGAACGGGTAAACTCGCTCCTGCGTAAAGTACGCCCAGAAGAATGTAGTTGTCTGAATTCCAACAACGATGGCATAATTTGACAAACAGGCAAGGGATTGCTAATTGGAATGTTCCAGTTAGAGAAAATATTTTTAAAGTTAATTAGTAAGCCCTACGTCATTATATCGTGATTTAATCGCTGTACACACTTTACCTGACGTCCGCTGCTGGTGATATAAGTTATCCCTAAGGAATTATTTGTCTATTTCGGTTGCCTTTTCTCTAGCATTCTCAGTCGTTTGTGAAATTTCCCATGTAATATACGCTTCAAACACGTGCTTTCGTCCTTCCTAGCTGTCTTCGGCACGGCAAGTTTATTGTAGTTATTATACCTTTCACACAGCTATTCCTACACTCTTTCGTCTTTCCTATCGCTCATTTTATCGCTTCCAATTGCTCTCAAGGGAACGAATGGGACAGATCTGCGACGGTCGGGACAACTTCTTCAGTTTGAACGTCTCCATTGTTACGGAAAATAACTAACGGAGAGAAGGAGACGAGAGCGCACGGGAACATCAGAGCGCCGATCTCTGATTGGAATGATTCGTGGGGAGACCTAAAGCTAGCTGCCTTTGTCACTCTGTCTCCCTCCAAGAAAAGCGAACAAGAGCGTCGTCTGTTCTTCGGGCAGTGTCTCGCGTTCCAATGCCGGACGCCGGCGTTGTGTGTTCGAACGCTTTCGAACGGTGAGTCGAGACACAAAGGCAGCTAGGCCTTTGCGTCTACCCGCGAATCGTTCCAATCAGAGTTGGGCGCTCGGACGCCACCACACGCTCTTGACTCCTTCTCTCCTCCAGTTTCTCTTCATATTGTTACCACACATCACCCTTCCAGTGTTCGCATAAGAGCTTTGTTTCAGTTTATTTTTGTTTGCTTTTCAACGAGGCTGATGCAGGTATCCTATGTGTACTGTAATCGATCTTACTCAGTCCCTTTTACGCGCACCTTGCTCAGAGTGTGGATGAAACCTCGTGACACAGCAGGGTCCATTATAGAAACAGCTCATATTTGAATGGCATGGAAAATGCGCAGCAGTAAAATAAAAATACGGGTTTGCACGTACCTTTGGCGAAAGGAATGACTGAAAATGTGAATACTAATACTAGAAGAACGGGTGATGTTCGTCGCCACCGGACGCCCTGAAAAAAGGGGAAAAAAGAAACAAAAGCATAATAAATACACAGTAGTACCAGTGTTCCAAAAATGAGGTTACGCATGTAAACATGTAATTGGTGCTATTCTTATAAATACCAAGTTTTTTTTTCAGTTAAAGGGATACTGAACCGAAATTTGGATTTCGCAAAATATGGCCGCAGAAGCGTTGAACGGGACGCTATGAACTCCAAAACATCAGTCATACATCTATATCTCAAACGGATGGCCGTACTTTTTGAAAAGAAGGGCGCGATGAAGCGAGGTCTCTGACGTCACTGTCCTCCGGAAGAATTTGAGAATGAGGAGAATCGGCCTCGCTTCTCTCCTCCTCGCTTCGGTTCACCAACTCGACGGGACGTAGCGAGGAGCAGAGAGAATGGGAATCGTGACGTGGCCTTGTCTCGTCGGCCTCGTCGGCCGTCTTTCATCGCAACTTCTTTTCCAAAAATACGGCGATCCGTTGGAGATATCGCTGTGCGAGTGATGTTTTTGGGTTTGCAGCGTCCCGCCTATCCATCCAGCCCTGTTTTGTGAGCTCGAAATTTCAGTTCAGTATCCTTTAAAGTGCCATAAAAATGATGAAAACCAACACCTTTGACTATACAGTAACAGTCGAATGGTTACAAACACAAGTTCAAAAAAAACTCTTTCCTTTCCCCCCCCCCTTTTTTTTTCCAATGCGTTTATATACATATGATTTAAAATTAATTTCTACTTAACCTACCATGCATGCAGAGGGTGACTCAGTGACACCAACAAAGAGCGTCTCGGAAATGCGACCGCAGCAAGGAAAATAAGCATGTAAAACATCATGCTCATTGTACTAGTTTTCGGGTTAAATCAACATGATAAATCATCCAACAGAATACGGAGGAAGAGAAAAGGACAGGTAGAACGAAAGAGCGCTTTTTCAGTTCTACCTGTCCTTTCTCTTCCTCCGTGTTCTGTGCACTGTTTTATCTTGTTGAAGTACCAACTAGCTCAAATCATTACTTCACTACGGGTTAAATCGCCCCGTAAACCACTGGACGAGCTGAACATGATCGCGGTGTCTGACCCTTTGCCAACTGGATGGAGTATATATCCTCACATTTATTTTAAGGTTTAGGGACGAATAGGCCTTCGAAACAAGTACTACCGCGAGCGAGCAGAGTCATTGATGAGTCTGTTCACACGAGCTGCCATTGGCATTTCCTAAAGCCCCTCTATCGTAGGAAAATTTGCGCAATTAATTGTTGTGGAACTGCTCGAGACACGTGCCGTGCGCCACTTCTGGGAAAAACATGGCGTCTGAAACCTAGCCTCACTGCTGCGCTGTGCCGCCATGATCTTCCCAAGGGCTGCACGTTGCACGTGACTCGTGCATCGGCGCACTTTGCGCTACTTTTGAAACATGAAGGGGCTTTAACATTTTCCACCCAAAGACGACACCAAGTGGCGGGAACACACGTAGTGCTCGGTGGGGGATCTGATGAATGGATGGATAAATGCTTTTAACGGAACTCTTTTTAGTCGGGCGGCGGCTTGAGCCACCGACAAGCTCTGCGGGGCAAACCCGAATTACGTGCCGACAGTCCGTACTCGCTTAGGTGTGTTCGATCACAGAATTTCCGTTCTTCTCGCATAGAAAGTAGAAACGGCTGGAAATTTGGGATGAAATTAAGGACGTTTCTGCACTGTACAAGCGGAATGTTAGTGCGGAAGCGCAATGTTGGTGCCGATGAAGATCGTACAAAATTAAATGTAAAGGAGAACGAAACCGGTCTGAAGACCAATTCTGCTAAGGAGATTCATAAAAGCCTAATAAAAAAAAGAGGTTCATAAAAGCCTTTTGAGCCTAGCAGGACAGCATGATGTTGCGGATTTCAATCCACAAGAAAATTTAGTTTTTTTTTTTGTTTTTTTTTTTTTGCAAATAAGGTAGTTCGATTTCCTTCTGTGCTTTCTCCACTGTGTGAGGAGGGACTGCGCATGCCCCGAACTCCTCTTAAAGGAACCTATTCTGTTTTGTTTTCTTTTCCTCTCTTTCAGCCAATTATAATGCTGTGTGACCATTAAGCAGGAACTTCCTCGGGGAAGGTTTTATGAGTCTTTCGTGTTGAGGCTTTTTTTTTTTTTTCTGGTAACTTGAAGTTTGACAGCATCTTTTCAGACACGCCTTAGTAAGTGTTTAAACCATGATACGTTTGTACTGAGCGCTCACCTGGCGCCTGCTCGCTTTCATGAATCTGGTCGCTAAGCATTGGGTCTAAACGTGTCGCGCATTCAGTCATATGCCTCGTTAATACAGACCTCTTTGATGTGAACATCCCATTTATTGACAACGATTCTGTGGGCAAATTGGGTAAATACGTTTATCTCGTCTATCATGAACAACTCACATTATTTCTTTTTTTTAGGGGGGGGGGGTGGACAAAGGTACCTATAATAACGAGACACTACTGTATCATAATATGGACGTGCGGCAACTGTCTTTAAATGGAAGTTGGATGATTGCGCACCAGCCATTCATTTTTTTGCCACACTGTGAGCTGTAATTAACAAAAAACCTCCCCTATCCTTTTAGGACATATCACTGCCCCTAGGCCTGGCTTAATAGGGATTTCAGTCTTCAAACTACAGGCATTGTTTGCATAGCCTTGCTAATAACAATGTTTTACAACCATATACTACTAACCACTGATGTTTCGTTCAGTTTGCTGACTTTAGTTGACTTTTTTTTTTTACATCATAAAACTTTAGGGTATCAAAACTTGACACATCATCATCATCATTCGCTTTGGCCACACACCGCGACTTAGGAAATCTGATGGGCGGTTTCCTGGTCTAGTTCGTTTCACCCCACAGTGCACCGCAGCCATAAATCCGTCCCAGCCAGCCCAGCGCTATGTACGTACGTACCACGTGACTATACCTCCACGCGTCGTAGCGCTTCACCCGATGATCACGCGGCACTCATGAAGCATTGGATTGGCTCAGATGGCTCATAGCGTCCACTGCGGTTCATTGTAAGATCAAACGGGGCATAAAAGCGGAATGACGTCAGTGATTGAACCGGCTGACTCGGATTGACAGTCTGCCATTTTGACTTATTTTTAGAGCTTTGTCACTTGTTTATTATCGCAATCTCCAATAAAATTAAGGTATAGAAATACGTCCCGAGAGTAATCTAGATATGATGCGATGCTCTAGATTACTCTAAGCGCTTAAGGCGTCTGATGGTTCGTGGCGTTCAGCTGGACACCTTTGATGGTTGGAAGCGGCGAGCCCAAGTTTCTTGGCAGTTTCAGAGATGGCGCCACCCTAACAGAAAGCGACCAATCGAGGTACGCTAGCCCGACTATATACTCTCCCCCGTAATGAGTTGCTGAAAATTTATGATCAGAATATTTTTTACAGGTTAAGTTAGTGACATAGGTTCAACGTCGCAGTACTTCAGCTACCAAACAGTGACGTCGTGGCAAAGAAAAGTTAGTAGGTGGTTGCTCTGCCGGCATAAGCGGAGCTGGAATTTTTAGTTTTCACGCACCAAATTATTGTAGAAATTGCAAAATGCCTAAGTGTGGAGACAATAATAATGTAGGCTTAAAATTTCTGGTAAAAGATGCATTGACAGGCAAGGTTATAAATTCTCATAAAAGGCAGTTTCGTCAAAAGCATCGGAAAGTCAGGCGTAGTGATCGATAGCTATACTGTAATTTCCACGTGCTCTCTGATACTTTTGTGAACTCGAAAATTGTTTGGAACAATTAGAGTCTGAAATTCGAATTCCCTTCTTTTGTTCAAAGGAAGCAGACGCATGCATCGTTGAGTACAAATTAGAAAGAGAAGTTGTATGCCAACAAGTCGAAGTCTAAAATAACCAAGAGTTTATCAACTGTGTTCACCCGGGCAATCAGGCTGTGCATCAACCGACATCAATACATGATATGCAAAAACGGGACTTACACAGCGCAACTAATGGGTGCACCAGAAATTCATACATTTCTTTATTCAGTGCAGTTTGAATTGATCGGGTCATAAGAGTCGTTTTAATATCGTCGTCGTACGTCGTAGAGTAACGGGAAAGGATTGTGAGTCTAAGGTTAAAAAAACTTACTGTCTGCTTTAAATTTGCTAAAAGTAGCCTTGCCGAGTCACACGGATTAGGACGTGTCAACTACACAGAAATTTAAGTTTTAGGGTGTGAACTCCGAGTGACATTTTTCTTTTCTGAATTAAAAAATAATTCCACGTTTCTAACTGAATTACATTAGGTTATAATATATAAGTTCTATAACTCTTATGCATACACTCCTTCATTTTTGGGTACGTTTTTTCCCCCATTTCACGTAGCGTCGTTCGTTGCGTATCTCATATGTATGTATATTTCGGCGCATACGTATTCACAAATAAAACGGAAAAACCCCGATGTGCTTAGAACACTGCTCTATGATATTACCGGTCACTTCCAAAGGACCCATTTGTGAAAATGAATAGGCTCGAAATACTTAGTTTATCTATTACTTTCGAGTAATTCACTTCTCTTTAGTAACCTCAAAGGTATGGTTGCAATTAGAACCTTCCCTTTCATCATTGAAAACCACTAAATCAACAACTTTTGTGAAGCTGTTAGGCAGGGGCAGCATTTTACGGTGTTCCGGAAAAATGCTTGATTTGAACGTGTTCCTAGGTTTCGGTTTCCTATCTAATCTCATCTATGCGCCCGCCAGGGGTCGTACTCCGTGGCCAAGGTGCGCAGCTACTCACTTTCCTCTCTCAAAAGAAAGAGGGATGTGTGGAACCAGAAAGGAGGTTGAGGGGGGAGGGGGAAAGGAGAAGGAAGAGGTGGAGAAAAAAAAAGAGAGCGGCTTTTGAAAAAAAAATACCGGAACCTATATTTTATTTTATTTTACGTCCAGGCGCAGTCGACGCCACGAGCTAAAGGGAACTATACCATACAGCGTTAAACACGCACAAACATGGTGTTCATTATGTTTCCGTACGTCTTCTATTATCAATGAACCAATCATAAAAAAGGAAGACGCAGTAATTTTTTTTTAGTATGATTGGGCCCATTAGCTTGTATCGTCGGCTGCGTCTGGACGTAAGCTAAAACCAAGTGTAGAAACGCGCCCTAATTCATTTTTTTAAAGGCCGTCAGACCCTGTGTAGCTACCTGATATTTCGCTAAAATAAGTTGATTTAGCCGGTTTCGATAATACAAAGAGAGTTTTTGATTCAAACCATAGCATTACATTTACAAAGCAGAGACTTAATTACTAGAAAGCAATAAATAAACTAATGAAACCGAACGTTAGTAATTTCAGCAGATGGGCCGTTTGGCAGATAATGATACAATATTAACCCCTGTTTTATGTACGATGTGTATACTTTTTGCAGAAACGATTTCACCCGCGTTTCGAGAGACATCCTGTAAAACGTTCTGCCTTCAAGCGTTCGTTCTGTGAATGAACAAATAAATTCACCTCACAAAAAAGCCTGAAGTGAATTACATCGGGTGGACGACTGATTTCAAGAGGCAACCAAGTTATGAAGGCTTAAATGACGAGATGATGCTTTTATTTTTTCACTCGAAGTTGACCATTCTTTTTATAGGGCGACCGATAAAAGCTTCAAACATCTATGACTCATTGACAGGTTTCTTGTTCCCTGCAGAGTGTATTCATGAAGACGTAAAGAGTGTAACTTTTTAACTAGAATAAACAGAAGGAACGAAAGTCCACGCCCTACGCTTCGTAGGTTTATTGCCACTGTCTATAGTCTAAATTATGATAACTACTTTATAGGGCTGGGCGTCGTTTAAAAAATGTTAACCCGATAAATCGCCGCCCTTTTATCAATTACGTAATGACTAAATGGCCTCGCTCATTTCCATGCATCTGAAAAGTAAAATTATATTGGGGGGGGGGGGGCTGAATATGTGGTAAACAATGTCATATGATAACATATACAATTTTATGTGATAGCATATGAAGTTTTGAATTTGAATCAACCTCGATGCGTAGTTGAGAAAAGTTCAAAGGGTTCGTTGATAGTCTCCGAGATGTGCGACCTCCTTTGTTCACAATAGTCTCTGCTACGCTATACGGGCACTGGAACGGCGTTGAAGTGGCCGAGACACGTGTAACCTTCGTCACATCTCAGGAGTTACAAATCTCGCCCCTACAGCTTACTTTAGGAAAACGTTTCACCTAAAATTTTCCCTTCATACAGTCGGACTCGTCCACGTCTGTATGGTGAGAGCGAGTAATTTTTACTTTCTTTTGGCACGTCAAAAATTTTACCGACTAACCGGTTAAAAAATTAATAGCAATTAAAGCATTAGTTAATTAATCTGTAGATTAATCGATCAATTGCCCAGCTCTAAACTATTTTACACTTTCAATTCGTTTTAATACAAGTATCACTTACAAAAATAATTATGCTTTTCATTCATCGGCGGCGGTTTTCCGCGTGGTCAACTGGAGTATTCAGTGCTTCCTCGTTCGTCCTTGAGCAGATCCGAAGGTCAGTTGCTTCTCCTTTCATGGTCGCATCTACCAGCTAAGAGTGTACACGTAAAACGCTCGTCTGCAGGCACGAGTATACGGAACTCGGAAGGTAATGAATCAAAGATATCGGTCTAAGACACGAGTGTCCGGAAGACTCCGACAAAGGGTCGTAAAATACGCTTCGGTTGCTTGCCTACTTCTGGAGCCAAGAGAGCCAGCACGAAGCGGCTCGGCGAACAGGGCGCGCGTGTCTCGTACCCGGCAGTCAGATTCCTTACAAACTCATCAGTGGAATGTACAAAGCGAAACCCAAAAGACACCCGAATTTTTTTTTAGCAAATTTTTGTTTAGATTTACATTTTAAAAAGTTTGCCACCTTTAATGTGGTCTCTGCGTGATGCAATACACCTGTGGAAGCGTTTCTTCCAATGCCAAAGACAGTCTTTGAACTCGTCGATGTCAATATCTTTCAGTGCTTCTGCCGTTTTACAACGACAGCTGATATGGGAACCTCCCCAGGAAGTTGCATGGTCGTCTTCGCGAAATATCCCAATAACGTAATCAGCTGCATCGTCAATCATATGATCTCACTCAGGTGCGCCCGTCGGCGCCGCTGGTTCTGTAAAACGATGTCCGTCCATTGAGCCGCATTCGAACCAGGGACCAACGATGACAGTAGTCGTTTACTCTACAGTCCACCACTCTGCCAGTTTTCTTTTTCTTCTTTAAAACGATTTATTTTTATGTTTACGAATTATTATGCGGAGTAATACATTTTCACACAATGGTTACACATTTGTCAATTTCATACAATAAACGCTCCACGAAATTTGAAACCCTAGCTCATATGCTCCTTACTCTCGATTCAATCGAGGCGCATGAACGTTGATGTTAACGGACTTCAAAATTACGTACACACACGCGACTAGCATGCAGGAAATGACACTAAAACATTTCAATCATAGTTCTACATCGGTTCTTGAGATAGACTACACGTGAGTGGTTAAAGCATGAATCCACCTTAGAACGGCTTCATCTGAAGGATATTATCTAGTTATGGCGCCCACTCTGGGGCCATTTCTGCGGGAGCATAAACGCTCTTAATTTGAGTGATGATTTTATCAAAAATTTATAGGCTGGGGGTTAATATCTGCATGTTTCACTATCATAAGTGATTTCCGAACAATAAAAAGCGCAACGAGTACTAAAAGATCGAATGAAACCTTATCATGTTTGTCGATAGGAAGGAAGCGAATGGAGTGCGGTGTAATAGGGAGATAATTTTTCAAAGTTCACTTTAAGATATTCCAGAATGGTACAGAATCCTAACAGCTAAAGAAGACGTGCTCAACCCTTTCTGACTGTTTACACAGAAAGAAATCGACCGACCATAAAAAAAAAGATTTTTTTCTTTTTATTTATGTTTTTATGGTCAATGTATCAATGTGTACCTTAAAGATAAAGCTTTTACTGCAGGGGCGGGGGGGGGGGGGAGGTAAACATATTTTACTCAACATGGTACATTGACCTGGACCATCAGTAAACAATGCCCGAAAAAAACGAGACCAACCAAATCGTGTTCAAAGTGCTCTTGTGTGCTCTTTTCTGTTCACTGAAGATAGGTATTTCCGTTAAAACCGTCTTTATAAAAGTTCAAGAATGGACTAATTTTTTTAGAAAACCTAAAAGTTGTCATAAATTCAAATATCATGATAAGGCCAGAAGGGATGGTAAGTGGCACACTAATTTAGTTTGTATCATCGTGCGTTCAAATTGTTGCTTCTGGTCTCGCAGAAAGAAAAAATCCGCGATACAAGTTGCCTGACGTGTGGTAAAACCGATCCCACCAAGTGAAATACTTTGAAAAAAGGCTTTCTCGTCTTATCGGCTCTGATCCAGAAATTGATACAAACAAAGCACACACTCTGTGGATCTTTTGAACATTCATCCGGGAAGAAGTACCTGCAGCACTTACATAATCTTTGCAAAAGAGAGATGTCCCATGCCTTTGATCTTGCAAATATGAAGATATCTCAAGTGGGACATCTTGAACGTGTACCAACTAGCCCAGTTAGCATTTTACTGCATCTTGAACAAGTTGTTTTCAATCGCTAGTCACAGCAGGCTAATAAAATGGGCTATTACGAAAATGGTGCAGATGCGCACCAATATATTTACAAGGTCCCTTACTCCACTTTATGTCTTCGTATTCTAAAGGTTTTGTCGTCCATGTACGTGCCAGTATCCAGTGCACTTCCCCAGTTCACTGCAGCTACAGTCTCTGCAAAAGTGTTTGGTTGAAACAACCGCCCCAGAAACACGTCATCTGTCAGAACAAAATATAGCAACGTCATCAGCATATGCTAGAACTCTGGTCTTGACAGAGTTGAAGCTAAATCCTCGTATGTTTTCACTGTTGGTAGTGCTCAAACAAAAGGGTTCCCGATGTAGGGCGAATAGTAATAGTTACAACGGGCGCCTCTGCTGGACAGGTGATTGCACTAGTATGCCTGTAATGAGAGGCTGATTTATATTAAGCTTCGTTGAGCATCCTTTGCAAGCCATTCTAAATCCATCAAAAATAACTTTCCGAAATCCAGCATCTGTCAACATCTGTCAAAAACCTGATGGTTAACTCTAACAAACGCTTTTTTAGATCTATCTGGAGCATGGCAAACTGTTGCGTTTCATCTGAAAAACATTCCATGATTCCAGAATCCATCTTGCGATATGAATGCTTGACTCTATTGTCCTTGTAAGTACCACATGTTTGGCGGTCCTCAACAATTTGATCAATTCCGTGTTGAAGCCGCCTCATGAGAATTTTGGTGAATATTTTATTGTCCGTGTTACACAGCATAATCAGACGGTAGTTGGTGACACGGCGTAATTTTACAGAGCCGTCAGGCCTTGGGATTAAAACGGTGTTGGTTTTCAGGAAGGAGGAAGCGCTCACAATGTGCGTGCTCGCAAAATACGTGATGCAGGATTGTGCAGTCACGGCTTTTAAAAATTTAGTATGAATTCTGACGAAATTTCATGGGGTCCTGGAGCCTTATGACTGCGTAGGTCAACAACAACCTTCTCAATTTCTCCTAACCTGATCGGTTTTTTGAGCCACTTTGTTATGTCGTTTCACGACTGGGAAAATTGAGTCAAAGAGCTCGTGAAGCCCGTTAAACCAATATGTAACCCGTAACAAAAAAAAGAAAAAAAAAAGAACTTTGTATGGTTTTAAGCAAAAGGCTTTTTGTATACTGCTGGAATTATCCAATATCTGATTGTTAAAATCTATTTTTCACGCAGAGATGAACTTTCGGTGAGCCATAATCTGATTTACTGGGGCCATTGCGTTGTTCTGCCAGAAGCTGCGCGGACGGTAACGCTGAGGGAGCTGCACGACACTCACCCCGGAATCTCGGCCATGAAAAGTCTCGCTCAAACAGTCTTCTGGTACACAGGATTAGACAGGAACATTGAGAAATTGGTGCAAAACTGCCCACAGTGCACGCAGTGTTTACCGATGCTGGCGGCGCAGGTTCCTTCAAAATGGCCAGAGACCAACAAGCGCTGGTGCCGCCTGCACATGGATTTTGCCGGTCCACTGGAAGGGTAAATGATTTTTGTACTTGTTGATGCGGAGACGAAGTGGATTGAGGCCGTACCCATGAAGACAACAACAGCTGAGACGACAAATGACGTACTCAGGGGAATCTTCGCGCGATTTGGTTTGCCTCACACACTGGTATCGAATAACGGTCCGCAATTTTCCAGTGGAGCGATGGCGCGATTCCTACAGGGCAACCATGTGCGTCATCTGACAACAGCCCCATATCACCCACAATCAAATGAGCTAGCGCAACACGTGGTGCGCACTATTAAAGAAGGCTTAAATAAAACAAAGAAGGCACCCTACAGAAGCGTATTTCGAAGTTTTTATTTCGATACAGGTCGACTCCAACAAATAACGGCATGCAAGTCACCGGCAGAGAGGTTGATGGGCTTTCAACCCAAATCGAGGTTGAGTGGCTACTTTCCCGGAGAAGAGGAAGAACAAGAGCACGACAAGATCATCGAACAGACCTCGAGCACTAGGTTGTCACTTACTCCAGGAGTGCGCGTTTGGTCGCGGCAGTTTCAGCCAGGGCAGAGGTGGCTACCAGGGGCGGTGATATCGACCGTTGGATAGAGTGCCTTCATACACACGCGCGCTTTTGCTTGAGTGGTGACATCTCAGCCATTTTTCCGCCCAATCGTTTTTTTATGCATTTTGAAGTGCGCGCAACCCGGTGTCACTCAGCTCGAGCGCGTAGCTTCGGCTAATGCATAGACGCCATTTTACCGCCCAAGTGACGCAACGAGTGCGCCAGAGCGTCACGCGCTGGCACATTCAGGGCAACAATGGATGTCTTCACCCTGAGACAGACAGACATGTAGGCACCCTACTGTTGGAAGGCGCATGGTCACCCTAAATACACCTGGTGGACAACAACGGTGTCACCTGGACCAACTACGTCGGCGAGGCGCTACAAACGCCCCACAAGGGGCCGAAGGCAAGGTGCAGACGGGTGAGCAGGAGGAGCAGTCGAAATCGGAAGATGGGGTCACTTCCAGTGACGGGGCTTGTTGTATTCGCGTAGGCAGAACGACTACCGCCGAATACTTCGTATTTATTCTGGTCCGGCCGTTGCGGACGGTTGGCAGATCGAGAGCTTGCGAGTGCGCGCGTTCTGTGTGTGCGCGCGTGCTGTGTGCTGTGGCTGCTGTGCCAGCATCGTCGTCCTCTAGCACAGTGTTCCGACACAGGGTATAACACTTCTCCCCCTAGAGAGAGTCACCATGCTGCTGAGACAGCCGTCTTGGGCGTAGAGATCTCGATGATGCAGGCACGATGCGTGAGTCGGGATGTGTAACAGTCTCTGGGCCTGCAGCATTTCGTTCGAAGTTTGTGGGCTCACTATTTATCGCAAGAGGCCATTGCGGTAGAAGACCCGGAGGCGGCTTCACACTAATGTCCCTCGAAGAGGTCTCGGCCACCGGATATTATGCGTGTTTCTCAATTCGGTTGCTAATGTGGTCCTCGTGCCGTCGAACTGTACCTCGCTTGGTAGCGACCAGCCAAGAACGCGATCCAATTCTCTTTGTGACTGTTCCTGGCATCCACTGTGGTGTTCCTCGTAAATTTTTTTACAAAGACGTCTTGGCCTACCGCGAGGCTCCTCGGAGACAAAGATTGTTGCTCCTTCGTTTCTTCCGTGTTCCCCCTTCGCTCGGTTTCGAGGCGACCCAGGCGAGTGATCGCAGTTGTTAACTCTCGACCGAACATCATCATCGCTGGCGTCTTCCCTGTAGTTACACTTGCGGTGGTGTGCTGCCTGAGAAGAAACCGGGCGATCCTGCATGCCAGAGTTCCTGTTTTATCTTTGGCCAGTGCACGCTTCGTTTCTTGCACCATTCTTTCGGCCTGACCGTTGGTGGCAGGATGGTATGGCGCACTTGTTCTGTGCTTAATTCCGTTTTTCTTAAAGAACTCGGCTGTCTCTTGTGATACGAACGATGTTCCATTATCCATAACCACCTTCTCCGGCAGTCCAAACGTTGCCAATAAATTTCGGAACTGTTCGATTACTGAACATGATTGTATGTTCTTCATTTGGCGTACCTCCAGCCACTTGCTGTAGGCGTCCACGACAATTAAGAATATTGTACCTTCCAGAGGACCGGCAAAATCAGCGTGGATGATTTCCCATGGCTGGGATGCACGATGCCAGCCTGGAACAGGTACTTGAGGTGGGGATCGCTGGTGTTCCAGACAAGTGACGCAGGATCTTGCCTTTCGTTCGATGTCCTTGTCTATGCCCGGCCACCACACGTGGCCGCGTGCAGCGCTCTTCATTGTAACCATGCCTCTGTGGCCAGCGTGCAACAACTCCAATACTTGAGATCTGCATGCGCTGGGGGCTACTATCCTTCTACCACGAATTAGGCATTGGTTGACTGTTGACAGCTCATTGAAGATGCTCTTGTATGGACGATAGTCTTCGCCCTTCTAGCGTTTGCAGTTTTCCTTCTTGAACGGCTCTGTAGACGCGAGTCAGGATATCGTCTTGCTCTGTCAATTCTGCGATGCGTTCTGGTGACAGATTCGAAATCGGAGAACATGCCAGCATTAGCACATCTCCAGGTATGCACGGTTCGTCTACATTGGCTGGTAATGGTAACCGGCTGAGCGCATCAGCGTTCTGGTGGCATGCTCCTCGCCTGTACACCAGGGTGTAATCGTACGCGCTCAACTTGACGCACCATCTTGTCATTCTTGGGGATAACATATGTGGAATCGGTTTGGTCGATCCAAGAATTCCAAGGAGCGGTTGGTGGTCAGTGTATATGATGACATGTCGTCCGGCAATGTACTCGTGAAAATGACACACTGCGTACACGACGGCCAACCCTTCCTTGTCTAGCTGCGAATAGTTTTTTCTGCAGCTCCCAATGTCCTTGACGCGAAGGCGACTGGCGCTTCACGTTTTAGGTCATCTTCCTGGGCAAGGACTGCCCCCACACCGTAGGGCGACGCGTCGCAGGAGAGCAGCAACGGCTTGTTTTCGTCATAGTGTGCCAAAACAGTGGATTCTTTAACCAACTCTTTCAGTTTCTGGAATGATTCCCTGTGCTTGTTTATTCCATTCCCACGGAACATTCTTCTGAAGAAGTCCATAGAGGTCGGTTGCAACTGTGGCTCTGTTCCTGAGAAACCGGTCGTAGAAGGCCAGCAGTCCCAGAAACGCCTGCAGTTCGTTTTTTCCTCTCGGTTCCGGCGCGTCCAGAATGGCTTGCACTTTTTCATCCGTTGTGTGAATTCCTGCTGCGTCAATTCTGTGCCCGAGGAACTTGGCTTCGCGAACTGCGAACTGACATTTTTCTTTCTTGAGCCGTAGGCCTGCGTTTTCGAGTCTGGACAGTACTTGGTCCAGGCGTGCAGCATGTTGTTCATGGCTCTCTCCACTCACGATGATATCGTCCAAGTAGATACTTATGCCCTGAATGTCAGCCAAGGTTGTTTCCATTGTACGCTGGAAAATTGCTGGTGCCGCTGAGATTCCAAAAGGCAGGCGTTTCACTTTGTACAAGCCCTTTATGGTGTTGATGGTCAATACAGCTGCAGTGGCTTCAGACACTTTCAACTGTTGGTAGGCTTGGCACAGGTCCAACGTCGAGAAAACGGTGCCCCCTCTCAGGTTCTGCCAGAACTTCTCCTGTAGTTGGTAGTGGGTAGGCTGCCTTCTTTGATACGGCGTTGACAGTACTTCTGTAGTCTCCACAGAGTCTGATCTCTCCACTCTTTTTATGGACGAGGACTAGAGGTGTAGCCCACTCCGAATGTTGTACTGGCTCGATTATATCCTGCTCTTGCAGTCGGGAGAGCTCTTGTGTTACTGCAGGTCGCAGTGCTAGTGGAACGGAACGAGCCTTGCAGAACTTGGGCGCTGCTCTCTCCTCTAGTTCCAAGTGAACCGACGGTCCAGTGTATCCCGAAATGTCCTCATTGAAGACCGTGGAATGGCGTTGTAAAACCGCTTGTACCTCTGGTGGCGTGCTCTGCTGTCGCACTTGGTTGATTCCTCGTAACCTGATGTGTAGGGCCTGGAACCAGTCGCGCCCCAGAAGGTTACAGCCGGATCCCTTCAACACTAGAAGCGGAAGCACGTAGTCTTTTGACTTGAATCTGACGGTAGCTTGGAGGGATCCCAGAAGCTTCAGTCCTTCGCCACTCCAAGTACGCAGTTCAGCATCGTCATGCGTAAGTTTCGGCGGATTCTGTGGCCAGGTTTTTCGAGAGGTCTCTTCGCTAATTAGGGAGCAGGCGGAACCTGAATCAACTTCGAACTCCAGTGGTTTGCCTTCAATTCGAAGTGTGACGTGAAACTTTGAAACAGCTGTGTCCGTCGCCAGCTTGTGAAGTTCATAAAATGAGCATCCAGCATTAGGCGGTATTTGGCTTTCTGAACTTGTCGGTGCCATTATCTGGTTCGCTTTCTTGAGCGGTTTGCTTGCCTGATGCTTTTTCTTGGCAATACAAGCTTTTTCAATATGTCCGCGCTTGTTGCAGTATCTGCAGTCCGCGTTCTTGAAACGGCACTCTTGCGGATCATGTTGTCCCGTACACCGGTAGCAACGTCGTTCCTGCTGTGTTGAGGGCTCCTTGTTCCTCTTTTCCGTCTGGTGCACCTGATGCTCGATTTTGCTCTTGATGTCCTGCTGCTGCTTAAGAGCGCTCTCAGCTCTGACTGCCATGTCAAAAGCAGCCGCAAACGTCAAATCTTTTTCTGCAAACAGACGTTGCTGCAACAGCCCGTCGCGTATGCCGCAGACAAATCTGTCGCGCAGCATGATGTCCAACGGCAGTCTGTTGTCGCAAAGAGGCGTTGCTGGTGTCCCAGTCGTAGGCCTTGAACCGGAGACCTGACCTGCCGTTGATGGCTGCGATGCCGTCGTTGCAACAGTTGTCGATGAGGTCAAGGGTATACTGAAGTTGCAGTCTGCTGCCAGTTGCTTCAGGGTCGCGACGTAACTGTTGATTGACTCGTCGGCTAGCTGGTCCCGACGCTGGAACTTGTAGCGACTGTACAGCTCCGAGGCTTGAGGGTCGAAGTGTGTCCCAAGGATCGACACCAGTTCCTCAAAACCGATATCTCCCGGCGTCCTAGGGGCCACTAAAGCTCGAACGATGTCGTACGTTTCTGGCCCGCAAAGCGTAAGCAGCAGTGCCCGCTTCTTGTCCAAGCTCGTGATAGAATTAGCCACGAAGTAGAACCCTAAGCGTTCGATCCATGACGCCCATGACTTGCCTGTGAAGGCTTCGATGGTACCTTGGGTCGGCATGGCTTGCGGTGGCTGTCCAGGCTTCGTTGGCTCGTACCAGGTCTCATCGCTAGTGTTGTATTCGCGTAGGCAGAACGACTACCGCCGAATACTTCGTATTTATTCTGGTCCGGCCGTTGCGACCGGTCGGCAGATCGAGAGCTTGCGAGTGCGCGCGTTCTGTGTGTGCGCGCGTGCTGTGTGCTGTGGCTGCTGTGCGAGCATCGTCGTCCTCTGGCACAGTGTTTCGAGACAGGGTGTAGACCTTTCCAAAAAAGAGCGTGTGGCCGGTGCCATCTTGAGTGTTCGTGCGTATGGCGCGTGCTTTGCTCGCTTTCCGAAGCGACGAACACGCACGGGCTGGGCTGTGAAGATCGCACGCTGGGCTATGATTTTACGAACATTGGAAAGGTCTATAACAGGGCTGATTACGAGAACGGTGACTTCGGGCCAGTTGAGCCGGCCACACAGCCAGCTTTACCCAGGCGTTCGACGCGCAAGCGGAAACCACCGGACCGGCGCGTGCACTCGCGCCGGCTCGTGTCGCGGGTACAAACAGACTGCTACGTCACGGCAAAATCGCCTAGCGCGCGGGTGCTCGCACGAGTCCACGAGACGACAGCCGAGGCAAAAAGGCCCAGGGCTAGCTGATTAAACGTTCCATGTTAGCAGCCACTCCGAGGTTTCTAGTCGTCCTTTTCTCGGTTACTTCAAGTTTTTTTTTTTCTGAGTTTATTTTTGTTAAAGGGATGCTGAACCGAAATCTGGATTCCACAAAACACGCGGCAAAAGCGTGCAACGGGATACTACAAACACCAAAACTTCACTCATACAGCGATATCTCAAACGGATGACCGTATTTTTCAAGAAAAGGAGGCGCATTTCACAGGTTTGTTGACGTCATGTTTCTCCGAGAAGGAGGGGAACGGCCTCGCGTCTTCTCCGCTTCGCCGCCTTGAGGAGCGAAGCGAAGAAAGGAGGAAACTAGGTATCTTGACGTCACGCGCCTCGTCGGCCTTGTTCAATCTCGACCTCTTTCTCTCAAAATACGGCCGTCCATTCGAGATATCGCCTTACGAGTAGTGTTGTATGGATTGTAGCGTCCCGCCTACATCTCCTGCATTGTTTTTCTGAAAACCAAATTTCGGTTCACCATCCCTTTAAAGAGATTCGGAAGTTTTCGATGTCAGACAAGAAGTCGGTGTTTATAGGGTCCTGTGTTGAAGAGAACAAGACACGAGCATAGAATACCCCAACCTCCAGAAAAAACTATTTGTGCACAAAATACATGGAAAACGTTCCGGTACGAATAAACTAAGGAAGCAAGATAAAGGGTCTGGTTTCCGAAGGAAGAGGTTGCTTCGCGGACAGGTCGGCGTGGCTCTGCTTGAGGTAAACACAAAATAAAGTTGTGGTTGAAGACGTTTCCCCGGGAAGCTTAAGTATTTCTCAATAATAAAAAAAAACTCCAATTCAGTCTTTTTTTTTTATTTGGATGAGACCGGTTGGTGGATTCATTTTCCGGGTTTATCGGTATTTACCGAAAGCACGGAATCCTACTTATAAGATGCGTACCGGGTCCCGTAGTTTCACAATTAGTCGTAAATACGACTGACACACTATATTGATTTCCACTTTATTATTATTCTGCAGCTTCCGACCTCGACGAGACCGGTAGAGATGTATAGCTTATCGACATGTGTCCCCTAAAGCCGAACGAGTTCGCCCTCTTTGTATGGCAAAATTTCCTTGATCTTCGGAAACAATTTTGTTTTTGCTATAGTCCGGTGCACCCGCACCAGGACAAGTTTTTGCAGCTCATCAATGAGCATGTTTTAAATAGTTTTTATGCTATGTTCTTAGATAGTCACAAGCAAAGGTACTCACGTGATTCATTGTTCAACTGAACTAGGGATTACTGGATTGAGAAAGCGGGAGCAGGGTATATAGGCAACGTTCCTGGGCATGAGTTTGAAAACAAGCTTTGGTTAGCTCATCTAGCGCTCTCTGGACTTGTTTTACATGTTTACTGCGTAGATATGTCGCCAGCTGCCGATGCATGCACAGCTAGTGTAGCCAGGTGCAGCCTGCTTCGTGCTTGAACCGCTATCCCGACGCCATCCGTCTACACTGTTTGGAGGGGCTCAATTTTGGTCACCACAAGAGCGAGATCTGACTTACCTCTGGCGGAGCGAGTTATAAGATAGCGTTCGCGGACGCTTTGTCCGCTAACGCGAACGAACAATGCGGTTCTTCTGCCACGAAGACCTCGATGCTACGAAGCAGAGAGGTAGGAAGAATGGAAGGCGACAAATCGGTTCAAGCCGTGCCAAACGAGAAAATCCCAATTGAAGCCGGAAGTAATGGTCGCGGTCAGTGGGAACGCCCGAAAGAGTGTTTTCTCCGTCTAATAGCGTCTTTTTTGTTCGTTTTTTGGTCACCGTTGTGGGCGTTTCCCTCCAAATAAGAAGTTTCCCCGGCTTCATCTTTGGTGGCGTCATGATCGCCTCCAGAAGCATTCTACCTCCGTGATACGAAGCGCCATTCGCCGGAAATAAAAAAAAGAAAAAAGAAGAGGAAAACCCCGATACGTCGTCAACTAGCAGACCACGCAGAAACTGAACATAATCACTATCTTTTATATGATTTCACCTAAATACTCACAAGAAAAAAACACGACGAAGAAAAAAAATTCAAAAATTCACATAACTTCGCGTTTAGAAACACACACAAAAAGAAATTAAGTGTAATTGTTTTTAGGTTTTGGGAAGAAAAAGTAACGAGCAGCGTAACTGCGTTACTCATTACTTGAAAGAAGTAAGGTAAGTACGGTACCCGTTACTGTTTTGAAAAAGTAACGAGTGCGTTACTCGTTACAAAAAAAAGTAACGCGTTACCGGTAACGTTGTTACTTGTAAAGCGTTGCCGCCAACACTGGTTCAGAGCGAACTAAAAACGTGGAGGTCGCTTAAGTTTCGCCTTTAAGAGTGGAACGCGATAGCGCTATCGGGGCCCCGTCGCAAAGCCTTCTCATATAAACCCGCGGTCGTTCCCAAGCCGTGCAAGCGTGTCTGCATGGCCTAGTCAGTAGCGCCACGTGACGTCACGCATGACGTCACAACAACCACGTGACGCGTGTGACATCACAAGTGACTGTGGAGTCATCGCCTAATCGACCCGCTAAATTTGGAGGGAAAAGTTTTCACCAACTTTGGCGGGAAAATGGTTTACTCAATTTAGCGGACCCTATAGACCAATCATGATTTTCCGGTCCCACCGATGCCGACGCCAGAATTTCTGCCACACGAGCTCCTTAAAGCCACCGCATTTGAAGCCGGTTCACACATTTGCGTGGGATGCGTTCGAAGGGACCAATATGACAGCAACGACCAAGTAGCAGGGGCAACTGTTCTCTGTACAGTACGTGGAAACCAATGCAAGAAGTAGCTTCTGGGAGCAAGCATGAGCCACAGCTGTCCCGTTTTCCCCGTTGTTTTTGTCGTTCGCTTGCTGTGGACGCAACCTGCACAAATGCATGAACCGGGCTCAAAATGACAGCAACAACGAAGTCACCGGGAAAACCATTCGCCGTTTAGAGCGTGGCAACAAATGCAAAAAGTTGCTTTCTGAAGCAATCAAGAGTCGCAGAGTTCCCGGTGTACCGGTCATTTTAATTGGTCTGGTCGCATCCGACCTAGTTTGGTGAAAAGACTGGGTAAGGTGTTTTTTATGTTTTGGTCTAGGTTCTTCTTGTGGTGAAATTTTAAAGGGCTGTGTGGAACAGCCCTTCTGTGCATGGAAGGAAGGCCCACTGCTGGAGTGTCTTCGACATTTGGCAGACTGTAAAACGTCTTGATGGCAAGATTTTGACACTGCTTATTTGGCATCATTTGTTCACAGCCTATGCTACACTCAGATTTTAAATAAAATTAGATGTATATAACTTGTCGATTTTTTATTCCGTGTCACGGGCGCTCGGACGGAAGGACACGGGTGCTCAGATTTTGTGACGTCGCCTTATTTTGACGATCCTTATCACGGCAGTCAAGCTGCATCTCAGAAAATTTCCAGGTAATCATATATAGTACAGCTAGTTGGGCATATGCTACATTCAGTAATAGTGTCCTCTCTGGCTTGCTGTGGCTTCTCAGCAAAAGCTCATTTGCTAAAAAACACGCGCAGAAACCACGGTCTCCCAGAAATTTCGTCAGTATCCTACTTTAACGACCTATATCTCAGCAAACAGATTGCATCTTAAAAAGTTCTCCAGGAATTATGTGGTACATCCTAATTGAGCATATTCTCCATTCAATGTAAGCCTTCTAAGTCGCATTTCTACGATTTCCCCGTGAATTCGATGTTTGGCTGGATTTCGGGGAGGAAGAAAATGGGGGAGGGGCTGAGGCCTTATAAGCTCCCCCATGGCTAGGCCACTACGTCATAGGGAACCCAGTCAAGCTTGACTTTGACATCAGTGTAGGCTCGAACACAGTAACAGGACCCCCTTAACAGTTCGTTCATAGCGGCCAACAACATTAGTTTCGCGGCGAGCGAATACAGTGTAAACATCCAGACGTTATCAATTTAGTGCGCAATGACCGATGCCAAAAACCTTTCTGACGTGCCGTCGTTGCAGCCCGTGTCGTAAATTTTGTATCCAGCGGAGTCTGCCTTTCACGTCGCAGCGCAAAAACGCTGGGTTCGTGGTGACGTAATTTGTTGGCAGGGGGCAGGCAGCGTGACCTTGTCGTCTTCGAAAGTACCAGGAAGAGTCATTTCACGACCAGACAAGGTCGATACCGCTCCAACGAAGCTCCTCATTGCACGTCCGCTCTCAAAGAATATGGGAAGTGAAATCTCTAGCTACCGACCCATTTCCCAGCTGGACCACGACGAATCACGAAACAAATGAACGAAAACACGCACACACACACACACACACACTCTCTCTCTCTCTCTTTCACTCTCACTCACTCACTCACTCACTCACTCACTCACTCACTCACTATCACTCACTCACTCACTCACTCACACACACACACACACACACACTCACACACTCACTCACTCACTCACTCACTCACTCACTCACCACTCACTCACTCACTCACTCACTCACTCACTCACTCACTCACTCACACACACATACACACGTACACGTACACACACACACATGCACATGCACATGCACACACACATATGCACATGCACACGCTCACATCCGTTTTTGTCGTGAATCCTTCTGCGATCGTCTGCAGCGAATTTTACATTAATAAAAAGAAGTATATTTGTACGCAAAAGTTTCGAGTAACGAAAAATCACGAAGTTCCGTCATCGGCGCAGAAATCGGCTCACTCTGGACGCTTCTTTGGGGAATATTAGCGATATTAACCTGTTTATTGTGATCTAGAGCTACACTTTGCCACATTGAATAAACGTTGCGAAGAAGCAAACAAAGACAACAAAAGAACCCCATCATATGCGTCTTTTGTGTTCTCTCTCTTTTCTGCTCGGCACATCAAGTTAATTTAGATTCACCGATACATACGATATAAACATGAGAAATTATTCGAAATCTAAGCTTGTAGAACTCACAAAGGGTCTGCGGCATTCGACTGTGGGACTTGCCATCGCTCGCAAAAAGTACCCATGTCGTGGATGCTAGCTTCCCTCAGACTGATTCATTTGCTTGGTGCTTACCAATAGATCGAGATCGCGCGACCAAACAAGCATTTAGCTTCTTTGGGCATTTTCATGCACTGCTCCTCTTGCGGGGACAACCTTTCCATGATTTCATTTTGCTACCTTACCACGCGCCGAAGAGCCAGCGAAGGTGGCGAGCTCGCTGAGAATGTTTTACGGAGTTTATACGTGTGTTGTCCAAAAGAAGTTAGTGTGAGGCGAGCAAGACGCCAAAATAACGCCCTGTGTGCATGTACCGTTCGGACGATCAAAGGGCTGACCGACAGCCAGCACAGATAAAAGCAACTTCACGACAGATGAGGCTTCCGAAAACGTCCACGAGATCACGTAAACGCCACCTGATCAATTTCCGACGCAATCATCTCATCTGTCGCATCATAATTAAGATACCACAGCGACACCTTCACCGCCGAAGTCTATTTGGCAGTCACTCGCGTGCAAACATTCGCCTTGATATATGGCTCTAGGGACGTGATGACCCCGCGGTAACCGGACAAAAGCTCACCGGACAAAAACTCACCGAACAGAAGTTCACCGGACAAAAGCTCACCGGACCAAAGCTCCCGCGTTGTTTCACAGACCCGGACAAAAGCACACCTTTTTTTTTTTGTTATTAAGGGCGAAACACGGGCTGGGATAAAGTGCGGACGCGATGGACATTGCACCATTTTTAGGAGAACTGGCATCCCATCCCATGCAAAGGTGTCGACAGATAAGCCATAACAGGCAGAGAAGCAACGGTTTGGGACAAAAATTTAGGTCACTGAAACTGAGTGGAGCTGATAAGATCAAGCTTGCTTGACTCAAGGTATGCCGGAGCACCGTTGTGCCACGCCCAAGAAACTTCGTGAACCGAAGTTTTTGAACCCGAAGAGCAATCGAAGAAGCAAAGCAACCCTTTGTCGACCTCGCTTTTTCATTGTGCTTATGTCACTCTAAACGCGCACATAAAGGTAAGTCACAATGTCTCTTCATTACTAATGAATGGGTTTTTTTGAAGTTCGGGTGAATATTTGAAGTGAATGGCTACGAAAATTAAATTCATTCCATCATAGAGCGTCGTAAATGTATTTGAAATCAAGGATTATCTCAGGGCGTTGTGAAAAGGCAACTGAAGCAAAACTGTAATGTACAAACCATTGAGTTGCGAAGTTTTAAAACTATTTTCAAGGAACGAGAGTGTGGCCTTTGTACAGATGACCAATTTAGAAAGCTGTGCGAGGTTTTGTATAGGCTCGCGTTCCTTCCACCACAGCTTGTGCCCGGAGGGCTAACCTACATCAGGGAAAAGTCTACCGGTGACATCGGCGACTTGCTGGACTACTTTGATTGCGCGTATGTCAACGGCCCCTTCCGTTATGCTTCTGCTCCATCTGCGGCGGCACCCAGAGCGAATTCTTCCCCTTGCCTGACTGTGTGCCCACGACGACCGGCGTTCCCCCGGAACGGTAGAATATGTACGACACCACTGTTTCAAGATAAAGACCGGACATACACCTGCGAAGGATAGAATACCGGGTTCCAGAAGTTTGTCGGCCACGCCCATCCAAGCGTCTGGATGCTAATTGAATGCCCTCAGGAAAATCAGGCGCTCGTTGCCACGGCATTGACACAAGCTCGCAGAGGTGAACCCCTAGAGAAGCGGGTGCGAAAAACCACTCTGCGCCTGCAGAATCGTCTTAAAAATATTTTCGAGGGATTACAGGTACTCCCAGATCTACCAAGACTTCTGGAGGTAGTGGGGACTGCATTCGCTTCTAACCAATCGATAAATAAACTTGTTTCTACTCTAAGCAACAAACCATGCGCCTGTCAGATTTAATTTATCGTTGCATTTTAGTGTCGACACATGCACCTAAGTTGTCCGCACACGTGTTAAGACCAACATAAAATTTTCGCCTGGTGAGCTTCTGTCCGGGTCTGTCAAAAAATGGGTGAGTTTTTGTCCGGTGAGCTTCTGTCCGGTGAGCCTTTGTCCGGTGATCTTTTGTCCGGGATCCTGTCCCCGCAGACGGAACTCGAAATTTAATCACAGTTCAAAAAACAACGCTTCGTAGCACTTTGAACAAGCAACGTTCCATGTTCCTGATCACATTTATTATGTCTGGTAATTATTTGATGATTAGAGCAACGGATATCTTTGTATGTTATTAATTTGGATGATGCGACTATGCGCAAAGTCGTGCAATCTGGAGAATCCGGGGAATTCCGAAGCCACTCTGGCCTCAAAATATAAGAGCGAATTAACCCGCCGTATGGGTCGCGGTTTCATTGCCAAAGGCCGTTGCCAAAGGTTGCTGAGAAGGGCTACGACGTAACCTGAGAGTTGTATCGCGCCCGGTGACGACTGCTATTGATCGAACCAAATGTTTTTAGCCAGTCAGCGAAGTTTTTACAAGACAAAAAAAAATCACAATTTTTAGCGCCCTCTTTGAATGCCAGTCTTTGCCAGTTTCTCCGTGCTAATCGCCTGCTGCTGTCAGATATAGTTCCAGAGGTGAGCTAAATGTGTTTTTTTTGCGCACTAGCGTTCTCCGGCCTCTTTTTCGCGTGCCACACAAGTTGGTTCGATGTTCAGATTCGCGTATGCTATGTGCATTGTCTTGTTTTCAACTCCGCAACGTCGGAGTCGTAAGCAAGAACGTCTGCAAGCCTCTAAGCCTGCGTTCTTTCCAAAGGCTCTGCGAAATGGGTCAGAGCCAAGGGGCCGTATTACAGTTGCGTCTCTTCGGAGGCGTCTCAAAGAATTAGAAAGTTTGGCTGTCGATAAAGAACACTCTTAATGAGAGTTTATCGTTCGTTGTTTCTTTAATTTTGTGAGATAACGCGGCAATACATCGTGCTGACTTCGAACACGACGACGTCTCGAATTTTGGAGAGTGCACAGTTCGATGCCGCACGCGAAACGTTTTGCTCGCGAACGGATGGGCAGCCGCAATAGCAGCTGGATGTTTTTTTTTAGTTAAACATGAGGAAGATACGCAAAAAAGGAAGTTGTCCGTCCCCCCTTTTTGTGTATCTTCCTCATGTTTAATTACTGTTACCAACACGCTCGTTTTGTACTTAATGTTTTTTTTTAGCTGCCATTTTTGTTTGTTGTGAGACCCGCTGGGCATGCGCATTAGCTCTCGTCTGCAAGATAGCAAGACGACGCGCACTCGTTCGCAGCTCAATGACTCGGCATTTTTCGACTGCAAGCGCTGGGAAAGTTATGAACGAACAATTAAATAAAAAAAGTCGCGTTAAAGGCTAAAGGGCTTCCTGTTGGTCAATGCAGATTGTTGGGCTAGTTGGTACTGGGAATCATACGAGTTATTATAATGTACGCTAGAGGTTCAACTGGCGCTAGTGTGCTGTTGCAGATTGAAGCAGACAGCAAGCAGTCGAAAATTGACTTCCGGTAATGCATTTCTATGGAAAAAAGCGAGTGAATTTCCTTTCTGCGCTCGATTATAAGAGCAAATATCACGAATAATTCGTACATACTAGGCACATTGGAACATTTCCCAGTCACGCAGATGAAATGATTGGTCAGTTACGGCGTTTTTATTTTAAAATCGTGGCATGAAAAACGGTGCTAAAACCGCTTCGTACATGTATTTATGTGCACTGTCGGACACTGTTAGCGCGAACACGGCGTCGGCGCTTTCCAGTATGGGGGATATACGTGCCAAACGAACGAAGGACATGTGGAAAACCGAGAGAGGCGGCAAGAACTACGCAGTAACACTGGATAAGTAACTCCTTATGCTTGCAGACGATTAAAATAAATTGAGTCACGTAATATAGTTCGATTTTCAATAAATAAGTACTGCTTTATTCTTTCTGCTCATAAATATGTGCGAAGATGCTTGTTCTGGGTTCAAATCAGCACGCGCACTCTCCGAATCTTTGCAAATAGAGAGAAGCCAGAGAACAGGTGCCCGATAAAAGCTGCCCGACATAGGAAATAATAAGAAAACACAGCTTTCGTAGCCCACGTACTTTATTCTTTGCGTTTCGAACGTTTTGTTTTTTTTAACTACTCGTAAAGATACACGACGGGGTCATTTTCATATAGTGACAGGACGGGCATGTTAGCAATATATAAGCACCAACGGAATACTGGCGAACTTTGAACATACTCTACATTCCTTTCGATCGTTATTTTGCTTAGAATCGTCGTTCATTTCTACATACCTGCCATGGAACAGAGGCTTGGGCCTGAAATATAGCGAAGTTTAACATCGTTCAGCGGTAAAGAAAAATGCTGTAACTAAAGCCATTACACTTTCATAATATTAATAAAGGTACATGCTATCCGGTACAACCGAAATAACAAAGGTTATTCATGTTATTTTCCGGCGAAGAGACAAAATTCACGCGCGTTTTTCCATAGGAATACACAGGAAGACTGGAAAAGTAAACTGCTTGCTGTCTGCTTCAATTTGCAACTGGAAGTCCCGTAGACACTAGCGCTAGCTGAGCCTCTAGCGTTTATTGTAATAACTTTATGCTGGGAATTTGACGACATGATGGCGCTCAAGACAAGCTTAAGAGATTGCGCTCCGTGTTGTCTAGTCTCCCCTTTGTCCTTTTCTTAAGCGCCATCATGTCGTCAAATTCCTGTTGGTATTGTTTGATGCAAATGTGCATCTCAATTTTTTTTTCAAAGCTTTTTTTTGTTTTTTTTGTTAGGGTTAATTTTGTCGTTGAGTGAGCACAAGCTGTAGTATTCTGCTCTTATTTTTTCGTATGAACAATTCGTCCTCGCCTAATGCTCATAAAAACACTGCTCGTTTTTTTTTTTTTTTTGACGGTGAAAAGATTGTTGCTGTGTCTCCATCGCCTTGCTGCTGAACAATACATATATTTTTTTCCCACAAATTTGGGAAGTTGTTTTTTATATGATTGGCTGTGGAAGGCAAGCATACGCTTAGTTACTATAACTTTTCTACTTATCTTCAACCGGAAATTTTTGGAATAAATAGCCGCGGTTACAGTTTCCCTCTTTACGTCCACTGAGCCATGAGTGTACACTTCAAGATGTTCAAAGTATTCGTCTTCGAAAGCCATGGCAACAGCAGAGCAAGCGACAGTTGGGTGAAGATCTTTATTTTGGGGAAGGTTTGGCAATGACTCACGCATGTTCATTGGTGGGCGCGTGAAGTGTGGAGGGTGTGTGTGTGTGTGGGGGGGGGGGGGGGTAGAGTCTTCCGCGGCTTTAAATGTCGTGTTGAAACTGTGTTGTTAATTGACCAAGCTTCGATGATGGTTCTGTGAGCAGATCGAAAAGGATGTATTTGCCAATGGGACGGTGTGCATTCGCGTAAAGGAATGCATCGCCGCTCTTTCTGCTCGAAGAGAGATTGGCTGCTCTTGGGCCTCTATTAGCGTCTCCACGTCTTTGAAGTACGGTGGAAGTCACTAGTGTAGGCGTAATACAGCTTGATGAAAACGTTCAAGGACGTCTAGTTGGGGCTGTCGAACAATCACAAAGGGAATCACATAAAGAATCTTCGACTTGACGAGGCACTTGTAGAGCGGTAGTAAACCATTCGGTGGGATACCTTGCTGACCGTAGGCCAGAAAACTGCGGATACGCCTAATAGCTGTCGGCACTGAACCAGAAGTCTCTTCACTGACCGCCTCCATGTCACAAGGTCGTCGATAAAAAGGCCAAGATAGATCTGACTTCTGCTTCTTTTGACTTCCGCACAGTCAAACATTATTTGAAGCGACGCACTCGTGGAAATTGCTTGGACCATAGGGTTATTATAATCAACGCTAGCGGTCCAACCAGTGTGCGCTTTCAAATTGAAATAGACGGCATTGCAACCAGTCTAAAATTGAGCTTTCACCGTGCGTTTGATTATAAGAGCATTGCAAAGAATTCTTATGTACTAAATAAATAGCTTGGAATATTTTAAAGTTTCATAGATGAAAGTATGAGTAAGTTACTCTGTTCCTTTTTATCTCTCCGGTGATCTTTTGTCCGGGATCCTGTCCCCGCAGACGGAACTCGAAATTTAATCACAGTTCAAAAAACAACACAAGCATAAAAACATAGTGCTAAATCAACTTCACACATGAATTTGCGTACACTCTCCGACACTGTTAACGCTAACACCGCAAAGGTGTTTTTGTGCTGGAGGGGTTTTATGCCAAAGCAACGAAAGACATCACGGAAAACTAAACAAATGTCAAGATCTCGAACGAATACTGGATCAGTAACTATCTGTGCATGTAGATGATCAAAGTGATGTGAAAGGCAAGTAAATATAGCGATCTGCAATCAATAATGCATATTTATTCTTTATTCTCATAATATTCAAAACAGCATATCCCCATTCTCAAAAGTGTTGCAGATTGAAGAAAAAAATAATAATTTGCGCCCGATAAAAGCGATTCGATATTTGAAATACTAAAAATATAGAGTGTTGATTGTTTCCGTGCTTTTACTATTGTATGTGTTCTTTTTACCGCTCGCAATGCTTCTAGACTAGATCATTATTATATAGTTAATATAAATCTCGCAGACTTTTAATAGTAGCGTCATCGGGTTGTTCGCGCTCTTAAAACCAGCACCGCGTTCTTTCCAAATTTGTTTGTTTGTTCGATTCGTCTCTTGTCGTTACAGACCTGATCTGGAACAGATATCTAAGCACAAAATACGCCGAAATTAAACATCGCATACTAATTTTTAAAAAGATACTTTAACAAAACATATTTCTACAATAGTAATAAAGTTATCTACTATTCACAACGACCCTAACAACAAAGTTGATTTCTGTTATTCTCCGGCGAATGACTAGAATGAACTCCCCTTTTCCAATTGGGATGCATGGGAGCACCGCAAACGTAGACTGGTCGCTGTCCGCTTCAATTTGAAACCGAACCTCCCCGTAGAGGCTAGGTCCAGCTGAACATCTAGCGTACATTATTATATTTCGCAAACTTCAACAGCGTTAGAGCACTGTGGAAGCTGAGCCAGCCTTGTCTATGATGCACAACATAGTTCACGCCAAGACAGGCAAATGGCTGCCGTAATTCCGTCCTTCTTTCGATTTTTAAAATCCTATTCCGCAGACAGAAAAAGGAAAAAGAGGCTTGAAATGTAAAGAAATTAACGCACTTGTGTACTATAGGAGCGTTATGTAGACTTATTTCTGAGTAAGGTAATGTTAAGTTAAAAGAAAAAAAAAAGGCAATGTTTACGTTTTTTGAGCGGAATCGGCTGGAACCTATAAGGCGATTCCGGCCTTCAGAGCCAATTACGTGGCGAAAAAATCGTAAATTTTTGCTATTTTAGCCGCCGGTAATAACCGCCGCCGGGCGTCAGTAAGTTCCGCTAACGGGAAATAAAAACAGACTGCACGCTGCCTCAGGGACTCGGCAACATCGCTTCAAACCTCGAACTTACTGCCGGCGGTTTGAATGAACGCGACGCGCGAAAAGCCGTGTCTGTTTTATGGCCCCGGGTGAGGCAATATTCCAGATAAAACGGGATGCGTTTGTCAAATAACGGGTGCCTAATCTCCGCCCTAAGCGTGTCCTCCACTGCAACGGGATACCAAAGAACAAGTTCGAAGTCGTACTTCCGTCTGACGCGAGCTGCCGCTGACCGCTGATTAATTCCGCGATCTCCGCATGCTGGCAGCCAGGCACGCTATCGAGGAGAGATCCCCAGCGTGCGCCCAAAGCCGTTTCTCAAGCTAGTGCAACCGTCGAGGTTTTCTCGGAAGGAAGAACAAGACCCAGACGGGCGAAGAAGCTCGTGTTACGACCGAGTTTTCTTGTTTTTTCTTTGCCTAACAACTATTTTATGCGCAAAGATAAGGCTGCGAGGAATGTAAGTAGTAGAAGATAAATGATCGAGTATTCAGGTCGAAATTGGGGCAGTTGTTGAACGACCGCTCCGAATAAGGAGTTTGTCTAATCAACGAGGAACCAGTGAACTTCCTGTCGATTTTTAAGTAATGTTTTCTTACGATTGGCATGATACTTTTTGAAGTATCTAAATAATTTCTCTTGAGACTTTTGTTATCGTAACTAAAATCTGAAGATTGGCGTTTTTTTTTTTTAGAACTTTTTTGTGAAGGTGCGCAAGAGCTAGCGTCGTTAGCGGGAACCCGTGCCACTCATCTCCTCTAGGGGTTGGATGGCCCATTGAGCACGCAGGTTTGAAGCCACCGTAAGCAGAAGTAAATTGGGGAGGGGGGGGCGACCGCTCGCCTCCCCTAAGCTTTTACGTGCAACATTTTTTTAATGAAAAAAAATAATATACACTAATTAAATGCTTCGTTTTTGGTGACATAGCAAATATTGGGTGAACAAAATAGATCTGGACAACGTTTAAGCCTTAACGTCATATCTCAAGCCTTAACGTCATATCTCAGCCTTAACGTCATATCTCAGCCTTATCATATCTGATATGACAGGTCCTTGGGTTTTATACGACGCTTGTTCAGGGTCACTCCGAATTACACTCAAAGCTGTGTAACGATGGAATTCATTGAAGGTACCGATCGCTAGGGAGCAGAAGGAGCACCGTTCCCATAATTCCTCGAGTACTGGCCGTGGGAGATTTGGCAAAATGTATAATATTAACACTTCGAAATAATTAAGCTACATTGAAGTCCTCGTGAAATTAGCAAGAAAATCCCAAACTTAAGCTTGCCAAAAATGAAGTTTGGGATTATTTGTGCTAATACTATAGCTCGCGAACAATGAGTCACTTACAGTTTGTTAACAAATCACTTTTTTATTACTTTTTGTTTAAAACTTCTCTATATTATTGAAAACCGGCCGCCATATAAGGCTGTATATACACCAGATAACGAAGTACGTACCTCATATAAGGCTCTGTATATGCCAGATAATGCGGTATATATTCCAGATAAGGCTTTATATTCGCCAGATAAGGCTGTATATACGCCGTATATAATCATGTAATGTTTGATACGGCCAGATATACCCCAGATTAAAGCTTTTCATACGAGTTGTTTTTTGCAAACGTATAAAGTAAACTAAAAGTTCACGTCGCAAACATTAATAGTTAGATAAAAACACGAAGGAATATAGTACAAATTGAATTAAAGGATTACCAAGTTGCATCTAACGCATGTTATTGATGCTTCGCTGGAATGTAGTTACATCATCTAGCTTACACGACAGAGCCGAGCCGCGGAGGTAGTGGAGTTAGCAATATTGTGTGGACGGGGTCAGCTGTGTTACTGTGGTGTGGTGCTTGTATTTCGACGGCCGTCCCCTCAAATTTCAGAGCTTTACTTCGTAGATTTATACATGTGGCAGAAAATCTTTCGGCAGCCCCCTGGTAAAATTATGCTTTGTTACACAAAACGAATACGCATGCCCGAGAGTGATATAAGAAAATAAATCGAAGAGACAGCACAAAAACGTTCGAACGTCCCGAAGCAGAATCGAACACCAGACCCCACTATTCTGAAATCGACGCTAAACCACTGCGCCAAGAAGGAGCCTTGTGAAGCGACGGTGATTAGGTGCATTAACATTTCTTCCACCAACCGACACCGCGGAACGTGCAGGTATAGTGCTATCCCGTTGCTTCCACTTTTGCTCTCGCTGCAAGATTTCTCGTGCAGCGGTTCCACAGCGTCCAGTGGGGGACAGATTCGTCCTGGCGTCGCACCAGGCTCGAGGAGGAGGAGGAAAGGAGGAGGGAGAGGGCGATTGGAGAGGAGAAACAGAGAGAGAAAGAGAAGAGGAGGGGGTTAGGAGGAAACTGGGGAAGGGCCCCTCGGAAAGTTTGTCGTTAAAAAATAAAAGGGGGGGGGGGGGGAGGGCATGCGGTTGGGGTCGTTACCCGCCGATTTGTTGTGGGTACTTTGTTGTGGGGAAGCAAACGATTTGAAATCCGATATCTTCTTTTCACGTGATCTGTTTCTGGATGTTTGACTAAACGCTGGTCGCTTACTGTTACAGATAATTAATGGGGTTAATATTTTTAATACCCTCAGCTCAGCGCACCGTGGCGATTTGTAAGCGGAATAGGAAGAGCCCCATTCAAATAAGTTTGTAAACAAATTTTTACCCAGGATTGACCCAGTGCCGAAAATAAGTATACTTAACGTTGTGAAATAAAATAACAAAACAACCCAGATTTCAAATGCTAAGAAAGCAGCTATACGAAATCAAAACCATTAATCTGGTAGGTTCTTGGAAAAACGAGAAATAGGCCCGATGTGAAGAGCGCACGCTTATTGCTTCTGTGCTTCTGAGAGTAAAAATAAGTTCTGAGTTCGATCCACAACAAACTTTCCGGGCGGCCCTTCCCCAGTTTCCTCCTCATCCTCCTCCTCTTCTCTCTCTCTATTCCTCCCCTCCTTCCTTCTTTCCTCCTCTCCATCATTCTTTCCCCTTCCTCATCGAGCCTGGTGCGACGCCAGACGAATCTGTACCCACCATGCGGTTTATAAAATTTCCAGTTACAATAACATGCAACGCTCACCCATGCCATCTGGCAACTCTCCCAAACTATTCAAACCTACACGAAACAGTTCATATTCGGCCGCTCTTCTGAAACTTACCAAAACCCGGGTTACAAGCACAAAGCCCGTTTCGAAAAGTTTCGCCCTATCAATAGAAGAAACTCGAAGTGCTATAACATTTCGACATAGACTGCAGAAAAACACCGTAGAAATGCGGCCCTTGTTTGCCCTTATCCCTTCCTGCTGATTTTGATTGAACATAGGTGTTGGTTCTTATTTGTTAAAATGCACATTAAAATACCTAAACAACTTGTGTTGACACCCCGGTACGAAGTCTCATTGGCATGTTGAGATCAATTAACAAAATTAAAATAATATTTAAAAAATACCTGCTCGTGGGCGTTTTTGTTATTACTCTTAAATTTCAGTTTTTGCTATATTTGTTTTCAAACTTATTTCATTTTTAATTGATATTATATGTTCTAAAATAGAAAATTATTGTTGCGAAAAAAGTTTAATTGTAAAGCTCGCCTAAAAATATTTAAAAAAAAGACAACAATATACGCACTGATTATTATTTATCTGCGACCTTTGAAGGCATCGCCACATTTGTATATCAAAACGTTATTACGTACCTGCAACTTGGTGTATCAGGGGAGGTGAGGGTACCGCAATACAAGGGAATGCTTTACACGGTGGGGTGGCTGGATGTGCGGTCAAGTGTCTATTTAAGGCATTTTGCAAAGAAGCCGTGCCATTTTTTTTATTCATTTATCTTTATTTGAGCGTTTTTAGTGCGAACAGCATGACAAAACAGCACGCGAAAAAAACAACACGGTCAAAACAGCACGCGTCTGGACAGCACCACGTCAAAACAGTTAAGCGACAAAACAGCATGCGTCAAAACAGCTCGCGACGAAACAGCACGGCATCAGTACAGCAGAGCGACAAAACAGCAATTCAACAAAACAGCACGCGCGTAAAAAGATGCTGTTTTTTCGCTGCAGGACACATTATTCGCAGCACGCACCTAAATTAACTACCTTCAGCTAACGTGTTCAGCCGAACATGTGTATTGCCATTACATTTTATTATCTCCCGTTATCTGACTTTATATTATTACCTACGTCGTTATAATATTTTATTACCTGCTTATAGTTTTTCGTGCAGGTTGAGCAATATCAAATTTTCCCTCCGAAAGCCAATTAAGGAAAATTTATTGGCGTCTTTTTAATGACTGAATCATTGTTAAAACGTTAACATTTTATATCGATACAGATGCGGCACCCTATTGACCCAAAAGGGAGAATGAAGATTACAATTGACGGGATTGGTGGAACTGCTAATAAAATAGTTTATCTGACATACACTTTTGTTTTACATATAGCTTACATGCAGCAAAAAAGTTTCAGCCCAAAAACATATCAATGACGAGTTGTGTGTTATAGTGGAACAGGACGTTTCGCAGTCTTTTGGGGGGCTCTCGCGTATGGCTTTGAACCTGATTGGGTGCATCCTCTTTGGTCGTCAATCACCTTCTTCCCCCCACTAGAGTCTGGTGACTCTATTACCCAGTGGCGTCAGGTGACCCTCTTTTTGCCTGAAATCAGGCGACTACCTTTCACAAAGGTCAACGGACCCTCTCCAATAAAATTATGTGACCACCGCTTTACTAGAATCATGGGACCCCACCATCAGTGCAACAGTATTTCATTTTTAATGGAGTCTGACCACTCCGCCATAGGACCCACTGGATTTTGTTTTCCGCTAGAATTACTTGAACCTCCCACGAAAGTCACTGCATTATCTACGATATAATCACGTCACCCCGTTTTACTAGAATCACGCGAATCCGCCACCAGAGTGACCTGATTTCATAATTGATGGATTAAGACGACTTGTCAACAAGTATCACTGGTTTCTTTTCATGCTAGAATCGTTTGAACGCCCCACGAGAGTCAGGGATTCTCTCGGAAAAAAATCACGGAGCTCTGTGTTTACTAGAGTAGCGCGACTCTCCCGTGAGAGTCCCTAGAATTCGAAGACATCCAGGATCATGTCAGCAACCAGGATGACAACACGTCATCGGTGTTCGAGTACTTCGCGCGTACGCCTGCTGGCGTACCCTTCGGAAGAAACCGCACCCGCCGGAGGGTGGCCTTTCCCCTGCCACTCTGGAGATACCATGAGTGCGTTGTAGACGAGCTTCCTACGACCAACGACAGCGTAGAAGCATGGCACCGGAGTATCCAGTCTTCACTCAGGTTTCAACATCATGACCCGTACCGGCTCACCGATGCTTTCATAACCGAAGCTTATGGACGGCCATGCGCGAGAATCTCCCAGGCTACGAAGCGTCCTTTCCCAGAATGATACACAGCCCCTCATTAACACTCTTTTGGGCTTTTTTTTTACTGCATGTAAGCTATATCCAAAACAAATGTGTATGCCAAATAAACAATTTCTTTAGCAGCTCCACATAACTTGTCAATTGTGGTCTTCATTCTTGCGTTTGGTGAATAGGGTGCGGAATTTGTATTTACATAAAGTGTTAACTGATTTACAATCAATCAGTCATTGAAAGGGCGGCAAGAAATTTAGCTTCATTGGCCTGCGGTGGGAAGGTTTTATATCATAACCATGCAAGAAAATCTATGAGTAGATAATGAAAAACATAACGGCACAGCTAGTTGTATAAAGCCGTATAAAGGTAGATAGTAAAATATAAAGGCAATACACATGTTCCTCTGAACACGTTAGCAGCATGTGCTTAATTTAGGTGCCTGCAGCGAATTATATGTCCTAAAGGGAAAAAGCTCATATTCTGCGCCCACAATGTGCGAAGAAACGAAAGCGATAGTTGTAGCACGGTCGCGCAATTGGGGTGGAATGGTGCCGTCCTGTATCATAGGAAAAAGGTTCGACGTGGTTAATTCTCATAGCCGTTGCGGTTGGCGTCGTGGATGTTACTGACGGAGCCACCAGTGCTCGGTGATTGCTACACGTTGCTACCCAGTTGCTACACGTTACGTGTAGCAACTGGATACTGCCAAAGTGGGATTTCGCATAAGGGGAGTATATGTCTGAAAACAACTTTTTGAAGCAGACGACACAGAAGATTCCTTTCGTCGCTCCAGGGAAGTCGGGAAAACCAGATTTCCCTGGACTCGCGCCAAAAACAGAGAAAAGGGTTTTTTTCCGTAGCGGCGACGACAAAGTACGCGTGGTCGAAATCTGTGCAATGTCGCCCGTAAAGCTTAAAACGGCATGCATTTATGTGCGTGCTGTTTCGTTGCGTGCTGTTTTCGCACACGCTCTTCTGTAGCTCTGGTGTTTTGACGCTGTGTGGGTTTTTCGCTGAGCTGTTTTGAAGCGGGGCTGTTTTGACGCGTGCTGTTTTGACGGTGCTAATTTGTCGCGTGCTGTTTTGTCATGGTGCCGTTCTGTCGTGGTGCCGTTCTGTCGTGCTATGGGGATTTCTTAAATAAATGTCTCATGACTTGAAGTAGAAAATAGTGCTGAGAAGGGAAACCGAAATATTCCGGCAAATATTTCGGAGGTTTGTCACTCGGCCGGGACTCGAACCCGCCAACTGGGAATTCTTGGGCCGGCGCCTTGCCTCGGTGGAGCCACCGACCCGGCCGTTGTAGAAATTATACCAAATGTAACATTGATGCACAGTCTATCGGGGTATGGCGTAAGTTCTTGCTGCTTATTTCTTCGCGAAGAGAGCTATTTATGGAAATGCTGTTTGGTAATGTTTTGTTACAATCCCCGAAATAATAATAAAACAAAATTATTAACCTTTTTTTGCCACCCCTTTTTGGTCTCGGCAAGAATCCAAGAAGCGTTCCAACTTTCGTCCGCGCTGGCTGTCACCTCCGACAATTTCTCCACCTGTCTCTTTCTACCCCTTTGTCAGCGAGATGCTCCGGTTGCCTCCTCATTCGTGGCGCGGGCACAAGGTGAGCGTGGCGAGCGGCGGCAACGCAAGAGCGATGCGTGCCTTCAAAAACGAGGATGCCCAGGTTCGGTGACCGCGTGCCGGCTCGGCACACTCGGACCGACTCGAGAAAGGAGCCACCGCGCCTTTTGTGAACCGGGTCCGCGAAACCGCAAGCAAATGTTAATATTATGCTGATGACGGCGGTGAAAACCAGCAACCCGCGCGGGGGGACACAAGGCGGGCTCGCCATTGGGAGGCAGGTCGTGTGTCCGTGTGTGGGCCAGGCGGTTAGGCGGCTGCCGGACCTGTCGTCGGGGCCTGAAGAAGTGTGCCGTTGCCTCTTTATCTTGCCTGGGGACTCGGTTTCGCCACTCGGATAGCTACAAACAGCCCGGCGGGGGGCACCGGTGACTTATGGAGAGCGGACAGCGATCTCCGCGGAAGAGGAATGGTATGGGCATCCCGGGCCTGCTCTGGAAGGATGCTTGAGGGGTCGTTGTCTCGGGTTCGAGTTGAATGAACGCTTTGAAGGGAATGGCCCCCAAGGTCCGGAGGAAAGATGCAATTTTCAAATGTGCAGGTAGTATTATGACGATTAGAACGCGTCTTTGACTGTTGTGTTTATCACGTCCAAAATTGGCTGCTTAAACCACTATTAATGGGTCGACTATGAATTGCGATAGCATTCGTCATGTTTACCTCCTTCTTTTGTTACAAGGCCATGGACAATGTCAGGGACGTTGTCAAGGACGACATCAAGGTTGACGTTAAGAACTACATCTAGGACGAGCTGAAGGACGACGTCTAGGACGGCCTCAAGGACGACCTCTAGGGCCTAGTGCCCTAGAGGTTGATGTGTGATCACGTGACGTCAATTTTTCTGCCAAATTTAGCGGGAAACTGAATTGTTTTGTAGGTCACGTGACGTCAGGTCAAGTGAGATCGAACGTTCAAACACGGAGGGGAAACCTTTTTTCTTCCGGGAATTCATATTATTTTCGGAGTTGCAAGCATAAAAAAATTTCAAATGCAAACAAAGCATTATCGCTTTGTGACGCATGTGACAAAACTTAATAGTCAGAAGGTTGGAGCGAAGTGGCTGGCAAATTGGCTGTGGGTTAGGTTCATGTCTGCTGCGCTGAGGACGCGCACGCATCGTCACCTTATCGTAGAATCAGGTTCACAACGCGATCTGCGTTCCCAATGAACCTGGCCTGTCTATCTTCAGCCACAGTTTAATGTTTAGCGCGCCAGCGCAGAGCAATGTTTGTCGTCCACTATGCCGTGCCCTGTTGTTTTCCTTTGCTCTGAGAAGAGCCCGAACAAACTTTTCTAGAGCACAACATCTCTCTACACTCCAAGAAATTCCTGCATCTCTACTTACCCGCAAAACACTCGAAGAGCCAATCTCTGCGAAATATGAAATCAGCTCAGTGAATGATGAGGCGGAACATCTGTTTAGACCTCAAAATTAAGTCTGCGCTGTGGCATTACGCAATGCAAGCATGACGCTTTGCAATCACGTAAGGCCACAGCGCAGACCTCGCACTATTAGGAAAAAGGGACTCGATAGTCCTCCCTAAAGAGAGGAACGGTCTTGTAACCTCTGTTTTTTTAGAAAGGGACAAACTTTCGTCCTGAAGGCAAGATAGCAAAGTTCCTCCGTCCCCTGCATTTCATTATGGCGGCCCCGAATCGAGCAAATCGAGCTCTATAAGGCTGAACGAGGACGCTAGTGTATTGTACGGGCCGAAAGGAGCAGCAAATAAAAGCGTAACACGAGCTTTCCGCAAACTGCGTTTATTTCCGAAGCCGGCTTCCCCCGAAGGTAAAGAAACTTGCGTTTCGAAAGCAGTTACTCAGTCTTCTCGTCGTCAGCACTGCGATGTTAAACGGAGACAACCGATACACCAGATACTTCGCGCACTTTACGCCTTACCTTTGCTATTCCTCGAGCCACACTTCCTTCGTCAACCGCACATCACGGAGGAGTGGTAAACCATTCGCGAAACCAAAAGCCGCTCCCCAAAATGCAAATTCGAAGCAGCGGTGGCACGGTAACCAGAAATTATCACGACGTGTGAAAGACGGTTAAATTGCTTGCCACCAGATGCCAGGGTCAAGCAGAGTAATTGCAAGTACAAGCTAGGTGGAGCTAGGTACCACCCAATTCATGTATTAAAAAAATATTTTTATTTGTTCACGCCACTATTGCGCTCCGGGTCTTTCGGGCACCTTGATTATACAAACATGTAGGTATACATTATGCATACTAAAAACATCAGCTGAACATATATATTCAGCGGAAACACGTTCACGGCACATACAAACATCAATGCAACAGCACACTAACCAGATTAATGCTTCTGAATTCTGCATTTCAGCCTTTTATACTAGTCGTATTGAAGGTACGAATTTTCTCGATGATCCTAAGAATTAAATAATATTCACAGCATGATCATGTTGATTTGTTCTTCAGTAATATTATACCTCTGAGAGTATTTTGAACAGCTTAGGGGATGAATATCTTGGTAAAAAGTAAACGCTAATGCCGTAATTCTTTGAAAGCCAATGAAATAGGCCTCTCCACTGCGGTTCCAAGTCATGTGCTTGCTTCCCCGCATGGCACGTTGTAAGCAGTTTTTCTATTGTCATATTTGTTTTTCTATTTGTGCTGTTCACGTGCGGCTGCAATCGTCGTTTTGTATTAACCTCTGTAGAGCGGATATTCACTCAGCTGGAAGCGATGCTTCACGGGCAGGGAAATCGCTTTTCGATCAACTTGAATGCACTCAAATCCGTGACTTACGGCAGATGTTAAGTGTACGGAGCTACGCCGTGGTGAGCTCAAAAACTTCTAGCGCTCACCCTAGCGCGCCACTTGGAGGGCAGTTTCTCTTGGAACCGTAGTATATTTAAACAGCAAAATAAAGGATAGCTTCTTTTTGACGATTTTGCCTACTATCCTCCCTTAATGCTAAAATTCCAAACTCCAGATATGCGTATTTTCCGTCATATTTCCATACCGTTCAGTCCTTTCCCCATAGCGCAATCGCTCTCGGGGTGGAGACAACAGGACATCGCAGACGACAGTCACATTGGCCACTGTACGATAGGAGCTAAGGTTCAGACCAGCGGTTCAACATGACTATCCGCACGTCGATTGATTGCACCGTAATCCCTCAAGCGGTCTTAAACTCTTTATTGGAAAGCGGAATGTCAACTTGCGACACCCGCCCCCTCCAATCACGGCCCAACCGGCGGCATAAATGCCCGACAGCTTACGTCATCTCGTCTTGTTGTTACACGGTTACACCACTGATACGCGAACACACTGTCACATCGGCGATAATTACAGTTTTCTGTTCACAACGCACAACACTGCCATCGCAATGTTGCTGCTATGTTGCTGACACGCAGAAATACAGAACCACGTTGATTGCCGGTTGGCACTCGGCATCGGAAATTAGAACCGAACTCAGCACAGAAGGCACCCAGGCACCCGGCAGCAAAACCTGCCTGTCTTGGAAGCAGTTTCCGCGATTTCCGTAACGTCGGCAACATCGACACATTGTTTCGCGTGGTTCCACGTGGGTTCCTCAATCCAGAGACAGCCATCTTAGCTCAGTGTACGTAGCGCTGCTGGTACTGCTCCGGAACTTCGCTGCTTCTAGCGGCTTCGTTTGCTCGTTTGGCAAAATTAGTGGTAAAAACGTCAATGCAACCGAAATGTTCTGCACGTTTGGACTGGGAGCCGGAATTATAGGCGGCCTTCACTGCCGCTGAAGCTCAATCAACTCAACAACATTTATTAAACAACGCGAACGACGTGCTCAAAAAACGAAACCAAAAGAAGATGAGTCGGGAGGGCGGAAGCTTTCTCCCGTCTGCCTGGAGAAGGAGAAAAACGTCTCGTTCCTCCATTCTTTTCGTGTCCGCTTGGGGGCGCGTCAGTAGAAGGGAGGAAAACGCGCTGTTGCTATACCTTTTGTTTTTCCATTTTTTTTTCTTAGAGTGGTTTTTTAGATTTAAACGAATGTTCCGCTTCATCATTCACTGAGCTGATTTCGTAGATCGCAGAGATTGGCTCTTCGAGTGTTTGCGGGTGAGTAGACTCGCAGGTATTTCTTAGAGTGTACAGTGGACGATTAGAACACCCTCGTTGGCCCCAAGATTTCTTTCGGTACAGGCGTTAGCTGCACCGTGATAGGCTTGAAAAATATGAAATAGCAGCGAGTACATGAATGCGACCGTATCGCATTAATCGAGATATGGCGATTGTGATTGGCTAGAAGAAAGAGGGCCAGGGGTCTGGGTGCTTGTGATTGGTTCCCTCTCAAATTGATATGCTGCTGTCGCATCCGTGTAATCGCAACTAATTATAGAAAAAACAAGTGCAAATAAGCATTTATTTTTCCCCAAATCTTGCCGAAATGTCGGGGAAGAAAAAGCCACATTATTTATCGCATCCGTCAAAGCCGCTTTGCAAAGCCCGGAGTTGTGCCAAACCGCTGCGGCGAAACCACCGGCCGGTTTCTACGGACACGATGCAGCCTGTTTCGCAGCTACTTTTTTTTTCAGATATGGCCCGTGTGCCATCATCGCTAGCCTTTTACCTTCGCTCACAAACATATGGTAATATCGAAGCGAGCGGATGGTGCCTAAATTACGCCGTGTACACACACGGTCAAAATTGCAGCGCACTTTTTACAGCCCAATTAAGCATTCCCGGCTTCAACTTTGTTTTCATCGGACACCACTTCTATCGTTTACGGGTTGAGATATTCCAGTTGAAACTTTCTGGCCGGCTATATAGTTAAGATATGTGTTACTTTCACCGTGCGCATACAATCGACGCTTGGCATTCGTTGTTTCGAGTGGGGACGACTGCCAGCACCTACGACTTGCAGATGCTCATGCATGTCTCATGAGGGCGTCTTGAATTCCAATGAGCTCTGCCTTTGGCACGTCGTAGAGCTTCAAGCTTTTGCCTTCACCCTGGGCAAGTGCGTCCGGCTCAATAGACGTACCAAGCTTCTGGGGTAGCATGTCCTCAGAGTGCCGTCCACGTCTACGCACTATACTTGCCCGATCGAGCGCGTAAAATTGCTAACCAACGCAAAAACGCGAGGACACCGAACTGACCTGCGAGAGCAGCACATGACACAGGGCAAGAGCTGCATATTCAAATCGCAAAATTTAGCGTCCCGCACTGGCCCGGCTGGTCCCAACATCCTGATTTTCCAATGGGCTGCTCATGCGAGAGCTTTTGGAAGTCTTCTGTTGGCTACTAATTGTTGCTTAACGCTCTAATGCACCAGCACTACGTCTGTTGCTGGGAGGCGGGAGTGCAAATGAAGTGTTGATTATTGTCGTTTCTGCTCTCTTTATACATATTTTTTTTATATTTTTCATCTTTCTTGTTCAGTATATACGACTTTTCTAATGAATAACGATGGTTTGCATGGTAATACACTTTATCCCGTCTGTAAAAAAAATTGACGTTTCTTGCCAACACTATTAATCATAAGATGGTTGGCTTATTACGTTACCACTGTGCCACCAGCCGCACGTTCCGAACTCATCGTGGCGCCACCAGAAATTGAGCAGAAGTTTCGCCCGATCAAATTAAACTTTATCATGATGCATATGTTGTAGCTGCAACTTGTTCCCATAGTAGCCAGAGCCACTAATTTGGTAATAACAAAAAGATGTCAGAGGCCATATGGCTGTTTGAGAAAACATTTTTGATGCCAATTTACCATAACCAACATAGTAAAATATGCAGCTTCTTTCTCTTACAGGGCCTACCAATCCATGGACCATGCCTGGTGAAGACGACGGTAGGAGAGGCATAAGAGGCTTGACGGGCAGCACCAATTCCAGGTGTCGAAGACTTTGACTGTAGTTTGTAAAGGTTTTGTTTAAATGTTATACCAGCACGTCCTTCTTAAGTTGCACTGTTCCTGTTGGCTCCGCTCCTCTCGCCAAGATCTCCCTTTTCTGCAGAAAAATTAATTTTGAAGTTGAGGTTATTATACCCTTATGATTTGCACCTTCACTACCGGCAAAACTGAACAGGAGCAGCACGTGACATAATAATGTGTCGTCTGCGGTATCCGAGATGCGCCACGAATGCTGTTTATTGTTGCGCTTCTTCATCCTTGTGTTTTTGCGTACTCTGTTTGGTTACAAATACAAAGGATTTTATACTCTGCTTGGGAAGGCAAGAATGCGTTGAAAAAAGGCAGATCGGTTACATTTCACCGAGCAGTCCAACACGAATGCTATCTCTTAAGCAGGGCTAACCGCCTCGACTTCGGCTATTTCACGCAGTGTGTGTGTGTGTGCACTTTACTGCACAGTGTGCAAACACCAGGGAAAAGTTCAATGTACTAACATTCCAGCGCTTTTTTGCAGCGCCTCTGGATCACCTCTGTGAGTTCTAGCCGTCTGCCGAGAATGTTGACTTCGGAGTTCGGTTAGCGCTTACCAACTTTACTTGAGCTGCGTCTGCTTCACACCTGAATTATAAGAAAATAGCACGAGCCACGACTGGGCACTAGCATGCCGAAAATTTGCGGACTACTTGATTCGGCGAGAAGAGAAGTCGTTTACAGCATTGAAACACACCATTTCGTTCTCAGTGGAGCACCTGGGTTCATGTACCGGCAGATTTGAAACGCAGCTATCGGTCGTATCGTTAATAGAAACACTGGCCAATTATAAGCAAATGGCGAGTTCTCTAAAGTCTTCCATTTATGTTGACCAGCAATTCTTAATCACCACTTGAACGCAATATCACTTCCTGTAAGCTGCGCTCAGCCATGTTGACGAAAAGCTTTCGCCTTGTTTTCTCTTAGTTTGTTTGCAGACAGACAGTTATTTACGTTGTTCGTGTGTTTTATTAGTTTAGGAAGCATAACAGATGGTTCCTTTGATGGACGGAACTCTGGAAGTACTGCGTTGTGAATCTAAAAAAAAAGTACTTCCAACCTTTTTCGCTTTTTCTTTTTTCGTTGAGGCCGTCTAGGCACATAAGCCTCGCTGCTACTTTGTGTCACCAACTCTTTCTGATTGCACAGTTGATTACGACGTGAATTAAATTTAACCGGGTTAGAAAGCACTGTCCCTGTCTACAGAAAAAGCCGGCGATCGATCACCGCGGCCGAAATTTGCGACGAGCCGTTTTGGTTCCCAGACGTCATCTGCTGTATTTTTCACGACTGTTCAACTCAGGACTGGCACGATCTGACTACACACGGCGTTAGAAATAAGTTGCGGGTCGGAATGATACAACAGACGGAAACATTGGCATCATCCGCTCACTCTTTCTTGAGGAACATCACCAGATGGCTTGTTTCCCGTGCTCAATACACCGGAAACAAGTTTCTGCGCAACAGTTAGGCCAGATGGTGCGGTTTTTTGCAACGGTCATAAGAATTGCAAACGCACTCGCGTAAAGTGCTCACTTATTTATTGATAATAAAGTGGTTTGCGGCTTGGAAGAATGGCATTGACCAGGGAAGAGCATTTTCTTTTTATCTGCAACACGGAGCAAAAAGTCGGCCTTCAATCACACTGCCACCAGATCCTGTCCAAGGTCAATTCCTCTGTCTGTGAGCACCGTGGTTTTCCTCGACCTTACTATTCGCTGTGAAACAGAGCCATCGGCTCAATTCGGCTCAGTGCTCTAAAGCTTCATATAGTGAGCATGTAGGCTATCAACACATCTACTGGGTACAGCTCTGAGTAGCATCCGCAACTGGAATGAGATGGCATCCCAATGATCTGGGGACAGTTCATTGTTTTGGCCTGTTTATATTGCTCTTTTTAACCCTAACGTTTTGCTATCAAAAGGGTACATGAGCCACACTTCTTTACAAATAAAGAACTCCTAGTATTTTGTGATTTAAAATGAAAAATCATATTACACAACGATGGGAACTTTGGTGGTTTCTGTGACGCAACCTAAACCATAGGTGGTACGGTTTCACAGAATAGCAAATTCAGAAGATATTCTAAATGTCCCAAACGGCTAATGCACAAGCGACTTCAATTTCTTACTGCTATAATTTTTCGACAGACATGACCACCAATGAAGCGCTTAGCCTGATAGGGGATCGAGGTATTTCGAGTGACCACTCCTTCGGCGTAGATTACTGTTGACATGGCTGAATCAGAACACTTCCCATTTAGTGAATGAGGAATTCAAGATATCCTTGCGTAAAAATGACATCCTATGGTTACCTGTTCTTCCCAGGCCACCCATCTTCCAATGGGGCGGCCCAGCATGCGGCACAGATGATAAAGCAGAAGTTGAAGATGGCTACATTGGGTGACTTTCGTTCACAGACAGCCAATATGCTGCTGTCGTACAAAACAATGCCACAAGGTTATGAACTGTAGTCCAGCTGAACTTTCATTGGTCCGGAACCTCAAAACTGTGCTTGGCTTGCTGCGGTCCGATTTTTTAACTACTGCGAGTTCAAAGCAGCTTCATCACATGTGGAGCAACGGAAGGTCGACAGGAAAATATATGTATAACTAAGGTGCCGGTCTTTAAGCGATATTTTTGACTTGGCCACCGTGAGGTACCGGATGCTCCAATGTTCGACTAAGGGTTTTCGTTGTTAGTGTGACTTCTGTATGGCCTCTTGTAGAAGAGGCACCACAATCACATCAGCATAACCCAGACGCTCCCCAGCTCGTCTTGTCTCCTCGGATTTGCTTTTACGACTCTCCAAAGCATGCCTATACTACGTTTACCCCTAAGCTGGCAGTGTGGTTGAAGCCTCACGCTCCTTGGATCGGTTGTGCCTCTCTCTTTCACCACTTAATCGCGCTTCCGTTCACACACCCACGCAGGTAGCACACTCACGTGGCAAAAATAAACGTATAACTAGTCCGACAAATACGTAACTTTCATTGCAATGTCAGCATAGGAGTGAACTGAGTATAGTGTCGATATTATTGGAATGAATACCAACCAAGCCGCCGCTGACACAAGCCGCTAGAACTGCGGTTCAACTGCGGTCCCGGATGCAGGCAACCATTCAACGACGGACTTTAGGGGTGACAGGTAGTGTTGCGGATTGAGCACCCACATTCCATTCCAACTCCATACCAAAGAATTGAATTCTCCGATAATTTCCATTCCTTTGAACACCTAGTATAAACACTGAGCTCATTCTCGGTGCTGGAATGGCTGAACCGTTCCATTCCCTTCCCTTTATTCCCAAATGTGAAAACTGACACTTGGCAGCTACATTAAGTAGACGGCAAATAACGTCAGCATAAAGCTGATGTTATCAAAGGCATAGACAACTGCAAACACATACAAAACACATCCCGACAGCATCACTTCTACTAAGCCAAGCGGTGGTCGCTTATAGGGATGGTGGAAATTGGTATTGTGGCACTGCAGATATCAATCGCGTGACCAAGCGTAAAAGGCTCATAACAGACGGCAAAACTTCAAACCAGCCATTTTCTTTATGCAAAAAGACAGTATATACCATCAACTTCTAGGAGATACATAGCAAGTTATGAGTCACGCATATAAGGTACGCGAGCAGTGCGGCATCGTCCCTGCTCAGTGGCCTACGGCTGGTGCTGTAATCGCACTTGATCAGAAAACCCACATTGTCGCGTCTCGCGGCGCCAAGAAGGCGACCTTGTCCGTCTACAGCTCTACACTTTTAGTTGCGTTACTGGGGGTTTCAGTTGCTTCACAAAGCCCACTCCATTCTCACTCCGTTCCGGGCTAAATGCACCTAATTCCATTCTTATTATATTCCTCCCAGTGGTGCCGCTATTTCAATTCCCATTACATTCCGGGGTCACGGAAAAGCGGAATGATTCCGGAATCATTCCAACTCCGGAGTGTCAAATCCGCTTCACTGGTGACAGGAGCAAGGGCACCCAGCTCAGTCTACCTTCAGCTACAATTCAGACTATCTTCAGGTAGAATTAAGAAATGAAAAGACGTTTACAACTTCCTGTAACGCCGAATTAGAGCGCAGCTCTTGAGGAGGTGGAGGGAAGGGTACTGAGGGGAGGGTATGCCTCTCGTCCTCCTCCGTACCCTTTCCTCCTCCCATGCTCCTCCCCTCGTCCTCTGCTCCTCCCCCTCTTCTCACGCTTTTCTCTTGAGGTATTTTGATCTTGCGATATGCCTTCCTAAACAATCTGAGCGATACATATATAAACATATATAGGTGAGGCAGAGTAGTTTGAGAACAATGGACCGGGAAAATGTAATAAGTCAGAGGTCCGTACTTACGGTTGAAGAGTTGCTATGCTAGGAGTTTATTGTATAAGGATGTATTTATACAGGGTATTTTTTTAAGCTTAACAGATTTGTTTAAAAAAAGCCGTGAAAGTTACATTTTTGCGGTTTGTGCAGGTGAGTTATACGGCCAGGGGACATAGTATAGGGGACTAATCGTATACCGATCAATCGGCTAAATATTTAAAAGTCGTTAATTCACTTTTAAATAATAAAAATAGATACATGTTCCAAATTAGAAACTTGCAGAGCGTCATCGAAAACCACTAAATCAGTAATTTTCGGAAAGACTTTGAGCGCGTGAGAACCGTAGTAGTGCACTAAAGTTACCACTCGTGGAGCAGGTACAAGGCTGGCGCTAGATAAGAGACGGAAAAATCGCGCGGGCGCCTCACCGCAACCGCTAGCTTTGTATGTGCTCCACGAGTGCTAACTTTAGTGCACTACTACGCTTCTCACGCGCTCAAAGTATTTCTGAAAATTACTGATCTAGTGGTTTTCGATGACGCTCTGCAAGTTTCTTATTGGAACCGTCTGCCTATTTTCACTAATTCAAAAGTTAATTAACAAATTTTAATTAGTTATCCGACTTATTGCAAAGATTAGCCACCGACATAATGTCCTCTGGCGCGCGAGCGAAGTTCCGGTGGCAGACGCTATTAGCCCCGAGAACATGGCGTGGCGCCACCTGACGGGTCTATCGTCGTGACGTAGGATGAGGGATCACGTGACCGTTTCCTGCACTCTGCGTCAAGAATGGACTCTCTCGGTCTTCACTTTTTTAATACTACGGGCGTTTAAGGCTTCTTTGACCGAATGTTTCGTTTCACTACTCGACCCAGTCGAGTTCCTAAATTGGCTACCGTACGAATGCTTCCGGGGAGCCGGTGAGCCGGTTGCAGGCGAGCAGGGAAACGGTCGCTGCACGGAAGCGCGGCGGCGTGGACTGGCGCGGCGGAGGGTACGGGTCAACTTGTCGTTTTCGGCGGCTGTCTCGCGCATCGCAATAAATGCTTACGAAGTGCAACCTACCGTTGAAGGTAGGCGATTTTTTTTTAACTTCAATTCAATTGGGCATCCCGTTACAACTGTGTACCCTTTTCAGTTGTGCTGTCTGTAAGCAGCATCAATGCGTTCGTGGACAAGGCCCACTAAATGTCCCGCCTGTTGCTTGAGGGCGAAAGTGTTCTTGAAGCGGGACACGTGTTCTGTAGAATCAAGAGGCTGAGTAAGGATTGCTACACGTTCATTGGATTCGTACTCCAAACGTCGGCACTCACTTCGTACCCGCACGAGCTGGATGGATGAAACGTCGGTGACACATCGAGCTCAGGCAAAGCATGGGTGAAGGAACATACCGTGTATCATTACTTGGTTAGGTTGTATGTACCCACCGGCCAGCTTGCTGTGAAATCGATCGAGCTCGTGGCCAGAGCCGGGAGCGAAACAACTGGAGCACTCAGACAGTCGCGTTTGATTGCGTTTGACTGCGTTTGGCTGCGAGAAACCAGGACATCCCTGCTGCTTATATCGCGTGCAAACATGATTCCTTGAATTGGATTCCACGCTTCATACGAGCACAGATGTGCCGGTGTCTCGCTTTCGGTTCTCAACACAACGCAGTTAAACGCACTCATGAACGCAAGTGTCTTTTGGCTGGTAAAAACTTTATTGCTTGGTAAAAACTTTATTACGCAAGTGTCTCAACCGGCCTTTAGAGATTGCGATTTGCGATGAACGGTGAAGTGAAGCGCCTTTTTCCAGATATAATCGGTCGTCTCCCGTTGTTATCGTAGCTCAGGAATAAAGAAAACAAATTCTCGTGGCTCAGTGGTAACATGCTCGCTTCCCAAGTCGCGAGTCGCAAAATCAATACGGTGCAACAATCCTTTTTTTTTACGTTTCTGGCGCACAGGTTTTGTAACTTCTCTGCGATGTCAGAATTTTCGAGCGACGAATATTAAAACTTGTTGATAACATTTAATTTCATAAACTAATATCAGACCATTCAAAGGCCAATGACAGTTCGTGTACAGCATTGCTGTTTTTCTTCTTTTTTTTTTTTGTAAAGAAAGATTATGCAAATGTTCCTGTAGCTGGGTGTATTAGAGTTGTTGTATTGTTTTATTTGGGCTCCTACAAGATAAGCAGATAGGTTACAAAAAAAAAATATTACTTGCTAATACGAGTGCAGCTACTTGCATCAGCAATCTTCAAAGTAAAATAAATAAAGCCACGTAACATTTTCACATTTATGCAGCTGCTGGTTGCTTAAATACCACTAAGCTGTGAGTGATGTTTGCATTAAAATAGTCAGTGAAATTTTATGACTTGTTACCCTCTGTAAATTACTGTTTCAAGTCTATTAGCACTCAGCTCTACTTGCATTGCGTGACGCCAACTTGTACATACATTTTTAACCCCATTGTTCAAATAATATTGAAGCTGTATGAGAAAGGTACTGCCACGCAGGGTGAGACTGTTCACATTTTATGAATCATATTGGAATGCTTCTCCTCGGGGTAGATGTGGAAGCTGATATTTGGGTCGGTCGCGTAACTGCGGCATTGCGGCCCCGAACAGTACCTTACCATTGCTCCCTGAGCTCGACAGCTGCCGAAGCCGATCCACACCTGTACTGATCAAGCTTCAAACACAGAAAGAAATGCGAAAGTACTGAGCGAAGGGTTTCCGAAGGCCCCGACCAAAGCAAGGCGGAATAGCTGGCCTTATCACGTGATCCTCCATCCTACGTCACGGTCGAGCGATCGCAGCGCTCCAATCGGTCCCGCTCGGGGCCAGGCTACGGATGCGGAGGCCGTGAGAGTGAAAGACGCGCCTACTTAGAGCCTCAAACACAAGAGGAAAGCCTAGGCTATGGCCTGCCGCATTTTCGCTCGTAAAGGCCAAGCCGTTGCCGTTCCCCGGACCGTGGAGAAAGTTCTAATAGATGGCAAGCGTTGGGATTCGATCATCACGTTGAGCTTATCAATTTGTATCGCGTTCGATGTTGAGGACGGAAAAAATGGCGCGACCGACTCCGAGCTTAAGTAAACGTTCTTTTTATTATCGTGCCGTCGAGATTTTTCCGACGAGTAGCTTTATCGTTCTCGTCTGTGCCGATCGCTGAACCGATGAACCACACCAGTTCCTATCTGGATCTTATTTCAACCGAACGTATGCCTTTTTGCAACGGCTGTGTGTTTTATCTTCGTCTTTCAAGCTTTACTGTTTACTTGTACTAATAAATGTGAAATCTCAAACTGTCCCGTTTGAGATTTTACTTTATCAAAGTATTTAGGGGTATGAATTGGATATATAGGCTGTCACATTTTATACATTTGTGTCTTTTTCAGTAAACAATTTGCAAGTGATCATAACGTGATTGTCAAAAGTGAAACAGTCGAGTTTGAGATTGCAAAACCCGGCTTCCCGAAAAACGGATTAATTTTTTTTCTTTTCAAGACTTTTCAAAGATAGTCTGAATTGTAGCTGAAGGTAGACTGAACTGGTGCACTTGCTCCTGTCACCACTGAAGCGGATTTGACACTCCGGAGTTGGAATGATTCCGGAATCATTCCGCTTTTCCAGTGACCCCGAATGTAATGGGAATGAAATAGCGGCACCACTGGGAGGAATTGAATAAGAATGGAATTAGGTGCATTTTGCCCGGAACGGAGTGAGAATGGAGTGGGTTTTGTGAAGCAACTGAAACCCCCAGTAACGGAACTAAAAGTGCAGAGCTGTAGACGGACAAGGTCGCCTTATGGCGCCGCGAGACACGACAATGTGGGTTTTTTGATCATGATTACAGCACTGCAGCCGGGAGGCCACCGAGCAGGGACAATGGCGCGCACGCTGCTCTGCGTACCTTATATGCGCGACTCACAACCTGCTATGTATCTCCTCAGAAGTTGATGGGTATATAGTGTCTTTTTGCATAAAAAATGGTTGGTTTGAAGTTTTGCCGTCTGTTATGGTAGTTCAACGCTTTAAAGACCCCTTTTTTTCGATCTTTTTTATTTAAAAGCAAGCTTTAAAAAACACATTTCTGTTTTTTGAAAATTTGTTTTTTAAAGAAGATGGAGGTCAACTAATATAAAATCGCAACATGAGACTCGGAAATGTAGTTCTGCCACTTTCTAAATTGTTTATGTGAAATGCTATGCTTGCTAAATATGAAAAGTGGGTAGACCAGGTTTCCGTAATCCCTGATAAAACAGACTGGTCAGTCCCTTTTTTTCGTGACAATAAAGTGCGTGTGAGGTCAAAGTGACAATTGAACAAATAACAGATCCCAATCTCAAAAACTTGAAAGATATATTTTTCTCACCGAATGCACGCCACTGCTGCGGCATATTCGAATATTCGTATTGCTTTCTTACCGAGCTCAGTACGCGGTTAGATGAACTTGAACATTCCACCGCTGGTTTACGTTAATTCATGAAATGCAAGTCCGCATTAGGGCGAGTGGACGACAGCGCAATAGCAGTCATCGGCTCAGAGCGTATACTTTCAGTGAACCCCTCATATCCACGAGAGAGCGTGTAAATCTAGCCACTCAAATTAAAAATGGAGGCTCCAGTTAGCAGCTTTGACAGCGTCGTACAATGGAGCACAGTTTGGCAGCAGAAAACACCCTCGTCGCTAGCATATCTCGGGCCTTGAGCGCTCCTACCTGCAGAAAACAAAACTGAATTGTGCTTCACTTTGGCTAGTTAAAAAAAAATATATATATATATGGTTGGAAAAAAACCCCGAGACTGCGGGTAAACGACACAACACTAAAAAGTCTTAACACAGCTGAAATTTTTATTTTCCGAAACCTGGTTATATAGGCACTTCGATACAAAAGAAAAAGAATGGGAAAGGGTGAGAATCCTGAAGAATGCCACTTTCCACCAACGTAACCTCTGACAAAACAACAACAATAATATATGTGGATGTTTTTTCGCGTAATATAGACTAAGCGAAATATGTACGTTTCTGAATCAAATTAATATCACTGTATTATACAACTAATTATTGCGCAGTATCGTTGTATTCACGTAAAATAAGGTGGGATCATGATCCCTTGGTGTAAAACAAAATTCGGTTATATATACTGAGCGGGCCACTTGAGTGGTTCAGTAGGAATGTCGGGCTTTGTAATAACGAACAAAAGGAGTGCAAGCTTGTATGTGCTTCTGTGAGTTGTTCAGTGACTGATATGCTATATGTTGATATGTTGTGGTGTGTCAACTGCGTTGTCCATGTCAGCTGTGTACTGCCATCCTCTCGTGCATGGTGTCTCCGAAACTGCATTTTCCCTTTTTATTTCGTAGCCTTGAGCCTGCTTACTATACCCTTTCGCCCTTAAGCTGAGATACAACCATAGCGACAAGCTCGAGCTAGCTGGCGCTCCTGGCTTCGAGACGTGCATTTCTATCACAAGTGCTCGTTCTCCAGATGAACACTCAAAGCAGTGACCTCGAGCTCTGGTACTCGTGGCATTGGTTGCAGTCTCAGCTTAAAGATGAACGGAGTATAGGTGGCACAAGCAGCCGCCCAATATATTTAGCTTTGGTTATAGGTCCATTTACTGTGTAGGTAACTATCACCACTGTAACGCTATAAGTATCTAGTGGGAAAGTAGGCGCACTACTGGAAGCGCTGCTAACGCAGCCGCTCGGTTCTTTACTGGCTGAATGACCGTTTCCTACGAGGAAAGCCGCGAAGTTTGCGCACACACGAATAAAAAGGGGATACGTCGAAACCTCGCGACTCCGAGGCACGCGTCCCAAACTGCTCGCGTGAAAAAAGGTGAGAAAAACTGGACGCCGGCCATGTTTGGGTCGAAGCGATTCGTCGTCGCTTACGGCAAACATAGGCTGTGTTCAATAACGTTTTTGCCTGTGCTCACTAAAAGATTCCCTTTTTGAAAGTTATCCGGTATCGGTGAAAATGCAGCCGGCACGAGGTCTCGGAGGTCAGCCGAACAGGACCTGGTCGAAGGGGAAAGACTCGTCAGGACGCAGTCGCTCTCACTGTCGCATAACCGCCCTAATGGATCAACACCTCCTAGAAGAGAAGGCCGTAGCGCTCTTCTCGTGACGTCGCGAAGGAAGGCCATCGGGGGCGCGCGTCGAAGCGAAGGCAACGCGCGTGGATCGACCGTCGTAACGCGCTTTTAGTCACATACGCGTGTCTTATTAGCTAAAATGAAAGCTGCACATAGCAACGGGTCTCGAAAATATTTTATTACACGGGCAAAATATTACACCGCTAAATAATCGGTATGAAATGGTACGAGGTAGGCGTATAAGAGAAAACATTGAGTCACGCAATTATTGCTGTAGGAATGCATATTTTACACAGAAATACTTCGACAAAATGGCGAGACACGCAGTGATTGGACACAGCAAAACAGATCACAGTTAAAAATCAGGTAGACGTAGTCAACGCGGACACGGCTAGACAAGTGTCACTTACGATCATGTAAGCGATGTTATCGCGTGCAGTCACTGAATTCTTGCATCATACCCCGGCCACATGGCAAAAGTAATGTAATTTCGATCGAATGACATTATGGGGTCGACAAATCAGCTTGCGACGCTCGTATAATCACTCAAGACCGCGAGCTGATTAAGTCCCATATCATTTAATGAAAATATATTAACTTTTCCGTGTGGCAGGGGTACTAAACTTACTATTTACAGTCAACTAATTTACTTCTCCCTATGGGCTCGAGCTGCCTTAGAACAAAATATCTTATTTTGTATACAATAATACTATTACCTTAATACAGTTAAGATTCTAGTATAAAAGCGGTAAAGGCAATAAAATAACATTAGTATAAATAAACACATAAGCACAAACAACGCACTTTGTATAATCACACAAACTTGTTATTCACCTTCCAGTGAAAACTAGAATATTACCACGCATATTTACAAATGTCGACGCAACCGCACACGGATAACGACGAACAAGATGCCATTCTATCACGAAAAACAAAAACAAAAAAACCTGACTGCAGCACTTTACTCGCGTCCCACATGACCAAGAAAGCCCGTAAATAAGTTGTTTCTCACCTGTCGATCGTATCCATACGTCCCACAATATCCGTGACGAAAACATTTGAACACGAACTTTAAGTCTCTCTCTGTCGAAAGAGAGGTCTATCGATAATCGACCAGTGTCATCGTTGGCTGGTTGCCACACATGTCACTCAAACCGTAGCAGGACTTGTTCCGCGAATCCACGTAAATGCCGTAGTATCAAGCGAACACAAAAAAACTACCCGAGACTGCGGTGACGACCAAGAAACGACGGGAAGGATCAAAAGAACCACACACACACGCACACGAGAGCGAGCGGCAGCAGTGTGGGAGGCTTAACGTCGTCGACCCATCTCTTGCTCGCGTGCGCTCCCTGCGGCGATGACTGGATTTTTGTCGGTTCCCTTCCCTTCTGAAAGTCTCAGCGTTCCTTTTTAGACAGTCAGCAGCTCACACACAACGTAAATTTACCAGAATCGGAGCCCGTACGAGGGAAGAAAACGTCGCAGCGGACCGGTTCATTCGAAAAGTGTGGGGATCTGCGGGATTGCACGTAGTCCCGCGGTTACGGGGATAATCATAAATATAAAATTGGTACTTTCAACCTTGGTAGCGCGTTGTATATTATGTTTATATTATATATATAATAAATTGTACAATACTGCGCTTTTAAAACATATATTAATGTCGGATAAACGCTCACGAACACCACCGCGCCGCTCGACAAGAAACGTTTTTTTCCATAGAGTTATTACAATAAACGCTAGAGGCTCAGCTGGCGCTAGTGTGCTGTTGCATTTTGAAGCAGACAGCAAGCAGTCTAAATTTGACTTCCGGTAATGTATTCCTATGGGAAAAAGCGAGTGCATTTTCTCTCTGCGCTCGATTATAAGAGCAAATATCACGAATAACTTGTACGTACTAGGCACATTGGAACATTTCTCAGTCACGCAGACGAAATAAATGGTCAGTTACGGCGTTTTTTCTTTTCAAATTCATCGCATTAAAAACGGTGCTAAAACGGCTTCGTACGTGTATTTTTGTGCACTGTCGGACACTGTTAGCGCGAACACGGCGTCGACGCTTTCCAACATGGGGGATATACGTGCCAAACGAACGAAGGACATGTAGAAAACCGAGAGAGACGGCAAGAACTACGCAGTAACACTGGATAAGTAACTCCTTGTGCTTGCAGACGATCAAAATAAATTGAAAGTCACGTAATATAGTCAGATTTGCAATAAATAAGTACTGTGAAGATGCTTGTTCTGGGTTCAAATGGTTCAAAGCATCACCCGCACGCTCCAAATCTTTGCAAATAAGGGGAGCCAGAGAGCAGGTGCCCGATAAAAACTGCCCGACATGGGAAATAATAAAAAGACATACCTTTCGTAGCTCACGTGCTTTATTTTTTTGCGTTCGAATGTTTCTTTAACCGATCGTAAAGATGCGCACGACGGAGTCATTTTCATCCAATGACAGGACGGGCATATTAGCAATATATAAGCACCACCGAAATGCTAGCGAACCTGAACACACACTACATTCCTTTCGATCGTTAGTTTGCTTAGAACCGTCGCTCGTTTTCACATACCTTCCTTGAAACAGGGTTTGGGCCTGAAATAGAGCGAAGTTTAACATCGCTCAGTGGTAAAGAAAAATGCTGTAACTAAAGCAATTACACTTTCACAATACCAATAAAGGTACATACTATCCGTTACAACCGATATGACAAAAGTTATTCATGTTATTTTCCGGCGAAGAGATCAAAATTCACGCGCGTTTTCCCATAGGAATACACAGGGAGGCTGGAAATGCAGACTGCATGCTGTCTGCTTCAATTTGCAACCGGAAGTCCCGTAGACACTAGCGCCAGCTGAGCCTCTAGCGTTTATTGTAATAACTCTATGTTTTTTTCACGTCGATGCCAGAAATGTTTTTCACATAGTTGCGCTATGGACTTCCTTCTCCGATATTGTGATGAAACCACTCGGAGCGCTGCGGTCAGGAGGGGGGGTGAATGGATACGGGTGTTTGGCATGGGGGCGAATGCCTGTGGTTTATATTCAAGACGACGAATGGACACATGCAGGGTTTCCTAGACTTAACCAAGGGGGGTGTCCCAATGGCCCGGGGGGGGGGGGCGGGGCGGGAGGCGATGCGAGGCGAGGCTGGATAAAATATAAAACTGTTTCTTTTTAGTCCACTAGCTAACTTACAGACGTCTATTAACCAAATGCTCATACCCGCAATGTATGTTTCCCTTTTCTGTATATATACACCTGAGAGGTAGTTTTCTACTTAAAGGGGCGATGCAACAATTTTTGTTCTTTGCGCAAATACCGCTTAGAAGGGATCCCTGACGTTAATGACCTATGAAACACGCGTTCGTTTTTCACTCCACGCAATATGAGTCCCAGAAAGAAATTAAAGAAAACGAGCAGCTTTCACCTCCTCAACTCGCAGCCAGAACAAGCGGCCACGTGATCTGGAGCCGATTATATGCCGCCAATGTTGATCATAGCCGCGCGCTGGGGTTGGCAAAGCACAGGACACGCGCTGAGTTCCAGACATTGTTATGGCTCGGCTACTGTCGTCGTTGCAGCGATTGGACACGGGCCACTACCCGAATGCTTCTCGAGCTAGTAATTATCACGAGCCTAAATCGAGTGTTCACGCAATGCTCGGGTCCAATCTATGAATCGCATTCAAATATCGTCACTTGGGTGTACTTCATTCCCCACGTTACGTCATCAAATTTTGCAAAGGAGAGATTGAATGAAAATTTTCGCTTTTGTCCTTGAAATTACACCGTAACAAAGGAGTTTCTTGGCCAGTGGCGTTGCGTGCGAGTATCCTTGAGTCCCACTAGTGCCAGTAAGCTCGTGTAAAGTGAAAAACATTCCAATTGAATATCGTTATGCCGCCTTTTAATCTGGAAAAAAGAATTTTTTTTTTTAGATCCAAGGGGGTGGCCCAGGAAAACTAGGGGGGGTGTACACCCCCTAGGGGGTCTGGGAAATCCCTGGACACATGCAACTCACTTTTGAATACGCCGCCGAAAAGCCGTGTAAAGCGTTGGGCCTCAATCGTTGATCCTGTCTCACGCAGTCTTGTGTAAGTTACTTTCAAAAAGTAATTAGTTACAGTTACAGATATAGTTTGTCAAAAGTATTTAGGTTACAGTTACTTCAAAATAAAAGTAGTAGGTTACAGTTACACTTACATCGTCACTGTAACTTAGTTGCTTTCAAGATACTGTAGTTTTTTTTTTTCAAATTATGAAGACATTTATGACAACACAGAATGACTACGATTCATGTTTATTTGAAACTCAGAAAACTCTCATTTCACTTTTTAATATACATATTATTACCGTCGCACGACTTTATTGAATCAAAGCGTTTACTACTTCGATACAAGATGTACTAAATAATAAATTATTTACTTCATGTTGTGACAAAGCAACAACTGCTTTTCAAAGTAATCATCATTTAACTTTCCCCTTGTGATGCTCCACCCCTTGCTAAAGAGGCGGTGAACGCGTGGGCTGAACGGCAGTGCAGTATCCAGGCGTGGAGCTGCCTCTAGCACCTTGTGCGGACATCCATGCCTAGCGGTAGTGTCCAGAAATGAAAGTCAAAACTCGTCCCGAGGTGCTCGCGAAGGTTGGAGAAGAGGAGCTCCCGGCTGTGCGTACTATTTTGCAGCGTGTCCAGCGAGTAGTGAAGTTATCGCCACTATATTCGACAAGGTCAAAGTGCGGTTCATAGCCGGGCCACGGTAACCCTGCCGTTCGTCACTCATATGACAGCCTATCGTTTGAGCGATAACGGTTGGTTACCATCCAAATAGTTTGCTTCTTTCTTGCGACATTCTCTTTTCCTATTTCTCTTAAGTGCTCTCTTATTCCCCTTTCTCAGCCGACAGAAGAGGAGATACCTGATGAACAGACGGTTCCATTAGAATAATAGGGAGGGGAACAGAAGGCTAAACCAGTTGGAACTGAATAAAGTGGAAAAGACCGTTAGTATCAAACATGGTAAAGAAAAAAATGAAAAACAAAAAAATGTTGATTCGGAATGCGTTTTGCTTTATCTTTTTCATTTCTTTGCAACGCAGAACAAAAGACTCGATCGTGGATCACGTGGCTCACGGTCCCTGGGAAAGTGCAGGTTGACCAATACAAACATCGTCTGAGGCCCCGGTCAGACAGTGCCTACTCGCTTTCGGCCGGGACTGCTGCGGCACCGACGACAGAGGCTCTACACTCCGTGTCACTAGTTGTGTGCAGCGCAGGCGAAGGCAACACCAGGTGAAGAGAGAAAGGGCGAGCTCTAGGAAGGCGGGGCAGGAGAGGAGGAAATGGAGGGCGAGGGGAGAAAGGGAGAGCACCAGGAACGTTAGAGCGGAAGGGGTTTCTCTCCTGCTCCCCAGCCTTTTTAGTGCTTGCCCTTTCTTCCCACGCCTGACGTTGCTTTCGCCTGTACTGCACGCAACTAGTTACACGTTCACCGTTGAGTTAAACAGTTCACCGTGAGGTGTCTACGCGTCTTGTATTTCCGCGAGTTGGCTCTGTGGCGACTCAAGCTTGGCTGAAGAGGCGGAGGGAGTTCGATGAGGCCGGAAAGGGCGAAGACTGTACCAGAGAGCCACGCACAAAAAGGCTGAAATAAACCAAATGCTCAATGAGCTTTTCCGCGCGATGAAAAAGGAAAAACAGAAGTAAAAAAACGTCTGCCCTCCGCGCCGGCACTTTGCTTCGACGAAGAAAGTTTTCAGTAGTTATTTTATTTTGTCGTGCCGGAATGAAGGGCCCAGCCCCTGGACAAGGTCGAACCTGGTGTAGAGTTCACAAAATAGGGTCGCTTGTTCACGAAAAGTATCTCGTATCTTTGCACATACTTTTTAGATACTTAAAAAAAAGTATTAAAGTTATCGTTACAGTTCTTAAAAAAAATGTATTGAGTTACAATTAAAAGTTGCCAACAAAAAGTAACAAATTATAGTATCGCGATACCACCCAAGACTGGTCTCACGTCAAGCGGACGCAATTTTATTTTATGGGGCCATCATATTTCACCATTGCGAAAAACACACCTGACGTGCGATCGCGGAACGAAGTACACGTTCGAAGGTGTTCATTCTATGTGAGGCCTCGCGTGTCAAAAACTGGACCGAGCCTTGCATGTAAAAAGTATACCTTCGGAGTGTCCGCACTGGGACAACGGTTTACACGTCCAAACGTGCAAATATTTACTAAAAGTGTAGGCCGCGCCATATGTTTCTTAAAGAGAAGCCAAAAGGATTCTGTATTTGAGTAAAAACACTTAAATCGTCTTGCTTTTGCCTCCAGGATCACAAACACCGAGATTATTATCTTTCTTACTTTGGTGTCTGGAGGTTATGGAAAATCATTTTCAAAGTACTGCTGAAGTCGCTCCGTTTCAAGCGTTACGTCATAAAAGGAGTTTTCGGAATGTCCGCTCACGTGCATCTTCAGCGCCTATTAGAGCTATGCACGCGCACTCTTGCTATTTGCGACAAGGTAAAAAAAAAAAGACTACATGACTGGTGTCAGTGCGGGAAACATAAAGCCCGGTTCCAGAGTTGCGTTTGACTGCGTTTGACTGCGTTGCGGAAGCGAGACACCAGGACATCCCTGCTGCTTATATCGCGTGCCAAGATTCCTTGAATTGATTCCACGCTTCATACGAAGCACGGATGTGGCCGGTGACTCGCTTTCGGTTCTCGCCGCAACGCAGTCAAACGCACTCACAACGCGAGTGTCTGAACCGGCCTTAAAGGGGCGATGCAACAATTTTTGTACTTTCCGCAAATACCGCTTAGAACGGATCCCTGACGTTAATGACCTATAAAAAACGCGTTCGTTTTTCACCCCACGCAATAGAAGTCCCAGTAAAAAATTAAAGAAAAACGAGCAGCGTTCACCCCCTCAACTCGCAGCCAGAACAAGCGGCCACGTGATCTGGAGCCGATTGTATGCCGCCAATGTTGATCATAGCCACGCGCTGGGGTTGGGAAAGCACAGGACACGCGCTGAGTTCCAGACATTGTTATGGTTCGGCTATTGTCGTCGTTGAAGCGATTGGACACGGGCCACTACCCGAATGCTTCTCGAGCTAGGAATTATCACGAGCCCAAATCGAGCGCCCACGCAATGCTCGGGTCCAATCTGTGAACCGCATTCAAATATCGTCACTGGGGTGTACTACGATCCCACGTTACGTCATCAAATTTTGCAAAAGAGAGATTGAATGAAAAAGATTGCTTTTGTCCTTGAAATTACACCGTAACAAAGGGGTTTCTTGGCCAGTGGCGTTGCGTGCGAGTATCTTTGAGTCCCACGAGTGCCAGTAGGCTCGTGTAAAGTGAAAAACATTCCAATTGAATATCGTTGCACAGCTCCTTTAACTGGCAAGCTTGCAATTGCACTTGTTGCACACAAGAGCGACACGCGCTCGGAGGCCGAAAGATACCTTTATGACAGAACGACTGGTCGGAGGTTCTTTTATATTTCCTCGCGTTTAGTTACATCTTCGGGGTAAATGAACGTGATATTCTCATCCACGGCAAAAAAATACTCTAAAATTCACCTCTAACTCCTTTTTTCAAGAACGTTTTCAGCTTCTTTTAAGCTGTCAGTGACTGAAATATCATTTAGAGCAAAGCACGCGATTGCAACACGAGTTCGTATTCCTAATTCTCGTGCCAGGCGACGAAGAATATTTCTAGCGCCAACAAAATGACGCAACGTACCCGCTCATCTTAGCCAAAAGATAGCAAGGTGAACTCTCCGGATTTCTTGATTATATTTCCTTTAACGATAATGTGTCACGAATAGTTCAGACTTGAGCTTTCCCTATATTTTCAAAGTGAAATTTTAGTCTAAGTGGTGCTTATTTAAGCACAAAACGTTTTAGAACCGAATAGTTCAGACTTGAGCTTTCCCTCTTTCCCTATATTTTCAAAGTGAAATTTTATTCTTAGTGGTGATTATTTAAGCACAAAGCGTTTTAGAACCACTGTATTACGTGTTTGTCTGTTATTCCCCTGAAAATCTATTTTACAACTCGCCTCGTTAAAAACAAAACAAAAATCGAGTATTAAGAATTTAGAGAGAAAACACTATTTCGGGTCAAATAAAGACCCTTCCCGCGTGAATAGTTGGAGCTTGTTTTCGGGATAGGGGGCCTATTTTCTCGCCGCGTTGTTCGCTCTTATCATTTTTGGAGTAGTGAACATCGCTGGTGGATCGTGTGTGGGGAATGTGTTCGGTGCTAGCCGGTCGTGGCTTCGTTGGTGGCACTGTCCTCTCGTCACTCACGCGTCGATCGAGTGTTTGAGTAGTTACCATTATGCATCGCCTGGTAATTTTGTTTTTAAAGAGTTTAATTTTTAGTCGAAAACAAACCAAAATAAATTACTGATATCGCTTTAGTGGAAGGAAATGTGATCACAGCATAAATATTACGTCACATTCAAGCCGCCAACTCCAGTAAAACCGACTATAAAGATGCGACCAGCTGCTCTTTAGCGGGCGGCAAGCGGGTTAGCTGTTAGTCAATGGACACAACTTTGAGCCTCGACATTTATAAAACTACACACAATATCGAAAAAAATTATATCTCGTATTTCAGGGACACTTCTTATGAAAACAGTCACAAACCAAAATTCAAAAATATTGACCGGAGTCGTCCTTTAAAAAACAAAGAGCGAATCCCGCTCGAGCATCTGATTATCGCTCCATAGAAAATCAGACTGCGGTGTTTGACGTTAAAAACAAAACAAATACAGAACAACAAATCACGAAGCAAAAAGTTATAACAGAATGATCCCACGCCCTGCGTTTCGTAAGCCGTCAGTGACTACGGCTGCAAGAGTAAAAACGGACTATTTCTTCTTGGTTCTCTTCCTCGGAACTTTTCGACAAAGTCGCGGGGATGTGACCCCAACCTGTTGATAATAGAACCGTACTCATGAACAGGACACAAGCACTGCAGGAGCGCCCGGCTTTTGTGAGTCGTGATCACCACCTATTTGCGAAGAGAAGTTTCTGTGTCGCCATCTAGCGGAAGCCCGGAGCAACCCAAAATGAGGACTCCCCGAAGCCGACGCCACTTCTCATAGCTGAATCGGTCCTCGTTCAGCCTCGCTGACCCGCTATTATCTTTTTCTTATTTTTTCTACTTTCTCTTATATTACGCTTTTTTTTTCGCATTTGTCGCGGATGATAACAATTTCTGCGTCTGACACTTTGATCTTAAGCTTCAATCCTGCTGGCCGTAGAATTCTTTTTTTTTTTGTCCTGGGAAAAGCACGGTAAACATGCTCATTTTTAGCTTACTAATGTTTCAAATTTACGTATGATTTTAAGACTTCCGCTTGACAACTACAAAAATAATTCCTCGTCTAAGTTCGTTGGAGACCAATCAATGGTAGCATGGTTGTCGTGGTTTCGTCCTTTATTATAAACCAATTAATTTTCTATCCGGATTGTTGCATTTGAAAAAAAATCAAGGCAGTATTTTACACATGTGCTTTTAACAAGATTATGGACTTCACCTTGCTGAATAAGATCAACTGCATCACCATGTTTACCACTTTGGTAAAACCGCGATAATGTGAATGCTTCCAGCGTATAGTGAAGATCAGTTGGGATGACATGGCTATGAGCCTTTACAGACTTAATGCAAAAGGAAATGTTATTTTCTGAAGAGGCGTGGTTTAAAACTTTTACTTGGATAAAAATGAAAGACGTTTACAATTCATTGCAACGCCGAATTAGAGCGCAGCTCTTGAGGGAGGAGGAAAAGGTACTGGAGAGGAGGGTATGGTCCTCCTTTTTATCCGTACCTTCCCTCCTTCTCTCCTGCTCCCCTCCCACCTAGCGGGAAGTTTTCGCTAAATTGCCCGCTAAATTTAGTGGGAAAAATTCCCCGCTAAATTTTGTGGGGAATTTTTTCTCGCTAAATTTAGTGGGGAATATTTTCCGCTAAATTTAGCGGGGAATGTTTTTTCCGCTAAGTTTAGCGGGGAAGTTTTTCTGCTAAATTTAAAGGGGGAATTTTCCCGCTATATTTAGAGGGGAAGTTTTTTTGCTATTGGCCCTGAGCGGGACCGATTGGAGCGCTGCGATCGCTCGACCGTGACGTAGGATGGAGTATCACGTGATAAGGCCAGCTATTCCGCCTTGCTTTGGTCGGGGCCTTCGGAAGCCCTTCAATCGGTACTTTGCATTTTTTCGTGTTTGAAACTTGATCAGTACAGGCGTGGATCGGCTTCGGCAGCTGTCGAGCTCAGAGAGCAATGGTAAAGTACTGTTCGGGGCCGCAATGCCGCAGTTACGCGACCGACCCAAATATCAGCTACCACATCTACCCCAAGAAGAATGATTCCAATATGATTCATAACATGTGAACAATCTCACCCTGTGTGGCAGTACCTTTCTCATACAGCTTCAATATTATTTGAACAATGGGGTTAAAAATGTATGCACAAGTTGGCATCACGCAATGTAAGTAGAGCTGAGTGCTAATACCGTATTTACTCGAGTAATAGCCGCACTATTTATGAACAAGGGCGTTGCCTTTGCTTCCCCGCAGAACACATGTACAGCCAATCATCGCGTTGCGCATAAATAACATAGTGAATAACTAGATCGAGAACACGAGTCCCCATACAAATGCAATCTTCACACTGCAAATGGTATCTTCGCGCGAAGACGCGTTATCTCTCTCCTGTAAACCGCCGGAATCATGCTGTCGATCGCGGTGATTGGCAATCCGCGTGCTCCGCGGAAAAGCGAACCCTCAGGTTTTCTCCATAAACAGTGCGGCTATTACTCGAGTAAATACGGTAGACTTGAAACAGTAATTTACAGAGGGTAACAAGCCATAAAATTTCACAGACTATTTTAATGCAAACATCACTCACAGCTCAGTGGTATTTAAGCAACCAGCAGCTGCATAAATGTGAAAATGTTACGTGGCTTTATTTATTTTACTTTAAAAATTGCTGATGCAAGTAGCTGCACTCGTATTAGCAAGTAATATTTTTATTTTTGTAACCTATCTGCTTATCTTGTAGGAGCCCAAATAAAACAATTCTACAACTCTAATACACCTAGCTACAGGAATATTTGCATAATCTTTCTTTACAAAAAGAAAACAGCGATGCTGTACACGAACTGTCATTGGCCTTTGAATGCTCTGATATGATTCATGAATTATGAAATTAAATGTTTTCAGCAAGCTTTAATATTCGTCGCTCAAAAATTCCGACATCGCAGAGAAGTTACAAAACCTGTGCTTCAAAAACGTAAAAAAAAAATTAGCTGCATTGTATTGATTTTGCGACTCCGCGACTTGGGAAGCGAGCATGTTACCACTGAGCCACGAGAATTTGTTTTCTTTGTTCCTGAGCTACGATATCAACAAGAGACGACCGATTATTAGCGGCGAGATGTTTTGGTGGCGCCCTCCTACGGTTCCCACATGACGTCATTACTACTTGCAAACAACAAGTTCGATGGTGTTTGCTAAATTTAGCGGGGAAATTTTTTCGCTTAACTTAGCGAGGAAGTTTTTCCGCTACAATTTAGCGAGAAAAATTGTTTTGCTAAATTTAGCGGGGAATGTTCTTCCGCTAAATTTAACGGGGAAATTACCCATATTACAACGCGCGGTGACGTCACGAGTTACCTCACTCGTGACCCTCATGACGTCACACACGACGTCACGTGTGACGTCATTATGGTAAATCTCTCATAATGCAACGCGCAACTACGCCGACGCCACTCAAGCCGGAAACGGGCGCCTAAGCTGCGCTCTAAAAAAAAAAAACGAAAGCAAATTATTACACACGATTAAAATTAGTTAAACAAGAAACATAGGCTACATTTGAGTGGAAAGCATTTTATCAAATAATCTTTTTTTCAAGGGATATTATTGAAGAAAGGGTAAAACCACAGGCGAACTGTTGAAGTAACCGGAGACACGGAACGATAAAAGAACAGGCAAAATGACAAGTCTCAAACACAGTTTCTAGTTTACTTTGACTACGAACGCTAGCTCTTATATATACGACGGGACCCTCAACACCACAAAATAAACTCCTCCTTTCCACTAGGTCACCGAAAGCCGGACACTCAGACAGGTCCAAATGATACATGGTACTTTCATGATCCTTTCACACCAACCAGTCACCCTGACGATCGTTTGAGGGCTGACCAGCCGCATGTGATAACAAGCAACTCAAGCAAAACGCTTACTGTTCTTGGAAAACCCACAAAACAAGATCTTAGCGACAGAAAAACCGCTTCATATCACTGTCCAGTGCCAATGACGGTGTGCTTAGACAATTGCCGGAGGTCAAAATACGCACGGTCTGTCTAAGAAAAACCCTCCTACCATTTTCTTTCTTTATGTGCAAAACCTGGGTATTCCCCGCTCAGACTGATAGTCATTACGGTCAACAACATGCTTAGCGATTTCCGATTACTGAGCCTTACCTTCTACAGCCCTTTTATGTTCCAAGAGCCTTTCATCTAGTGAACGACCAGTTTGTCGAACACAGGACAACACACACCACAACGGAATGGTTAAGATTGGTTCAGATTTGGGTTAAGATTGTGCTTATAAACGGGCAAATCCATGGATCGACAGATAACGCTTTAATGACAGCCATCTGAAATATTACCCTTATGTAGATGTTGTGTGACGGCCGCAATACTTAGCTTCCATGATGCCTCGGGAAGCGGTGAAGTCTGCCGATCACACAAGTACCGACGAAGTTTAGTTTCATCACAATGCATTTACGTCCATCGTCATGATCATAGACTTTATGACTTCGACATTTATGCAATACACAGGATACCGCTCCATTATCGGCAACAAAAGCTGTATTCGAGAACGATGTCATGTGTTTCTACCTTCCTTTTTTGTGCTGCAGCCTCGACCTGAATGTATTAGCTCTCACCATTTGTTTACTTAATACCTACGTGATTTAATCAGCCCACAGATCAACTGTTAGCTGCAGCCTGTCCACTTTTGTCTCAAGCCTGTGGGATGAAATTTATGCAAAACATTTACGTTCACGAAATAAAACATTGCAAATGTAAGCCAATCAATAAACTGCTTTTAGAATCCTTGGCTCTTGTGGCTGTAGCATACGTCGTGTGATTAATTCAGCCCACGGATCAACCGTGAGCTGCACCATAATCACCTTTGTCTGAATCCCTTTGAATCACACAATTTACGCTTACTCAATACAACACGGTAAGTACTGTTCACAGCGGCTGTGGAACTTGTTACTGTAGCATGCGCTGTTTCGAGCCGAGACGAGCATGCCCTGTACACGTTTGCAAGTATGGCCTATGGCGCCAGCATCTTGTTTGGTGTGTGTAGGTTTTCCGATAGCCAAGCCTCGCTAAGGCGTGCCCATGGTTGCTACACTGGCGCCCAAACACAGCGTCTTTCATAGGGTGGCCAGACAAGTTTTTGAAGCGCGTCTGCTTGCAAACGTCTGTCCGTGGCAGGCACTTCCTTCCTTCCGTCCCCACGCATGGTGGACCGGAAGACACGAAACAGATGTCGTTTGTTCTAGATCGCCGTATTGTCGACGGGGACCCCGTGTAAATCAAGCTCTCGTAAAAGTCGCCAGGAACGTCGCCGAGATCACGCCGCCGCGCACTTCCGACCGCGCCACCAAGAGTCCCTTGCGGGAATGTCCTGGGGCGCTGTTTTCCTCGACACAAGTCGACCGAGACAGTTTTGTTTTTGACCCGCGTGCCTTGTTACATTTTTAAATTTTGTCCTTGTTTCTTTATTTTTTTATTTTTTTTTTTTGCAATCTTTTCGGTTTGGTCTTTACTTCACGGAGCTTTTTTTACGAGTCCCACGATCGTTTTGCCATAGTGGCTGGCCGCGTGCGCGCTGCTGAATTCTTCTATTTTTTTTCCTGGGAACTTCCTGTTTAGATAACGTGCACTTGAAACCATGCATCGGAAACGAACCGTTTCGTACGCTGCACCTTCCGCGAAACCGTTGAGTTTTTGCCTTGTATTTTGCTTTATGCATCGCTGCGCATATACTTGTTTACTGCTTTTTGGTTTCAGCAAATTTTGATACGATATGTCTGCAAATAAAAAAGCAAGCGACGCAATTTGCCTTAAACGTGCAAGAGTGAATGACGATCTAAAAGAGTGATAGGATGAAAAGAGCTACGTACTTTTTTATTTGTACGTTTGTTTGTTTTGTGGCTTTGGTTTTAAGCAAATCTATTTTATACCGTGACATTTGCTTTATGGTGATATGTGCTTTAAAAGCTCAGAGTCTACTCATAAGATGAAATACATATTTGAGTATGAAATACATGAGCAAGAACATCAATAATTGAACAAACGAAATTCACATCGCCCCGTTGAGGTGATTCTTCCATTCACAAGAAAACGCATTCGCTTATTTCCATTGAAAATTTAGGAATAACTTTTAAAAATCGCTTTAATCATCATAGATTTTGTTTTAGTCGTAGATCAGATAGGAAAAAACCTCAAGGGACAAATAATTTTATGTACATTTGAGATTTCAAATAGCACTGTTTGTAAAATAGAACAGTGCAGATACTAGCATAAATCAATTTAAATATAATTTAATAAATTAGAAATACATTTGATATAAATGTGTAATTATTTCACAATACAGACATTGGATATGCAAAATGCTAAAACAGAGAGATCGAAACACGCGTAGTGGAATACTTTCCTTCTGAAAAGCAGCGCATTAGTTTTATTTGCAAAATTAAAATGTCAAAATAGCAAGTGACATCTAATTTGTGTTATGAAGGATCAAACACCCACCGCGGTGATTCTTCTCACTTTGGTGAAACGTGTGCCCATAAGAGCAAGGTAAGGGTCGATGTCCTCTAAACAACATTCATTTTGTTTACAGCTAATTCTCTGCACGGAGTTATCTAGAGCTGACTCTACGCGCCTGTTTGGCGAGTGTCTTTTGTATATTCCTCTATCATGTAAATTTATTCATTCATATTTTGGTAACTTGTTGATGTGTAAGTTTTATTTTTGATGCATTGCAGTTGTTTTGGGGGTTTTAGCACCTTTTTTTTCTATAGCCTCCACCAACACTATTTTGTTGGACACTAAGGGACATAATAATAATGATAACAAACAATCAATTAATCAGTGTTTCTTAAAGTGCCCAGGAACAACCAATCGGTCGTAGTGCTGGCACACTAAAAAATAAGAGCAAAAACACACACATACAAACACACACACACGCGGGTGCAGAAGGGGAACGTAGTTCCCCTTCTGCCGTAGTAATAATATTAATAATAATAATAATAATAATAATATTAATAATAAATTGTATTTAAGAACATTCATACCTACGTACAATAGTGCGGTGGCAATCAAAGCCAACAGTGGCTTGCGTGACGCCGCCCAACCGAAAGTGCAGAAGAAAAAAAACAAACAGAGAATGTCCGAGAACACACAGCTGAAGTGAAAGCGACACAGTCACAAAGCAGTTTTCAAAAACAGAAAGAAACAGTTAATGAAAATACAAAATCCGATGACTACTTCTGTACAGAGCACTCGCGTACAAAATATACACTTAGGTAGTATTTCTGCCTGAAAAATAAAATATATCACTCTTTTCTTAAGCTGACTGAATGAGTTAGCCTGCCGAATTTCAGAAGGCGAACTATTAAAGATCTCATGCACGTAAACCTCACGCGTATACTTGCCGTATCTAGTTCGGACAAAAGGTATTTAAACGCTCTTGGAAACCAAACGAACGAAGAGATGGGTTTTTGGTTTTGAATTTATCCGACCAGAAGTAACACGTGACTACTGTTTGAATAAATAGGGTGCGGAGAAATGGCAGTTGCAAATATTGAAACAAGACAGCACCATCGGAAATTTGCTGGCCATAAGGCACACTTTTCAAAATATTTTTCAAAATACAATCAATTTTTTTTTTATGCCAGTACCCCGAGCAGTTGCCAAATACAGTAACACCGTATCTTAGCACGCTGTATGCAAATGCATGGGCGACTATCTCACGAACTAAAAAAAGCCATAAACGATTTCGTTTTATAAAGGAGGCAACAAGTACTCCTCAGTTTGGCAGAAATGCTAATCAGCTAAGTATTTTATGTTAGACCGCAGTCGAATATTACTCCAAGGTATTTTACATTATCGACATATACCAAAGGATCATATTTCCAAGATATGCAACTGGAGCTATGTAAAAGGAAAGCAAAATCTAAATTCACATATTTGAACGGGTGACGAAAATATATGAGTTTTGTCTTGTTTACATTAATGTCCATAAGGTGACGTTGAAACCAGTCCATGACGGTAGTCACGGCACATTACAGAGAGTAGCCAGCATCTTTGAAGTTAAGATGTTGAGTTACAATTACGGTATCATCCGCGTATTGATCAACCTTTGCCTCAGAAATATACTTAGAAATATCATTGACATACAAATTAAATAGAAGTGGAGATGGAATAGAGCCCTGCGGAACACGTGCTCCTAACATCGTTCGCAGACTCCGCGACTCAGATATAATTACGAGTTGGGAGCGATTTGAAAGGTAGTTAGATAATAAGAAGAAAAAAATGACCACAAAATCCGAAGCTATACAGCTCTTTTAAAAGTATAGAATGGCTAACGGTGTCAAATGCCTTGGATACATCCAGAAAAAGAGCGCAACTAACGAGGTTTCTTTCAAAACCGGAAAAAAAGTAGATTTGCAAATTCTTCGAGTAATGATTGTGTACCTTTCTCATGAACAAAACCAAACTGACTAGGTGAGATAACATTATGCGTGTCCAGAAATGATCTCATAACATAAAATGCATGTTTTTCTAGAACTTGTGCTATAATCGGTACTATAGAAATTGGTCGGGAATTTTCCATTTTCTTCGATGCGCCCCCTTTGCACAAAGGCATCACTATAGCACTTTTCAGTTCATATGGAATAACGCCACTGTAAATAAAACCATTCAGCATACAAAGAAGTACATTAATAATAATAATAATAATAAATATAAGAATAAAATTATAATTGTAATTATATTATTATATTGTTATTCTATAGGATTAGGAAGAAGTCGCCGGGACCGGACGTTCCTTTTGATCATAGTGAATATTTCTCTTTACGTTCACTGGTTTCGTCGATGTAAGACCATTAGCGACGTTTTACAATCTACACAAGGCGAAGGAAGTTCCTGGACCTGTGGCATGAAGCTCTTCCATCTAAAGCAGCCGGGAATATCGTCTGGAGCAACCGCTCGACCACCTCCATGATCGCCATCTTGATCGCCATCTTGATCCGACGGTCGGCCTCGTCTTTTTGAGGCTACTTCATTGCTGGGTTTGCAGCCGGGCCCTTGGATACACCTACTCGGCGCAAACGTCAACGCGAACTTCAACGCATGGTCATAAGTGCCCTCCTAATTTTATGCGACGTGGTGAGCTTGTACTCCATGGTTACGTCCGGGGAGACGGTGTTTCTTTACTGGAGCTTTTGGCTGCCCATCCTCATTGTAGCCGCCGGAAAAAATGACCGCTTCGCAACGCGGTATGGTATGGCTTCCCCTCTAGCAAGTGATTCGTCTTTATGCTACGCATGGCAAAAGGCTGTGCCTTCAGACGGACGAGTTTTGAGCTGTTCTGAGTGTCACGGCGCCTACCATCTTGCCCCAACGTGACAGGGAGTTCCGGATGCTACGTTTAATATAGTGGGCAAGGCAAAGAAGAAGAGTTGGGTTTGCCCCAAATGCCTGGCTAAGAAAAACAAGAACAGCTTTGAGGGTGTGGGTACAAATACGATGATCAACGAAGACATGTCTTTCCAACCGAATGCGATCAATGACAAGTTGCACGTGCCCTTCCTTTGAAAGAAAAGGTTGATAAGTTGATGCTACATTCAGCAAAAATTAACGATTCGCTAACAGTGAAAGTGATTGTCGAAACGTTAAATGAGACGGTGAGTGGCCTCCACAAATCGTTGGATTTCTTCTCCGCGCAATACGATTTATTGCTGGCACAGGTAAAAGTCAATGTTAGTGAAATAAAAGACCTGCAAAGTGAGGTACGCGTTCTGACACCAGCAGTAACCGAGCAGAGGTCCGAAATACGCCGATTACGGGCATAGCTGAATGACTCTGATCAGTACAGCCGATTAAGTAACATAGAAATCCACGGGCTACCTTACAAACCAACCGAGAACGTCCGTGATTTGGTTGACAACCTGGCCTCTAGCTTAAACTTTAAGGACTTTCAACCCTCTGACATGATAACGGCTCATCGCCGGTTTCCGAAGAGAGATTCAAATTTCGCTCCTGTAGTGATTGTAATGTTCAGCTTCGTCACCAACAAAGAGACCTGGATGGCATCGCAGGGCAAACTGAGATCTCTGCCCGGCTTCCCTGTACTATACTTTAACAAAACCTCACTCGTATCAACATGGAACTATTTTGGACGGCTAAATGTAGAGGCAAGGAGAAGCAGTATCAGTTCGTGTGGGTAAAAAACGCAAAGATGTTCGCAGAAAAAAAAGGAAGGATATCCAGTCATTTGCGTTAATGGCGTAGGTGACATTGACATGATGGTCTGTAGTGATGGAAGAACGGTTTTTTCAACGTCCCGACTTGTCATCTTTCCGTGAGGTGTGATGTCCTTATTCTGGAGAGACGGTTACCTTATTGAATGTAACTATAAGAAGTCTAAAAAAATACTAGGATCAGTTCTCAGCACTCATTAAAACTAGTTTCACAGTTTTTTTAAGTTTTGGTTTTAACAGAAATTAACGCCAATGATAACATGTGTGATACTTTTTTCTTTCTGGGTACAAAAGTTTCTTTCGCACACAACAAGGCGCCAGGGGTGGTGGAATAGGAATTATAGTTAGGGAAGTTTGGCTTAGTGAGGTTACCGATATGTATTTTGCTCATTCAGAGTCACTCTCTCAAATTTAGTAACAAAATCTGCTCCTTGTCTCTGTATTCGTTTTATACGCCCCCTTCCACAAATCCGACTGTTTTCGTAGACGAACTGGAACAGTACTAGCGGGACTTTCATCAGTAGAATAGATTTTCCTAGTAGGGGATTTTAATATAGATTCTTTGAAAACATCAAGTTCAATTGACTGCGACTATCTCAATGTGCTATCCAACGTAGGATTTGTGAACGTCATTAACTTGTCAACACGGGAAGAATACATGGCAGATACATTAGTATCATCATGCATAGATCATATTCATTTGCATGAGTCATCTTGTATCATTACGTCAGCAGTAATATTGCGAAAACTGGCGGATCATTATTTCACAGCGTATCAGGTAACTTGTGAAACGACGATCAAACAAGCAAATTCTAGAATAAAGGAGGTCGAGATTGTAGATTAAAAAAATTGACAAACTGGTTTCGGTTTACCAGTGGCAAGATTTGTTACGGAAAGTAAACTACGACCAAGCCTACTCTTCCAATTAAGTTGGAATTCTTTTATGGAGAGTCCAAAAAGTTCTTACAATCCGACAACGCCGTGAGGAGTATGTTTGTTTGAATGCAGATATTCTACGAGCCATTCAAGATAAAGATACTTTGGGGAGAAAATGCAGGCGTTCTCTCCAAAATGCACAACTGAAAACAGAATATCGTTGCGCACATAATCGTGCAAATGCGCTCCTCCGGGCCACCAAAGGAGACACTTTCAAAACGAATTTTATCGTGCAAGATCAAATGTAGCAAAAACTTGGTCTCTGCTCAACCAACTACGCGGAAATAAGCCTTCAAACTCTGTGGATTATGAGCTTCAAAAACCATTTGGCCCAGTTACATCCTCAGTTGTCAAGAAATTTAGCGCAACTTTCGCACAGTTTTCGGGTGTTTCGCAGATTGATGTTGACTATTCAATTAACTCAAGGGATTCGAGCATGGAGTCAGCTTTCCTTCCTGAGTTATCAAAATACGATCTGAAAAGTCTGCAATTTAGTTTTAAACCTAGAAAATCACCTGGAGTTGATAATATCAGAGCAAATGATCTCATCAGCATTTTTGGTGCAATTGAACACGCTCCTTCTGCAGATGTTAAATGGTTTCATAGCAAAGGAAAAAAATTCCTAATAACCTAAAAATGCGAAAGTTAAGCCTTTTCATAAAGGAGGAGATCGTCGTAAGGTTGAAAATTGTCATCCCATCTCGATTTCGTCGTGTATAACCAAATTTAGAGAAGCATCTGCTCCAAGTACTGAGTCAGTTCCTTGATAAGTTTGACATCATACTCAAAAATCATTACTTGAACATTTTGCAGACAAATTACATTACGCATTCGAAAAAAATGAGGTTGTATGCCCTCTTTGTTTATGTTTCAAAGGCATTCGACAGCGTTAACCATAGCATTTTATTGCTAAAGCTTTATCATATTGGCTTCTGCGGTCCATTTCTGGAGCTACTGAAAGATGACTTCACTGGACGCTCTCAACAAGCTCACATAGGCCACAAAAGAAGTTCGAAAGTCGCCTTGAAATCCTGAGTTCCACAAGGATTCATCCGTTACTTTTAAATGTGTTTGTCAACGATATGTCAAATTCAATAGTTAGCTGCAAACTATATCAGTACGCTGATGACACTGTACTCTTGTCACGCCATATAGAATACGAAAAATCTATTTTTCTTCTCCAACGTGAAACCACACATTTGATTGAGTGGTTTGAGCGAAATGCCTCAATAACTAATAACCCAAAGACACGCCTGGTGTATTTCTGGAATCCGTTGAAAGTTGTTATCCCAGATACGCCACTATTCTTACATTCAGCAATTTGTCCCTCGTGTGAATGCACTCCCGTGGGTTATAAGGACCATATGAAATATCTAGGTATTGAATTTGATATTGACTTGTCATGAAATACGCACATTGGAACTGTACGTAAAAAGAGCTCAGACATGTTTCCTGTCTACTTTATAATATGAGATCTCTTGTTTCACAATATGTTAAAAAGATGGTTATTAATTTTTTGGCATACAGTGTTCTTTGCTCTGGAATAACCATTTTTGTTGGCTGCTCTACATTATGGCCAAATAAAATCGACAGTATTTTAACGGGAATGTTTAGAAGTATTATATACGGCACTGATGCTGAAACAGAAAAATAATAAATTGATCATATGAATCTTTCATTATTTCAAACTCTGTTTACTGAGATGGTTGTTTTAAGACATTTTCGGAATAACAGTTTTAAAGTTCTCCACATTGCACCTCGGACCCTCAGACATACAACTCGTTTTGGGGTACCGAGAATGTCAACAAGATATGGCAGAAGACTAAGAATATACCGGACATTTTCAACAGTCTCCCTGAAGAAGGGTTGGAGTTGGACTCGAACAAAAATTTAAAAAAGCCCTATGCGACCTATTTTAAATAAAGTGTGCCTGCACCAACCAGATTCATCTTCTGAACGTTTTAAACTGTGTTTTAAAGATTTTTTAGGCCAGTGATGTGATGTTTATTACACCTCAAGTACTATGACAACTTGGCATGACCTGTGCTTCATTTTTGTTTTAGATTTTGATGTGTTTGTGTATGTTTTACATGTGATGCGACTCTTTATTTACATAACTTTGAACACTTTTACTTAACCAATGCTTCATTCTCATTTTTCTTCTTCAATTTTGTGTGTGTGTTTTATGTGATGATGCACCTTTCACACTGTTGAAATTAATTGATTTCTATACCTATACTACTGGTGGATGAGGTTTAGCCACACAAGCCAATTCTGGCTTTGGCAGACCGGAATCATACTTCGTGGAATCCGAAAATAAACCATTATTATTATTATTATTATTATTATTATTATTATTAATATATTATTATTATTATTATTATTATTATTATTTATTATTATTATTATTATTATTATTATTATTATTATTATTATTACTATCATGCGCTCTTCATCGCTGCAAGAAATATCCGTCCAGTATGTGCATACTTTTATTTTTCGACATCACGGCCTTCTTTGTGATTCCTTACGTAACTAGAATGAGTTTGTTGACAATTTATATGCAAACGACAAATCGTTCTGCTTATTTTCATTTGGTAAAAAACTCCTCGATGTTCCCAAGCAAATTTATAATATTTTAGAAAGGGTGTCCTACTTTCCAAAAATATGCATATACAGTGATGTCTCGTTAATATGGACCCCGTTAATATGAATACCCCGCTATAAGGACACCACTTTTGAGTAAAAACTTGGAAAATGCATGCATTTTTGTCTCGTTATTATGGACAACTCACATTATGGACGATTTTTTACGGGAATGGAGATGTCCATATTAACGAGACATCACTGTACTGAATTTTACCTTAAACATCTATCCAAGCAAGTTGCAGACTCAAAATAAATTAATAAGGCAGGGCACTTTACTTATTTATGTGTTCTTCTATTTTTTATACGCTGAACACATTATACTCCGCTTCACCTCCTACGACTGGGAGTTGCTTTCTTGTGAAAAGTTTACTTTAAAAGAAATGGAATTTCTCGTTCAATGAGAAAATGAGACGCAAAAGTTTCATATACTTGTATCGACCGTCCTCGATCTAAATTCAGGCGAAAGCTTCGAGTTTAATTAAATTGTATCACTGTTCTGGTTGCAAATCTAGTCCCACAGCACAGCCGAGTCACCTTTTTCGCTGCTGTATGAAAGCCGTCCGGTTTTAAAGTCTCTAATAATTGCCTCAACAGCTAAAAAAAGGATTTAACACGTTGAGCGTTTTTTTTTAATTATTATTTTGAACTTTGTTTTTAGTCAGATATTAAAAAAAAGGAAGAAAACATTATTACCTATAGCTTCTCGAGACATAAGGCGGCCGGAAAAAAAAACATTTAGGAAATCTTTTAAAATAGTATTCATTGTCGCTCTCACAAGCGCAGCACCTAATAAGCTTTTATTAAAGAACCATCAAATGCATTTTTGGCCGGAATAAATTATTTTAGATTATAATTTTATTTATCGCATATCGTCCAGAAGAGAAATGAAAGAGGGTATAAATTCAAAAGTCCGTTTTTCGGTACGAAAGTTTGAAAATATAGAGGGACTATTTCTTACCTCCTTTCCTTCGGATGCTCTCCGTCTTTTCACCGTCATGCATCCGCGGTGCCCAAGCACATCAGCCGAACCCAGCTCACGGATTGGACACGGGAACTACGTTACTCGGACGTATGTGCTCCCCAACAATTAATCCGTCGACGAATGTTTCGATTCGCGTTCGTGGCGAAAATGTGCCGTAGCTGCACCTATCATCGCTTGCGTGGTGCGCTCTAAAAGCACGGTAGAAGCTTAGGGTCATCGCATCCGATGCCCAACCACGGCACAATCCCGTGTTTTCTCATTTCGCTTTTGAGTTGAGGATTAAAGCTAATGAGGAAGAACTTGAAAAATAGTTTCATGGTCCCTTTAAAGACACTATTTCGAGTCTGAATCTGTAAAAAAAGTCAAACGCAAGAATTCCGAAAAAGAAAAGGTACCCTATAAATATAAACTACGATGTAAATCGTAAGATTGTCTCTAGCCTCCTCTTGACATCTTGTTCGAGTGCATCGCCGGCGCTGTTTGCCGGGGCCGGTGGCACACATTTCTCGGTCACTTGAACAGAGGCTGGACCACACTTGCCTCGGCCGTCAGGCTTGAGTGCTGAGCACACGGAAACTTGCAAAAATTCAGCCTTACGTTTTTTCGTGTTTTTTTTCTCTCACGCCTTTGCGGAAGTTTTGATCTGAGGCTGCGAGTCCAGTTCCACCTACTTTGTTTCTAAAGGTTTGCTGTGGCTACGCACACAGCCGCCCTTATTAAGCACTGAAAAAAGCGCCGATGCCACACCGACTGGCCACTGATGAGGAGGTTTCAGCGTTTTCAAACTGAGTAGAGAGAAAAAACTTCAAAAGACAAATGAGAAACATAGGTGGGTGATTGTTTTTTTACGATGTGACTATAGAGTCTCTAAATAGGCTACGATTCCGAATAACGACACTTCACCTACCGTAGGGCTTAAAATCATTGTTACCATACTCGATTTTCACCTCAAGAAAAGAAAAAGTGTTCCACATTGTTCATACACCGCGAGAACCAGTTCTTAGAAGATTTGGTTGTCGGAGAAAGAAGTGATGCTTTTGGTGTTTCAAACGTGTACGGCTTGATGAGATAACGTACGTATATCCAACCAGCAAGGCACCTGGATATATCCTATTTCTTTAAGTAAAAGGGAAATAAGTAATGCTTCGCGAGAAGCAAAACTTTTTTCTTTTCTATGGTTCTTGAGGTGCAAACGAGTTTGATTGTATAAAGCTTCATCGAAAATCGCCAAAAGCTGTTAATAGACCTCTAGAATCGTCACAGTCCTCGTCAGAGCCAAATGGTATCCTCGGGGCTTCCTAACATTCCTAACACCGTATCCAAGGCTCAGGGATTCGTAAAGTTCAAATCGCAATGATCGCCAATTGCGTGCGCCCAGCTGCACCCGGCACAAAAGTGCGGCGTCCACGAATAGTCGACGAGTGGAGTTTTAATACGCGAGGCGTAGCTTATATGTAGTGGCTCTAGCGGAGATTTTTCTGCTTCGTAACCAGGACGTACCGAGGGAGTGTGTCACAGTACCAGCTGTGACCCCGGATACTTCTAACTTCGAAGCAACAAGATCGCAGTTCAAGTGTCCTGCTTGCCACAGAACCGCAAATCCTACCGTTCTCGGGCTCGACACTGTCAAAATCAGACTGTATGGCTTTCGACGGCACCTACAGTACTGCGAAATAATAAAAAAAATTATAAATTACAACCAGTTTTTTATCAAGTAAATGGCCACGCTAACTACTGTCTTTCCGTAAAAGATATCATCAAAAAAAAAACGTCCCGCTGCGGGGAGTTCACTAGCGATTCCCCAAAAGACGAGAAAAATCTTGATTCTCAGATGGAAAAATACGACGCTAACTCAACGCTTATTCAGTGCTGCAACGCTCGTAAGAATTTGCCTTCATGGTGGCGAAAGGTGCGTCGCCTCTCTGTGATATCCCTACAATACATTACGAGCTTGACGTTTCCTACAATCTTGAGTCCGGGTTTTCTGCACTTGTTCACCTTGCCTCGCTGCCATTCACTATAAACAACGAGAACAAAAAAGAAACACTGATCTCCTGCTTCGTCGACCAGAAATAAACAAACGTTACATTTTATATAGCTACGAGATAGAAAGTGCACAAGTGAAAGGAAATCACCGGCAAGTTCATTTAGCAGAGTTATTGAAATAGGAAACTTGATCATGTCATTCTATGGGGTGTGTAGACGCTACATTCTTTAATAATGCCTGCCAGAGCCGTTTTCTCGCAACAACATCTGAGTAAACTGAATAATAGCTAGGGGTGATCGAGTGCGGAAGGAAGCAGAGTGGGCAGACTTCAAGGCAACTAGCATTGAAGTCTAGCGACTATCCTTTCAATCAGCACCAATCAGAGCTCGGTGTTATGACGTCAATGAAGCTCCTGCGCATTAAACATACGAAGATGCGCTTGACATAAAAAAATTCCTGCTTGAATCGAATTCGAATCGAATAGTGCCGAATAGTGGGCAAAAAGTCGACTGTCGAATCGAAGATAGACTATCAGTTTTTGATTTATTTGTAACGCATTCAAAATAAACGAAAGCCGCCTACTATACTCTATTTCACCTTATGTTGTACCGCAGCAAAGGCTAGAAGCGCGAGCTCATGGCGTTGGCAGCTGCCCTTGATGCACGAGAGCCTGTGCCGCCGAGGTGTGCCCCAGAGCAAGGAGCTCGCGCTTGTAGCCTTTCCTGCGGAACACCATAAGGTGAACTAGAGTATAGAAAATTTTAAAAAAGCTATTTTGTGCTTATTGCACCGCAAGCACGCTGAACAAAGAGCAGCTCGAACGAACAAAAACGGCTTTAATATTTTTCCTGACAAGCTTGCCAACGAAAAACGTAAGACATTGACTGAACAATGTTTCCACACTTTACCGTGTGAATACAAGCATCGACAGCATGCTGCTTGTATAGAAAGATACGGCTGATTTGTTTATGGAGGCACCCTAGAATTGTTTGAATCGGAGCGATGTACTGCGCCACCTATAGCCGCGGCACCTTGTTGGCACCGCCGGAAATTACGGAGTAGCGGACAAGCCGACATGGGGGTGCACTTATGATGATTGCTATCCATGTTTTGGTATTTAACTCTCGTAAAATGGACGCAACAAGTGGTTTATAGCGCAAGAATTTGAAGGTGACACAAGGTGCTTAAATTCAAAGTAGCACCATGCATGGTTTGCGGATTTTTGTCCAGCGCCTGAAAGGAGCTCGAGCGTGACTGTTAACGGACGAAGAATAAAACTAACTACTCCTTATTTAAAGAGAAAGACTTATAAATTCAGGTTTTATTTATATTCAGCTGAGGTTACCGTGATTTTAATAAACTCAGATGTCGTCCAGCATCATTCGATGTGTCAAATTATTCAACTTGAAAAATGGCAGTTGGAATATCAAATCGAATTATTCGGACAATCGCTTTTTGATTCGAATCCGAACATTAAGGTAAGAGCCTTATATGTCCCATTACGAAAAAAGGTGGCGTTGGCGTTGTGCCCGAAAAATGGCCATAAAAATACGTCATCAAGCACGCGCAGTTGAAGGTCAAAGCGGACACGCCTTAGAAATAAAACGCAAAGAAAAGCACAGCAACGCAGATGCTTCGCCACGGAAGCCGTGAAGCTGGCGGGGCTCTCAAGTTCAAAGCGGACGTGCCTCAGAAATAAAACAAAGAAAAGCACAGCAACGCAGATGCTTCGTCAAGGAAGCCGTGAAGCCGGCGGGGGCGCCGTGCCTGCGCATTGGGGAAGAGTGATGTCACCGCCAGAACGCCGTATGCAAAAGGGACACGTGGCACTGCTTGTAGGAAAGCGCTACATGTAGGTATGATTTCGAGTTCCCACAAGCGTAAGCCGTCGTTAAAAGTCTTCGGCGTATTTGCCGAATTTTTTTTTCGTACATCCCTAAAAATTTAACAAACCATCGTTCGTAATTCCGGTTACTGGATATGACCGTCCGTCTCTTGTTCTCAACAGTAAAAAACAAAACCTTATATGCATGCTTCAAACGTTTATGCAACCACCATCTCAGTGCGTGATAGCGTATTGAGAAGTTACTCGACCTTGATGCTAACGGAGATATAGGAAATATACGAGAAAATGGGCGACATCAGGGCCTCGTCTGGCAGAATGTATTGCCTATTGCCTTTTTCTTGAGAGACCTTGTGTCCCAATTAAAAAAAAACGAACTAAATGGTAACAAAACAAAACAAATTTCATATCAATTTGTTTACTCAACTTTTCTGGGTACGTTTAACGAGACACTCTAACCAGCAGAAAAAGGGAAACGAACGTGGTGTCTGCTCTTTTGCATAAACTTTGATGGCCACATACAACCAACAGAAGAGATGAAAAAGCTATAATTGCATACAAAGGAAAAATGACGTGTAAATGAATTTAGAGAAAAAGTAGTGCAGGAACACGAATAAGAAGTTAAGGGGTGAAAGATGGCTCTTGCTGACTTATCAAAACGCTGGAGATCGCGGGGGTGATAAATACGAGTGCCAGGGAGTGATAGTAGAACCACCTACTATGCGTACTAACAACTTTTACACTTCTGAAGATGCAAAAGACATCTTAGAGATATATGCACCCATCGCTACACGCTTTAAACACCTTTTTGAATCATACATTAGTTTTAATCGGAAAATAAGGTGCTGTTGCATGAACCACCCTTCATATTTTAAAGAAAATGAAAAGGGTATATAAAAGTGGGCTACAGTAAATTGACGCGAACATTTCGTCCTCCATTGAGAACTTTAACGACTGTTATTTTATTTGTACCAATTTTTTTGCTTGTACCAATCCTTTTTACATGGAGATACATTCCCTAGAGTTAGATATATTATGATTTACGTGACATATTGACGAGAACAAAGCAACATAGTTGTAACCCTTGTAGATGCGGAGACGGTTACCTGCGAATATGTGTCTTTGGATTGTCGAGTATATATGCTGGTGGAGCAGTCAGCAGCGTCAGGATTGCTTTCTCGTGTACGATTTGCTGCGTCTAGTATATTCGCCGTTTTTGTACACGCGAGAAGTTCATATGGCGGTGCTTGTTGCTTCCCTAAACTTGTTGCTCCTAAGATAAACTACCCGTAGAGGTACGGGCTGACCCTGACCACGTGCTTGTGGTAAGGTGTCACCACGTGACAGTGGATTTTGTTTCTTGTTTTTCTTGTTTTCTCGTTGCGAGAAGGCATGGTATCCTTCGGGCAGGGTACCCTCTAAAAAAAGCCCGTGCGTATACTTTCCCGCAAAACACTCGGAGAGTCAATCAACACAACTTACGGAGGCAGCTACACGAATGACGATGCCGAAAGATATATTTAGACAAAAAAAAGGCAGTCTCAGCTGTGACATTAAGCAATGCAAAACGTCACGCTTGTGTTGCTTAATATCACAACCCAGACTGCGTTTTTTTGGTCTAAACATATGTTTAGGCATCGTCATTCGCTGAGCTGCCTCCGTAAGTTGCGGTGATCGGCTCTCCGAGTGTTGCGCAAAAAGTAGACGCACGTTTTTTTTTTTTTTTTTAGAGTGTAGCTGCTTGTATATAAGTGACGATGTGAAATAAAATCCTATGCTAATGTTTTCAGACGGTGCGTGTGCTTGTCCGTTTTTTACCTCTTCCCAGACTCGCTTTTTTATGAGGTTAGCTTACCAGCTTACCTGCGTTTTTGCACTTTTATTTGCAGAGGACGGCTAACATTGCAAGTTTTGTTGGTGTTCACCAGCAGTCTAAAAGGGTTTCAGTAACATCCTTAGGGTGTTAGCCCTGGGACAAGCTGATCTTCGTTCTTGAGGGTGTAAAAAATTTGTGTGTACTCCATTTACCCATCAGCTAACAGTGCGGTGGAAGCTACGCACTCTCCGACCAATCAACCACCCGCTCTTTGTCTCTTTTTTCATCTCTCTCCACGTCAATATGAGAGAGCTCGTGATCACGGGACGTGGCGAAAGATAGACGCATGACAGGCCCAACAATCCCGCAGCTGCCACTGCGTATCCGCTCAAATGTGAATATATAAAATAGCAGTGTCCAAACGTGTTTATTTTGTTTTGAAAACAATGTGGTGACTCTGTACTGTTGTATCATTAATATATTACTTGATCGCTGCTGAAATCAAATCCATCGATAACATTTTAAAACGGTTGGACCCGAACATTTTCATAATACAAAATAATTAAATTGGAATATCTCAATCCCGCCAACAGCGTTTTTGTTACCAGTTTATCGACGAAAAACTAAACATAAAGGCTTAATCGATGAACTTGCGCCAGAAACAAAAGAAAGAACGAGCGTCGAGAAAGCAGCAGAGAGCGTAGACGGCGGCAGCAGCGAGCGACCAGGTGTCGGCGGGACAGCTGGTTCACGCGAGAGTGCGAGAATCTCTCCCTCGGCAAGATCATGTTGGCCTCCATATCTATTCCACTCGGTGTCTGAAACATTCGGTCTGGAATGTTTGAGCGTTGCGCTAGGGCGAAACTAACTCGGCAAGGCCATGTTGGCCCCATTATATAGTACATTCGGGGTAAGAGTGAACGCGTATCTTCTAAAAGTGTAAAGCAGCGTTGTCTTTTGGTCATGCACGCGCGAAAATATAAGTGACTAAAAGCGCTTTGTTTCATTATTCTATAACGAAATGCTTACGTCTCAGTTAGTGTCCCTGAGCTATAATGAAGTGTTTAGAAAATTTGCTGTTGGTTCCTGCTTCGCTCTTCCTACCATAACACTTTAAATTACATTTAGTGTTTGATTTCCTTCAATTACAAATAATATTCCATGGAACTTCAAATAAATTTATTCTTACGCAACAATTCGATTCTTATCTAAACATAAATGTAATAACTTTCACAAAAACTCAATAAATTACATATTCTTCAAAAAAGGCTGTTCGCATAATACAAAATGTGTCTTTTGACACACCCACTCCTCCTCTATTCAAAGAGCTGCATCTAACATACATTCTTGATTTATATGAGTACACTCTCCTCACACGATATAGATCCAACCTTCGATGTAATGAACCATTTTTTACCTATATTTCATATATAACTCCCATTTCCAAACCGCATGACGTTAGGGAAAGGGAGCGCTGGAAAATTCCATTAAATTGCACGAACTGTGGGTTTCAAATGTTAAGCTATAATCTTCCGTCTGTCTGAAATAAAGTTGAAACACAAAATTTGTCAAATATTGAAAACCTACATCTAAATGAAATTCGAGAACTTTGTTTTCACAAATAAAAAGTAAATTATCTTTGTGAGCTGTACATACATCCATTTTATATATTTTGTTTCCTGTATACATCCAGTCACTAAATGCTGTCGTTCTTTGTGTACAAGGCCAAATCCGTCCTCTAGCAGCAAATACAGTATATAATTCTTTTTTATCCCATGTTGCTGTTGCTTGTTTTTCTCTGGTTGGTGTTGTTTCTTACCGTATGTCAATTGTAAGGCTGCAAGAGGCCTTGTCAAGTCGAAACTGTTTTGACTTTTTGCCTCTGCAGCCCACATCACTTTCTGATGATGATGTAAATAAAATTGATTGATTGATTCAATAACAACTACCGCAGATGCAACCGTCAGCTCCAGAATTTTACCATTTATCGTAGCTTGGTCTACAGTTTTACCAAACCTGTTAAACAAACACCTCGACACCTTCGAACGACCTAAACTTTGATATGTTAAGACATGCCAGCCAAATCGGTGGATATGATTCTTATTATTTCACGTAAGACGGGGGGGGGGGGGATCGGCACCTTTGCAACAATATGTGACTTGAATGACATTCGCAAACATTCCTCTAAACGGTACTACGCCTAGAGAATCTATAGTCAGAAACATCTACCGGACGGAGGGAGGTACTAAGCTGCGGTACGTATACCTAGAACTCGCCGAAGGCGACACTTTTTTTAGTTTAGTTTTTACATGCCGCACCTGGTACATGGAAGAGGAATGCATAATGCGGGCACATCCATCTCAGTGTGCCCTCGAGCTGCCCGTCCGTAAGCGGAAGTGCCTCTCACTGTCGCTTCCAAGATGACGCCCATCTTCTTTTCCCGCAACGCGCACGAGCGAACTGTGCACGCGGGTTTCGGAAGACGGAAAAGGTACGGCCGCATGGAGCAGCGAGTGCGGAGTGGAGCCAAAGGTCGGTCACGTGTACACGCGGCCGCTTGTGCGGGCAAGAAGAAAACATGGATGGTCCCCTCGAGATCATTAAATCTCCGACATGCGCCCTAGCTGTTCTCCTCACCGCGATCCGTCCTGCTCGGAGTGTGTGCGCTCGTGGGCGTGGTCCGAAACGCGGTTCTTTGCTTTACCGCTCGTCATAAATAACGGCGGATCGAGTACCGTCCTCTTTCAATTCATACCGCGGGGACTGGTGATTATTATTTTTTTTTTAAATAGCGATTTTTGTTTATTAGATTTGAGTTGGCTGCATTTTTTGGAGGTTGCAATCGCTTCGTCCTTCTTTTGTGAGTAGTTTTATGCTCTACTTAAAGCGGTGCAATTAAATCGGGTCCATTTGCCAAACTCTACATTCCGTTACGAGTTGTGAGTGGCACCTGACTATGCAAGGAATGCAGACATTGCGTCGAAAGAGGTGACCGGGAACTGTCTGCTATAAGCCACTCGCGAGAAGTTTATTCTTTTACTAATGTAAACATATTCGCGTTATGATATTCGTACAAACGCTTGAGGATGTAATCGCAATGCAAAAACGTGTGGTATAATATAAAACTATCGGTATGCTACGCTATTTTTTATTATTTCGTTTTGCTGTAACATGTTTTGAACATTTTAGAGGCAAAACAAACAATGGATTATGCTCTGAAAAAAAAATGCCTGCGCGTCGACTTTTTTACAAAACATACAAATTATCGAGCCTAAGAAAAAACATTCTGATCAAAAATGCTATCCGCGCTGGGTCCTTTAAACGCGTGAAACATCGATGTCCCAACGCATCTCGTATTTCTTAGTGGGAAGGCCTTTACAGCCCTAAAATGTGCCACTTTTTTTCAGTTGACAGCAAAAATTTACTTTCCGCGATCACTGCGCAAAAGGTGACGGCTAGAAATGTGTTACAATTTCGTTTGACGTCGCCGCATTGTCCAAAGGGAACATTTTTCTTATCACCATGGTCAATCTTTAACGAGCGATCGGTAAATGTCTCACATTGCCCTGGTCAATCGCCAATGAGAAGGGATCATGCAGTGCACACTACATTCGAGAACTCGGCTTTTGGCGATCAAAGTTTACTGTAGTCATGTAGAACTTGAGAAACGCGGGACGCTTCTTTTTATTTCATCAAAACACGTTTAGGAGAACGGGCACGCTTTATCGAAGCTCGGGTTAGAGATAGTGGAGCCTCAGTTTAGATAGCCGTTGTTTATCGGAAAGGGAGAAACGCTAGTACGTGATTCACTCGGCCGTGCTTACCAGAGCCGTATTTGTAGAGAGTTTGGCCATTCATTGGGAAGTATAGGAGAGAAATGAGAAGTCGCCATTGGCGGAAATCGGGCTGGGCGTGTGCCAGGGCGTCTTCACAAATTTGAATCTGGCCAACCAGAAGCCGGAAATATTAACCTGGCGGTGGTCGCGAGAAACAAACTTAATAAGTGCGTCGGAGTAACTCTTGGTGACTGAAAATATGGTGCACGTGATGTTTCGATCACGGTCATCCAAAATCAGGGTGGAAGAGCGCGACTGGCGGAACGATCGACACAATCCGTACGCCAGGCGCCGAGGGCCGGGAATTTGCCGTCCGAGCGGTCACACCCTGTCCGAGCAAAACAGAGTTCGAACGGCACATTCGTTTCTTACATCTTTCTGCATGATCATAATCGGAACATCACGTGCACCCTATTTTCGACCATAAAGGGTTGCTACATTTAACTCTTACGCGCTTATTAAAACGATTAAAACTGTTTCTCGCTACCACCGCAAGGGAATTAATTTCGGTTTCAGGTTGGCTAAGAGAGCATGGCAAGCCCTCTTTCTGAGTCTGGTGCACGCCCTGGCTCAGCCCGCGCCTCCCATTGACCAAAGTTTCTGTATACACGGCTCTGGTGCTTACCCAAGCCTAGCACCCCCCCCCCCCCCTTTTTCTCTAACTCCACGTAAACCAAGCGACACGCGAAACGTTTTGCGTCGCGGCCCAAAAACAAAATGTATTTTTATAAAAACAAAGAAAAAGAATTTGCTGAAAGGTGGTTTGTTGCCATTTTTTCGAAACTGTGAAAGCGGGGACCTCTAAACCGGCGTTCGCTGAAATGAGCTTTGGTGAAATCGATGCCCTCGAATGCCGCAGTCTGGTTAGTCGAGGACCAGTAATGAGATGCTCGGACACTCGCTACGTACTGCGTTTGTTATGCTGTCGGTGGAAATATAAATATAAACATGTATCGCCTTTCTCTGAAAACAGAAATCATAAATCTCCGAGCGCCCGATTCAGAGGGGGAAGGGGGAGGGGGGATTTTTCGCTCACCACCCTCTGTCAGTTGCAGAAAAGATCTCGCTTACATGAGTTTTCAATGTCCATATCGCATTGGCGTCGCAAGCTTACCGGCTTCCGATGAACACAGCTTTCACGGGGTCACCATTCCAATGTTTACAAATCCACATTCCAGCGTGTGATTTTCGCAGCCCACAGCGCGCGCATGTTCGTCGCTTCGCAAACCGAGCAAATCACGCGCCATACGCACGAACACTATACTTCGTTTCAGCTTGGGTCCAGACGCAGCCGATGCTACAAGCGCGAGCTCCGGGCTTTCAGTGTCCCTGCCAAGCACGCGCGCTCGTGCAGTACAGGCACTGTTCAGGGCCACATGCTCGTGCTTGTAGCATCGGCTGCGTCTGGACCCAAGCTGAAACGAAGTATAAAAACGGCGCCGGCAAGAACCACTTAAAAAGAAAATTATATATATAGTCACTGACAAAATGAGAACCGCGTAGTGTTCTCATCCTCTGCACGCTCGTGCACGCGCTCGAGGCTGACCCGAGACGCCGAAACGTTATCGAGGATATCCGAAGCTGGCGCTGCAGAACTGAAGGACCTGACTGCCGTTCTAAGCTTATCAGGGACTATAACGCATTATTATTTTTTTTCTATTATTGTCAAGGAACGAAGAGCACGGAGACTAGCAAGAAGTACAGCAATGAAACGAACAAAATGTGCGGGAAGAAGAAAAAAAAAGAATTGAGAGCTTGAAGAAGGTCGACCTGACGAAGTCTGTGGACGTCGCGATGTATACAATTTCCCTCTTCCGACGACGGCTCTTTATTTACCAGGGCAGCAACACCCTCGCTCCGTCGTTGGCAGGCTCGGTCCCAGTTACGTTCTCGGCACGCCTAATGGGGACCCCTGCTGGCAAAACACGCGGCACGGCACTGCCGCCGTTGATCGCGATCCGCGAGGCCACCGCACGCCGATTCTGACACAGCCTCCGGGCACCCATAAGCTGACAGTGCGGTGGAAGTCACCTTCTTGTTGGACCAGTCATACCTTCATCTTTCGCCGCGTGATCACGCTCTCGAAAGTATCCACGCGAAGACAGCGAGGTCAGGTGGCGAGAAGGAGGCAGTTGTTCGGTCCAATAAGAGCCTGGCTACCACAACACTGTCAGCTGAAGGCTAAACGGACTATCGCCTCGTTCTGCAGACAACCGACCAACTGCGAGGAACTCGAAAACCGAAGTTTTGTTTTTTCTTTCTTTGCCGAGAGAGGGAGAAAGAAAGAGAAAGAGAGAGAACGGCGACAAGTGTGATAAACATTGGTCTTCTCGGAACGATGCCTATGGTACGTAATTATTTTCGAACCGGCCCTTTTCTGCGTACGGACACACACGTGGTAGGCAAACACACACGCCGGCAATAGGACAGCAGGTCGATGACTGCGCTTCGTCGGGCTTCGCGCTGGGCAAATCTTCGCCACCTCTTTGCTTTGTTTGGTTTAGAAAAAAAGAAGCGTTACGAATGAAAAAATTAAATGCGGGCCGGTGTTGAATTTATGGGTGCACTTGAATCGAGGTCAATGGGTTGAGGAGAGGCCCGAAATGAAGCGATTCACCGCCGCTGTGGGCCCGGCTTTTTCTTGTTGACCCGGGAACCCGGTTTTCCGCTTTGGGAGCTCTCTTTATTTTGGTTCCCTCCTGGCTTTCCAAGTAGCCCCACAAAGGCGGCGAATTTAGACTTGTGGGGCAAACGTATTGATTTTTCGCCTATCTGGGTCTTTTATGTTTACTGTTGTTGATATGGACCGAAGCAAACACATTCAGCAATGTGCTATCGGCCGCCGGTGTGACATAAAAATGCAGGCCTTATTTCGTTTCCATTGCTCGTAGAATGGGTCATTGTTCCCCTAAAATTTATTTCTTCCTTTCATGTCGTTATTAGTAACTGACACGATAAGAACGACAGAGAGGTCTTCAGTTGTCCCGGCTCCAGCGTGAACTTCCTGCCTTCAATGGTGCCTCGGCATCTCGTTCTCTGTGAGCATGTACGCGCAGCCAAAGCATGCTGGAAGGCAACGAGCGTGTGCTGGAAGCCGGGCGTTTAAAAGAGACGTCATGCCGTTTTTACCCTCTCGGTGAATATTGTTGTTTGAGCCTGGCCTTTCGTGCCATTTTCAACTAAGAAATCTGCCTCCACGCACACACACGCACTTAAGTTTTGCTATTTTCTTATTGACTTTTACCATCATGCTACTTATCTTTCAATTTTTTCTTTTTCTAGATGTCACCTATATATTTAAAACTTACCAACAATTCATTGCAGGGCTCGCATTTTGTATTCTGTTAAGTGCTGACAACATCGCGATTCAAACCAGCAACGTGCAGTTCGATGAACACTCGCACGGATTGTGGGATACCTTTTTCTGCTGGGCGTGCGGACAGGCTCGGAGATATTAAGACGTAATTATTGAAACAACTTCACACAGATGGTGAAGGTGTCTTTGAAGGTCGAGTTTGGAAAAGAGGATGGCAAATCGACAATTCGCCGCATTCCGTTTTTTTTTTTTTATCCTCTCTTGTTAAGCGTTTTATCCCTCAGCCACCTAAAGCCCCTTCCGAAGAACAGCCTAATATATAAGAGCTGTTTTTGTCACTGTGAGGAGAAAAACTCAGTTATTAAAGTAGGGATAGCGGTGGATAGTAGAATGGGAGCGTGGAGATGGTTTCCTTTGTATCTGGTTGCGGCTATCCTAGTTAGCTTTTTCTTCAATATATTTCCCTCGTAATATGTTATAGGTAATTAACTATACTTTTGGTACACTAAATCTAGTAGCGATTGCAAATATCAAAAATAGATAAATACTGATATTGGACTATTAATAATTATAGTACACTCTATAACTTAAAAGTAAGCTTAAGTTAATTCAGTGAGGCGTATTATTTATCCCTCTCTTGATTTCACCCATCGTTACTCTAAAGCTTTCAAAAGCCGTCCTCACCGCATCCGAGGGAACTTTGGAAGTCGGTCCTACTTTGCGATGTTCGGTTATATTTCGCAATGACATGTTCTGGCGTTTCTATTCATGGCCGACATATCATGTATGTTGTGTCGGCACCCTTGTGTTGACACCACGTCAGCACCCCTGTAGTGGTCTAAAATAACAACGCATTTTCTTTAGAATCATCGACAAATCCCCCTCTCCTTTTTAATCTCGGAATTCCCTGCTATGTATCTTGCTAATCTGGGGTCACACTGCTTATACATCATACCATAGCCTCGTCTATACTGACAAAGCCTGGCAGATTGCCACGAGAAGCGGCCGCCGAAATTGAAGAGGTAGAGCGGCAGACAACGGATGGAGAGGAGAGCCACGTGACGGGCACCCCGCTGCGGCGAGACGCCGAAATACACTTCTCCCGAGCGATGGAATGTCCGCTCGTGCTCCTTGCGTTCCTCGCGCTACCGCTTCTTCTCTCATCGGGTTTGAAAACCATGTTTTGGGACCTCGCCGCTGCAAAAGCTGTACGCTGACGTCCAGGTTCCCCGAGAAATGCTCTGTGCTACCAGATCCTCGCGCTCCAAATCTGGGATCGGGCACTCCATGGCTCCGTCGTCGAACTGCCAGGAGGCTATGATCATAGGCGTAGACTTCGGGGGGCATCGGGGCTCGTGCCCCCCTGGTGAGATCCAGGGGGGCAGGGCCCCTCGGGCCCGGGCCATGATCCTTACCAAGACGCTGTTTACGTGCCATGTAACGAGCTTCTAGTAGTGGCATGTAAACAAAATAATGCCCATGTGGCCTTTATTGACAAAATACATGGGAAATGGAATCCCAGCGTGCTTTCGTTAGCTTCAATCTCCAGTTCTGGTGAAAAGGTAGCGCGCAGCACCCCCCCCCCCCCCCCCGGAGAACTTCTCAGCCTGCCCCCGCCGGGAAAATGGAAAGTCTACGCCGCTGGCTATGATCATACAAAAAGACAGTCTGCATGAAGATTCGAAAGCTAGACACGGCGAGATCCGTTCTTCGAATGCCACATGGCAACGAATTCAAAGAGAACACTTGGCAGGTGGGATTCAAACCAGGGATATTGTGGTGACTCGTGCTTGCAGACTGTCTTTTGTATGATGTCTGACCAGTGTGACACCGGCTTTAGACTGGTTTCCTTAATTGCTCACGCTCCTCCCAGTGTGACTCAGGTACCTTCACGTGAGTTTGCGAGTGAGCTTTCTTCATGTTGTGTCCATGTTGCTCGTACAACCGCAGGCAATATAAGCTGAAAAGCCCTTCATGCTTCTTTGGCAATTCTGTAATTTTTTATGTTTTGGTTTACATTTTGCTTGGAACGCGGAGCCTAGGTCTCTATCATTGAGCTCTGGCACTCTGAGAGATAATGAAGCTAGTGGGAATGATAAGCGCAGAAAGCGTCAAAATCAGGTGTTTTAAGTTCATAATGTCCGCGGGTAAACTTCAATATTCTGCTCGTTCAACGTTCCTACTCTTTCCCTCAGCCCCACGTTTTATTCTACATTGCTACTATCCTTTCTTGTTTCGAACAAGGCCAGTCCAGGGGTGGATAGAGGTGTTCCCAGAGCGTATAAGCGTCAGCGTCAGTCACCGTATCAGATATTTGAGAGCCACCCCCCTTTTTCCCCGCCCTAAAATGTTTCATATGCGGAATTCAAGAGGGGGGTCGAGATATTCAGACCCCCTTCCCCCTGTCTGAATCCGCCACTGGTCCAGCCCGTGTTTCATTGTACACCTTAATTGTAGGCTTTTTCATCTTGTATTGACTTCTCGCCAACCCCCACCGCGCTGTTTGACATCTAGCATTAATTGCACCGACCTCATGCACAAGAGGGAATTTCTAAATGTCAGGATATCCAATTGTAGCATGGTGTTTGGAACAGATGGTTTCCATTAATTTTTTTTAAGATTCCAGATTCCCGTTGTTTTCTTGTATATCTTCAAGTTCCACAGAAAAAAACTTTCTTCTTTCTATTTCGCCTAAATTTTGTAGTCTACAGCCATCAGATATAACACGCGCTCTTGCACGTAATCCGTACCTTAATTTATCCATATCCCCCTTGTTGTCATCAACTTAAGGGACTTAGACTTCTTGTATACGTAATGGGTTGTCCGGCGTTTGTTGAACCTATAGCTCCCGATTTCTCTGAGATCTTTCAATTCGAGATACTTTCTTTCTTTTCACACGTTGCCTTTGGTTCCTGTGCTTTTTCTCCGCTGTTAATCATCAAAACAATGCCACCTGAATAGATTAGCCCTGGTATCGACTAATTAAACGGCTCCCATGGCGAAACACCCATCGTACTCGTCATTTCCCTTGTATGTTGCAGATGATATAATTGCACGTGTCAACGCACCCGAACTCTGGCCCGACGGCAGCATCTTTAGGCAGTTTTTTGGTCGTTTATTGCCATCGATGCGCTTTCGGTTTCTCACTTGAAAACGAAAGAAGCAAAGCAGATGAATGAATATTAATGTGAAAGTTTATTGTCAGAAATGTCTCTAAAATGTACCTCAAATTGTGACATTGTGTTCTAACAGAGACATGGTTGCATGGTGTCATGTCTAGTTCCAAGAATTTTTCTTCAAATTATGCGGTGTTTCGGATGAATCCTGATTAGGCCAATCGTAATTGTAGGTTATGTGGTGGTGTGATTATTGGAGTGAATAAGAAAATTGTTGCACATCGGAGGTTTGACCTTGAGACGTATGAGGAATATGTGTGGATTGAGGGGCGTTCTGATAAAGATACAAGACGCCTGATAGGAAACTACTACTTTCAACCGCTCTCAGACTCAACTGTTTTTAATGACCACATTCATATCTTGGAGATCGTAATTACTTCGTCCGACTCCCGTGTGCATATAAATGGCGATTTTAACCTCCCAATGTGGAGTGGCAATCTGGAACAGTGAATTGCAGTGATGCAGCAACATGATCAAGAAATTGTTTGATTTTTCACACCTAATTATTTCGCAAATTGTAACAGCATTGCCAATGTGGCTAATAACGTGTTGAGTTTAGTCCTTTTAAATGACCACTGCCTCAAAGTCGATGTTGCTGTGCTCCCTTGGTAAGGGTATAAGTACCACCCACCTATTGAGCTCTTTCATTTATCTCTCCTAGGCCTCAAACGAATACCTGTCCTTTTTTGGTCTAGTAGGAGAGATTATTATGAACTGTACATATATTACAAAAATTTAAATTGGTCCATGGTAACAAAATTAAACGATGTTGACACTACGGCAGAGAGTTTCACAAAATGTTTATGGATGGAATGCGTGTGTTCATTCCCGTTGGTACAGAAAAACATTTAGGTTTTTTTTTTCTGTTTTCACAGGAACTGAGACGGAATTGTAGCAGAAAGCTTCATTGTCACAGCCAGTACAAGCTGACTGGCTTAAAGTATTGGTAAAACAAACACAGTGTGTGTAGAACTTTAGTGAAGAAGTTGTATCAGCATGACGATATGAGTCACAAAAGGAGAGTTGGAGGAAACCTAAGGACGCATCCTAATTATTTTCGCCATTTAAGAAGAAATACACAAAATAACCTCGACAAGAGAATGCTTTGAACGAGAAGGTTGTAATTATCGCTCCCCGCCAAATGTCGCTCAGAAGTTTTGTGAGTTTTTGAGTTCATCTTTATCATCTGAATCATTCGATATTTACATCTTCCACACTTCTTGGAGTTGCGGAACGGGATGGCAGCGGATGAGATAGAGATTTCCGAAATAATAAATTCAGTGGGAAAACTCAAGCCCAAGATATCTACAGGGCTCGATAGCATTCCCAGTTTTATTCTAAAAGATTGTTGTAGCATATTCCCTCCCGCTTTAAAACATGTTTTTGATTTGTCTTTATGGTCATAGTCATTTCCTACCGCGTGGAAACGCGCTGTTTTAGTACCTGTTTTTAGCTCGTGAGACACAACCGAGGAAAAAAAGTATAGGCAGGTTTCATTGCTCTCTAATGTATCGAAATTTTTTGAGATGGTTGTATACGATAGTATCACTTTTTTAAAGCAGAATTAACCCTGCTCAGCAGTGTTTCATGAAGGGCAGATCGGTAAAAACAAATCTTTGTCAGTTGATGTAGTTTTGCGCCACCGAATGAAAATAAAGGACATGTTGATGTAATTTATTTAGATAAGACAAAAGAGTTCGATATGCTCAATCGCGAATTGTTTTTAGTGGAGTTGTCTGAATATAGAGTAACCGAGTGGTACACAGGGTAGTTGGAAGTTAAATGTCGGGGCTCGAGAACTTTGTACCGATTCAGAGAGTCATGTCTACCCCATACGTCTCTATTTCTAGGGCGCCTCAGGGATCAAATCGTGATCCTCTTTTATACATAATTTTTTTACAATAATCTTTTTTATTCAAAAATGTTTTTTCATACGCTGCAGTATGCAGACGACGTAACAATATTCCACAAAATTGAAACCCCTGGATATTGCTTGAAATCGCAAAGAGATATTCATGCGGTAAGTATATCGTGTTCAAGTAATTGTCTTATGTCAAATTTAAAAAAGAGACCAATGTTATTACGTTTAGCCATAAAAATATAGTCTATACGCATTCTTACATTCTAAACATGTGTGAAATCGAATGGAAGTATGAAAGTCGGGATCTCGATCTGTTATGGGATTCCACCCTGCGAATAGAAGCATAGGTGAATGCTGTAGTTGCTTGTCCTTGAGGATGCTTGGCATGGTGTCCACAATTACACAGAACTTTAAAACCCGAAAACTGTATTAGTACTGCATAACAGTTTCGTGCACCCGAGATTACAATTTGCATGAACTGCGTGGAATTTGTTGATTTTGTCTAGATTAGATAGAATTGAAGGAGTGCAGAGACGTGTTATTCGTTTGGTATACAACCGGTACCTCGGCAACAAATATTATTATGATTAGAATTGGCTACTTCGTAAATTAAAAATGATTACACTTGCAGAAACAAAAAAAGAATTAAGGATTCGTTATTTTTGCACTAACTATTGAATCGCGGAATACCTTGCCTAGGCTTGCTGACAGAAATAAACATTCGTGTGCCATTTGGATTCTTGAGATATGATGAACATTTTATGTTCCTAGACATACAAACCTCTCTCCTCTCACGAGAATGATGGACTTGAACAAGAATCTTACGTCACCTGAAAACCTTTAAATGATTTTAAAAATGTAGTGGTAGCAGAAAAGGCATAGAACATCCGCATTTCAATGTTGTCTTTGCACTTTCATTATTGCAGTGTTCGCATCGCCTCTTTAGTTTTGAATATATTATGGTGTACCACCCGTAAGGTGTTTAGCTGTTGTTGAACATCTTCAACTCAAGAATAAATAAATAAATATATACATAAAGTGAACTAAATTATATCAAAAGCAGCTCTTTAGTTATTGCATTAACCCATGCAATTTGTCTAAGGAATAGGACAATCCTAAATAATGAATAAATACTGCATCATAGAGATAGATTACACTTCCTTCTTACTATCTAAAGTTAATTTGTAGTTCCCCAAGTATTTGTTAATTTTCTAGACATTTATATATTCTACCATTGATTATCTACAAAGCTAACCTCAATGTATTTACTAGAGTAATAGCCGCACTGTTTATGAAGAAAACCTGAGGGTTTGCTTTCCCGCGGAGAAAGCTTCTTGCCAATCACCGCGATCGACAGCATGATTCCAGCGGTATACAGGACAGAGGTAACGTCTTCGCGCTAAGATACCATCTGTGAAGATTGCATTTGTATGGAGACCCGTGTTCTCGATCTAGTTATTCGCTATGTTATTTATGCGCAACGCGATGATTGGCTGTATATGTGCTTTGCGAGAAAGTAGACGCAAGGGCCTTGTTCATAAGTAGTGCGGCTATTACTCGAGTAAATACGGTATTAGCGATATTACTGGGAAGTAGAATCCAAGGTCAACTTTCCTGCTTAGATTTCAACCCCTTAAATTCTTATGACAATAAAATTACCCGTACTACATTTATATGCCTAATTACGATTGGTAGGCATACGTTCACCAGTTCGATTGAGACAACCTCTGTACCAGGTGAAAAACCCCTGTTAACTTTCTGTAGTGATTTCATTTATATTCTCTCTATGATATGATAAAGAAAGAGGGAACAAATGAAGATTGTGAGGTTCGGCAGCTCTGATATAAAATCTTTCCTTATATCAGTCCTCACTTTTCTAATGGATCGTTCATGAATGGCTGCGTCTGAGTGGTTTTGATGACAGTCTCATATGTCATAACGGGGACCTTACAAGAATGTGAGACAGTGCTTGTGGCAGTTATACAACCTATGCCGGAACAACATCTCCCTCACCTTTACAATACAACCTTCTCTCCCCCCCTTCCTTGGTTCGATTATGTACGTAGAGAACCCTGTCTAATCCCCATGCTCGGTAGAGAAACCGTGACACTTGTCCATAGTATTATGGATTTCTGTTAAGAGCCATTTGAACCACGCTGAGGATGTTCCAACTAATTTTTGGCCTGGCGGCCCTTCAGACGGAAACATAGCATCTCATGTAATAGTCTCGCTGCCTCGGAGGGTCCTCCGGGGATCTTCCAGCACGTCTGGAGGAAAAATAGTTCCGCGTTCAGAGGAGGACAAACAGCCGTAATACGGCACCGTTTCTGCGACAGTGGTTTACCAGGGCTAATCGGGTTGTGCGTTGCATATGAGGAGCGGTCTCGTGTTTTTAAACATTTCCTTTTGTTCTCTGTCTTTTTTTTTGTCCACTTTTTCGGAAGATAGTTATTTAGGGCGCGGTGTCATCTGACTTCTGTGCTAATGGAAGGATAAAACAAAAACGAGAGTTATGCTGAGCACTCAGCATACCTTGCGTTTCTTGCCATTTCGTGGCTACGTTGCAGACATACAAGTCCTCTGGTAATGATCTGGAAAAGCGACATGTCGAAAATTATGAGCAGCAGCAACCTTTATATGTTTGATTTCTTTAGGTACGTGGCCGCTTCATAGTTCCAAGGACCACGACAACTGTAGGTATTAACCCTAGGTTTTCGTGTAAGGACCATTCTTAAAAAAGTGTTTATGACCTATCTAAGACGGGTCAATCATTTGGCCAATTAGGCAGTTGACATATCTTCATCGAGTTTCTTTCTTAGCGTTTTAATTATCAGTCATGAGCTTTGCTTGTTCAACTTTTCAATTACGAAATCTAAATAACTTTCAGAGAAAAGGGAAAAGAAAATCGTGCCACTGGGGCAGTCAGTAGATTAGACACCGCGTCCACTGTAAAAATAAAGATCATGTTTTCTTGAGTGAAAATTTTATCTTCCGTGGGCCTTTAGCGCCCTTCCGTCCCGGAAGTAAAAGCGCGAGAAATTTTTATTGCCTCGAGGTCTTCCGGCTCTTGCAGTTGACAGCGTGCACCGGCTTCGCCCTTCCTCGTAATCAATTTCATCGTTTAGAGAGTACTAACGTCCGCAGCATGACGTGCCCTCTCCGAGTGGGTGCTACCACGCGCACGATAACCCACGTTGGCCCGCAGTTACGTGCAGGTCCACGATGGAGCCTCGTCTGGTGTCCTTGGTTGACCCTGTTCCGCGGAGGCCCAAGGTCGGACCTCCTCGCAGCGGTCGGGGCCCTTGCGGCCCAGCTCTCCCCCGGGACCGCACCAGGCCGGGCCTCCGGAGTTCGCAGGCATTCCTCACTCCTCGGGGCGTCCGGTCCGATTGCGGGACGGAGCAATTACGGGGCTGGCATCGCGCACGAGGCAGACCCTAAAGGGTGAAGATGCAGCAGTGCGCCTTCTCCTGCGCTGCCAGGACATTAAGAGCCGCAGCGTTGCTCGGACTGGCCCATAATCGCTACTGTAAACACACGGAAGGTGGACACCGCTCTGCTCGGCCTGACCCAGAGAACTCGCCGAGCGCCGTGGAAATTATTCGGGGTTCACTAAATGCGAGCCGAATAAAATGCTAGGGCATTACGCCATTCCGCGTAGCTTGGTCTCGGCGGGGAAAGAAAAAAGCAGCAGTGCCGCCAAGTCGGTTCCCACTGCAGTTAGTGAATTGGGAGGTGTGCTCCTCGTGAGTGTGCATGTCTCTTCTGTTGCTTTTTGCGTGATTTCGGCTTTGAATGTTGGTGCTGCGCTTCATCGGGACGCTTTCAAATGGATGGGCATGGTGTTTGTAGCTCGCGCAGCCTGCCAGAGAGCTGAGGAAGTTCGTCAGAAGCGGACGTAGGTTGGTTTAGGAACGATATTTCGGAGTTATTGCTGGGATGCTGCTGGATTGTGCAGTCGTTCTAGTATACCACTGATTTGCAACCGTACGGCTAAAAAAGTATTCACCTGTTCGAGTGTTACAGAGCGATATCAATATATAATATATTGAATAAAAATGAATGTATTAATGCGAGTGGACTAGACATTGTCGAAGGCAACGAACGGTATTCGGCATTTTATTTCTGAGGCACGGTTGGATGTAATGGGTGTTTTAGATGTACTATATACCTTATTGCAAGCCAATGTTTGGAATACTTAAAATTCCCTCAAAGCAACAGTTTAATTCAAGCAGCTCTGAAGCAAATGAACGCGTAACAACCCATGCGATAGTGCGCATTTTCACTATCTTAGCTGCTCTGTAGCTTTCTAGCTATGAAGCCGGAATCTCTATATTTCGAAGCCAACAGACGATGGAGAAGTTCGCCTCGTAACCACCGGAAATATTGCACCACCTTTTCCTTGTTTCAGACGTTTCCTAATCGTGAAACCTAAAACGAAGCGCGGCGAATGAACTCTTTTTGTTGTTGTTGTTGTTCTCGAAAGGAGCAACGTTCGTTCGCTCGCCTCTCCCCACGCACGACAGACCACGCGCGTAGAAATCGCACACCGTTTCATTGCCAGCTCAACAAATACGGAGGAGACACGATGTTGTATCTACTCGCGGCCAGCCTAACGGCCCTCCGGCGCAGACAGAGCGCAGACACGCGATCAGAGAAATCCTCTGGTCCGTTACGAGCGTGGTGGCAGCTTATTTCCTGCATCCGTTGCCGCCGCGGTTTCCCCATCATTTGCCTGCTCGGTCGTGACTGCCCGCCGCCGTCGCCACTGCGCACAGCCACGAGGACGGGCGGAGTACACGCTCAAACACACACGAGGCTCTGCTTGCTGCGGGATTCCGTTTGTCCCGGCGTTTGAGGGTCCTCCCGCCAGCGGCAGCGAAGGAGAACAGCAAGAAGAACCATTTTCTCCAGTTCAAGTAGCGTCCACCACGCTCGATGGAGGAAAGACGGTGGTTCCGCTGGCTGCCCGTTTCGGACGGTCCCGCTAATTGAGCGGCCACGAGGAGGGCCCTCCTCTATCTGGGTCAGCGGCAGTTCTTCTGGGAGGGTCTCCTCCTGATGGTCCTCGGTCGGGGCCCGTCCTGAGCGCCGCTCGTCGCCGCGATGGGCCGATGATTAGTGGGCATTGTGGCGACGCCGGGTATCCGCACGGTGAGGTCGCTTCTCCCTCGTCGGAATTGGTCCGGCTCGCGGTGGTTGCGTCTAAATGCCCGCGAGATCGGCGTCCGAAGGGTTCGCATGGATGTAGTGCCCCGGCATCGCTTAAACTGAAGTGGGCCATTCAGCAGCACAAAATTGCTCTCCCTTCTCTATTTTGTTTTTTCTTTCTTCTTTGTTTTTGCGAGGGAAGGAGGATGGACGGAAAATACCCAACGTTATGGTCAGAGAAAAAAGATATCTTCGGAATTAGATCTGAGAGAGCTTTCACCAAAGAAGTCGGCCTTCCATTCTTCGTAAATGGAGATGCATACATACATGGTCAAGGTGTGCATGTATCGATTGGCTCGCACGCCGCAAAAGTTTGAGTTAACTTTTTTTTCACCTGTGTTTTTTTTTGTGTGAGGAGTGTGTAATTTGTTTTAATTAGCCTACCATAGAATACTTAAGGATAAGAAGATATGAGCAATCACTGCCAGTGACTATTCGCGACTCCAGCGAACTATAGGGGGCGCGCTGGTCAGGCAAAATGGCGGACGAAAGGAGGTCGTTTTCGTCGTTCAACACGCGGACCACCATAAATGTCTTGCACTGCAGCGTAAAATCGGTCTTACATATGAAAGCAAAGCGATTTTTCGACGGTAGAAAGCTTCTTCTAGTCAGTGCGTAGGAATGACACGGCGGAAGCGTAGAAATAATTACTGGGAACGATGTTTGTTTCTATGCTGCCTATACGAGAACCAAGCAGCAATAGCAGACGACAGAGTCGAAACGACCTCCTCTCTGAGCTTCTCGGCATTGCCGCTACGCGGCGTCGATTTCGCTGGAGTCGCGAATAGATAGTTACCATGAATTACATGCGAGTCTCACCGAAACGATACAACCTTTCAAGATAGCGTTTTTATATGCACAAAGACTCTTTGTAACGTTTTTTTTTTTTTGCGACAGCTAGCATCGTTTGTTGAAGATTCGAAGTCCCATTATGACGGGCTCGAATACGTGTGTGAATACTCCAGAAAAAAAGAGAGCAGCCCCGTGTTTTTTCTCACTCGAACGCACCAGCACTTAACTTGGCTGGTGCGTTCGAATAGAGTGTGCATACATAACCTCACAATAATCGCATAGCAATGCGCTTTTTTATAATATGATAGCGCCCCCTTTCCCCCTGCACCCCCTTCGCTTTCCCGAACTAAGTGCTTTCTGATATTTGATGCGCAAGTAGTTAAGTCAACAACTGATCAACTTCCGAAGAACGGCGTTCTTGAATTCTTCGACAGCTTGGAAGGGTTTTGTTATTTGCAGTTCATGGCATACTGACAACTATTATTCAACATTATTGGAGCGAGCCGATGTAACGTGTTTCATTAGCTGCCTTACAGATCCTCGCATTTGACGGCGAATTTATGAATCCTTGTCTACGACTGCATTTGCGAGCAGTCACGGAAAGTTTCAGAAACTCGGGACGACCCGAGTGACGTGCGTCTCACGACAGCTCCGCAGCCAGTGAGATGGCGACCGATAAGGTAAAGAATCAGAGAGCCCGTGAACGTGATGCGGAGAGCAAGTCGTCTGTGTCTGGCGCAGGAGCTCCAGTGACGTCAGAACGACGCCGAGTTCTGATTGGCTCTGATTGAAAGGATAGTCGGTAGACCTCAATGCTAGATGCCTCAAAGTCTACCGACTATTTCTTTTTTTTTTAATCCGCCAATGAGAGCTCGGCGTTCCGACATCATCGCAGCCCCTGTGCAAGAATCAGACAAACTTGCGCTCCCCATAGGCAACGCCCTACAAGCGGTCCTGACGTCACGTCGCTGCGGTGGAGCAGTTGTCGGCACAGCACATGCTCAGACGCTTCACTTCGCTCAAATCTGGTTTCTGCACACGTGTACTGTCCACATCTGGTGTGGGCTAAAGCTGACTTGTTCGGAAACAGCCCGTTGGTCATCCCCACCCTTGCCCGTTTCGATTTGGATGAGCATCGTACCGGCGTGCGGTCGTGCATCACTACTGCCTGGTGCACGTTAAAGACCCCAGGTTAGCGGTTGTACTGCACTGGCCAAATTTCTCATCTACAGCGAGTGACTCGTCGCAACTTTGAAATGGCTGACCAACTACACGCTGTATAAATATACACGCAACGCCAATTACTATTAGCCCGTTGGTCTATAGCCGCATCTCTCCTGCAGAAGGAATATGGAAGACGCAGGGCATGGTTCTTTCATGTTACTCCGAAACTTTATCCCGGCGCATACGTGCATTGCAAAAACAAAATCCACTTCCAAGTCCATTAGTAAAGAAAGAAGAAAAAACGCGTAATCCATTTCATATCTGTAGGCTTGGCAAAACATGAGTCCCAGAGAGGCGCAAAAAGCCCGCCTTTGAAGCGGGACAGCCTCCCAAACTGTCATTTCTTCAGAGTTCAGCCGCCGCAGGTCGTTATATCATTTTGCACTACACAAAGCCATCGCGTGCGTTCCAGACTCGAGATATTTTCTCTATTTTGTTTCGAGAAGGGTTAGGGGGAAAACCAAAAATAAAAACCCCGTCGTCAATGTTTCGCGACTGGGCGTCTCCTCGCTTGGTGCGACTCCGTATCACTCACGCCTAAAAACCCGAGGAACGTGGAGCGAAATGTCTTCCGGAGGCGCTGTATCCTTTGCGCTTTCCGTCTTCTTGTCTGCCCAAAATTTTTAATCGCAGTCACCCGATGCGCCGCGTTTACATTTTGGTTCTTAGGGAGTCGCGTAGACATTTATTTCGCGGTAGGGGGTAAAATAACGCGTGAAAGGTACGATAAATAGGTCCCTGACTTATATAAAAAAAAACGCTGTTCGTGCTTTTGTATTAAAAAGAACTGCCTGCGATTCTTTTGATACCAACTGCTGATCCCATACATCAGCGATCGAAATTCTATAGCTGCGCATAAACAGTACAAATATCGGTTATCTGACTTCGGCCTTACCGAGAATCTTTCTGTAAAGTTTTCCTTTATTTAAACGAGTTCAAAAAATGCCAAAAAATGGGTAGAAAGAAATCCATGAACGGCGGCCTTCTTTGCCTTCGCGAAGTTAGCGTCAGTCAGCTATAAATGGCTTTCACGCTTCTCTTATTTTATAGCTTTATAACTTTTTTCTTCTCTTTTAGCAGCGCTTACCTCGTACTCTGACAAAAAAAAATTAAAAACTAAACATATACTATAAGAAACTGATCTTCTACGCACGTTTAGTAACCGGCTTTATTCAAGAGTGAGTTATGGTTGTTGCGCATAATCCGACCACCTGTCCCAGTGGCATAGTCGAAACGGAAATTTATCACGCCGTCCACGAGGTGTTTCCAAGACCGGTAACTGGTAGCACACGATCGAGCCGCATTTATTTCGCGAACATGAAAGTCCGCACCGCCGAAAGAAACAACGTGTCGACAAGAGCACGTGGGGCTTATACAGTTTATAACTCTTTACCACCGACACAACAAAACGAACAAGACGTCTTTTTTTTTTTTTTTGGATGAGCGGTTTTTAGCATTTTTAGCACGAGCTCGCTGTCTTCCGCCGTTGCTTTGGCTGCGCGTGCACGCTCACAACTCACGAGACATCGAAGCGTTATCGAAGCGAGAAAAGGTCGCGGGGGAGGCGGAACAACCGAAAGACCCTCCCTGTGACCACACGTACGTTACAGTCAACTGTTTCACGGGTTGCGTTTGTTCTTGAAATCTCTTCATATTACCGATTAGCGAGCCTTCTCTCTCGGTTCTGGGGACGGAAAACGAGCAAAAATGAGAGACATCCGTTATGTCTTGGATTATTCCCACGGTAAGGGAATGATCCCTTATCACATTGGCCGCTTTTTGATCTACAGGAGGAGCAGTGATCTGCACCCCCTGCCTTTCTTCTGAGTAAACAAAGACACGTCGCCCTTGTAAGAAAAAGTTCTTATTCTATAACAGTACCGTGGAAGTCTCACGCGTAAACAAAAAAGCTCTTCGGAATTTTTTTTCTTACTTCGCATTTGTTTTAGGAAACCCCTTTTTAATGCTACGCGTTTTTGTACGTGCCTTCCGCAACACGCCACAAAACTCTCGCGACAGAATTCGGGATGTACACTGTGCAACGATATGAAAGACCCAATCGTCAATGCAGCTTCGGACGGCTGTGCAAGATTCGCTTTGGCAAGGCTCACGTTGCTTGGGGTAAGGAAATCGATAAATCTTCGTTATATCCTCTCTCTTAAAACAAAGTGCTCCTGGAAATACGTGCTTCGCACTGCCGCATAAACCGTCTAGTTGAACGGGTCTTTCAGATGGTTGGAGAAAGCACAGCATTCCAATACGACGCGACGATGATGGGTCTCGAGAGGGACGATCACGAAGGGCACTTACCTTCACCGTGTTGACGGGAGCAGGACGCGCTGACCACGCCAGGTATCCACAGTGGTCACGGCCGCGGCTCGCATGGCGCCAGGGCTGGCTCTTGCGCTTCATCGGCGTCGAGAAGCGCGTCCCAAATGCACCGCACGCGTCCCCACGAGGAAAGAAAAAGAAAAACAAACGCACACACTAGCCAGAAGAAGAACCACCACGGCCGATCAGATCAGCTCTATACTCGGCCCAATCCCGGGGAAGACGTGATCGCGCGAGTCCAACAGCCGCATCTCACCTCCTCTCCAAACACGGGACTTTCAGAAAAGACTGCGAGCTGCTCTGCGAGAGTGGATGAAAGTGAACGATGGCCAGTTCGAAGATGACAACTCCGAAGACGTGTGGGTGGTGGTGGGACCTACAAAGTGTTCGGCGGAGTATGGCAGGGACGTCTTGGGGTCGGGCAATACGAGGGGGCACTGATTGCGCGCGGGCAGTGGGTCCCGTTAGAAGGCCCGAGGCACAGGGTGACTACGGCAGCAGCAGCGGCAGCAGCGGCGGCCGCCAGTCAGATGTGCGCGGAGCATTTTGAAGTCTGTCGGGATGGGGCCCGGTCGCCGGATTCTTCTGGCGCTGCTCCGCTGCACTCCCCCCCAGCGCCCTCTTTCTCACCCGTGAGCCTCCCTCCTCTCTCGGCCGCCGTTTGCAACGCTTCCAAATGCTTGCGGAGAGGGAAGACGTGCGGCGAGGAGGCCAAAGAACACACACGCGAACGCCAGCGGGTTCAAAAACGAAGTGAATATCATCTTCTGATCTACTTGCTCTTCCAGCGCGGGCCGCCGATGCCTTCTTTGAGCACTGCCCTGGGGGAGACAGTTCCCTCGTCCTCGCGGGGTAAATTCCCTCTCCTATTGTGCTCTCTTTATGTTGTTGCGTTCTTCGCCTTCCCTTCTGTTTCTCACTTTTGGCGGCGTTTCAGCGGCGCACTTCAAGTGCTGTCAGCAGGTAGAATACCTGAGTCACTCTAAGGAGAGCCGGCAGTACGTGCGACCTGGCGGAGGCGTTCTCTCGCTCCTTGCAATAAAACGCCTCAATCGTTGTTGTTGTTGCTGTTGTTTTTTTTGTTGGAGCTTTTTTTGTTTTGTTCGCGAAATGATTTAGGTGTTGTTCAGTGTGCCGCTCCGGGCGCCCCAAGGCCTAAGTGTCAAGTTCGCTCTTTTCCCATCATCGCTGTTCTGAGCAGCTTTATGGCCACGCGTAATTCTAGGGTTCCCTCCTCGCGATTTAGGAGCTGGCATGGCGCCTGTTCTGAGGATGCCCTCCTGACATCGATGTGGGTGGCGAAGGGGCAATTTGTCCCGGTGGGGGAGGCAATGCTTCTTGCCGCTCTAGGCGCTTCTTTCAGACTCGAGGATTCGAAAGACTGGCATAATGGTTCCCCAAACTCTGTGACTTGGTAAAGCATCTCCGGCAGTAAAGCTAGCCAAATAAAACCAATATACAACGAAAAGATTGTTATCGCATTTAAAGCTGCACTATGCGAACAGACTGCATCAGCTCAGAGATGTAATGAAAAAAAGGGACGCAGTAATCGTCGAAGAAGTCCTCTATCTGTATTACAGTGGGCAAGTTCAGAACAGCACAGGGCGCGATCATAGGCGAGGGACTGCACCTACGATGTATAGGCCATACACAAAATTCTTGCCAGCTATCATCATCATGCCATTCGGAGACACCATATTGGTGGTTTTTTAACATCTTCCAGCTGTGGACGAGGCGCATCTGCATTTAACTTGGTTTTCACGATATGAGGACAATGTATGTGTGCACTCAATGGCTTGCTGTCTTGTTTTCGTTCCAAGAAAAGAAAAAAGCCGCGAAGTTTTGCAAAAGGAATTGTGAGCACTGAGGTCCCAAGACTCGTCACTCAAGCAGTGAACTGGGGCATCCAGATCAGTGAACGATCTTTATCGAAGACGTTGTGTGTAGGATTCGTACTGAACTTGCAGCACGTTATCTTATCCTAGATATACGACTCCCACTTTGCCGGGACATTTGTCTCTTGGGCGAAACTATCAGTACGAACCATCCAATATGGCGAAAAGTTGATAATTGTTCAAAAGTACAACAGATGGCTCTTTTTTTTTTTGCATACTGTCTATTGCGCGCTATTCTAACGTATACACATTCCACGCATGAAGTCTCCTCTGCTCAGCATGCGCAGGATTTCCGCCTGGAAAAGCGAGCAGAAAATTCTCAGCCAGTCCCCGTGGAAGAAATCTTCTCGTGGAGTGAGGAATGGGCTATCGTAATTAATTTTGATAAAACTGTCTCTTGCAGTATTACAAAAAAAGAAAAAAATCTTAGATTTCCGCTATTTAATAGGCGGCATCGAACTTAATAAAGTAGAGGGGATTTAGGTATTTAGGAGTTTTTTTTAGCTAATACCCTGCACTGAAATGGTCATGTGGATTACATATGAACCAAGGCTTATCAGAAGTTAGACTTTCTTTGAAGGCCTCTTATCATATCATATCATATCATGACATATCATATAAATGTGATGTGTGTCCAATATTGGAATACGCGGGTTGCGTATGGGACCTATACAAGAAACAACATATTGCTCAAATTGAACGGATACAGAATCTGACACTTCGGTTCGTTTTTTCTGAGTACAAGCGCATTGAGTCAGTTACGGCAATGAGAAAAGAACTGCAACTTCACTGTTTAGAGAGAAGAAGGAAGGTGTGTAGATTAAGAGAATTATACGCTGTGACTAATGTCTTGACGAAGATTAATCCTAAACTGTACATTGTACCTTCAACATCACGCTCCAAAGAACGAGCAATAGTAAAGCAATTTTACCCTACCAGTAGAGAAATTATGTCTTCAAATACTCTTTCTTTTACCAAACCATTATTGAGTGGAAAAATCTGCCAGAGCAAGTTCTAAATTGTTGTAGTCCTGAATTTGAAGCACAGCTGAATGAATTGTCTAGTTAAGGTTTGCATGTGAAAATGTATATCTTGAGCATGCGAGGGTAGGTATACAACCAACCTGCGCTCGCTTCACGCGGTGGGTGCATGATTAAGTTTCTTGTTTTTTATGTGTTGTGTTTTTTTTTTCTCCTGTGCTGACCGGCAGGTTCACAGTATTTCAAATAAATAAATAAAAACACGCGCCAGGGGTACCAATCTTTAAAATGACTCTGGCTATCTTCGGAGGCACTTTAGCCAAGCCCGACAGGATGCAAAGCTTATGACATACAAAACCCTCGTCCGATTTAAACTTGAATATGCCAGCACGATATGGGACCCTCACCAATCTTACCTGGTCAATAGGCTAGAGTCAATTCAAAACAGGGCAGCCCGATTCCTTCATCGTAACTATTCTTTCAACAGCAGCGTGTCCCAACTTAAGGATCTTTCAAACCTAACTTCCCTCGATGTACGTCGCAAACTATCTCGTCTTTCTCTTTTTCATAAGATATATTATAATATGTCATCTTTCATGCTGATGTACTGCAAGCCTTTCACACACATTTCCTTACGTCATGATCATTCTGTGAAGGTTGAGCCAATATTCGGTCGCACTAATAGATTCAAAGTTTCACCACTTGCGCTCTCTATTACAAACTGGAACTCCCTCACTGACGATATTGTTAAAGAGCAAGATCCTTCTGTATTTCGCGAGAAATGTTTAATTCCACTGACTTGATTAGCGAACACTATATTTGCCTCATTATATTGGTGTCAATTACCACTGCTACCGATCCCTGTGTACAGCTTTCCTTCGTATGTTTATGTATCGTTTATGTGTACGTGAAATTAATGTTTAATCTATTTAGTGTGCTGTTACTGCCGCTACGAATTATTGTTTTTCCCTCATATAATGCATTCCACAAGAATGCCCTTGAGGCCAATGAACTTAAACTTGAACTCGAATGCCTTCTTACTTCATCTTTCCGGGGTTTAGAGAGTACTGGAGGCGAACCCCTTTTCATGACGACGAGGCTAAAATGGCTTACGAATGGACAATTCCAACCTTTGCCAGGTTTTGATCTAGACGAGTATCACACAGGTCGGCGGTAATCAATCACTACTGTGCAAATGTAAAAAAAAATATCATGATTTTTTAGGAAATTATTTTAACGAAGAAGTTTTGTTTAAAATCAAATTTATTTGATCGGCATAACATTATTATAATTAATTAAAATAACTGTCGCTAGAAAATAGTGACTTCTTACCAGTTTAAGTGTTCTTAAATATGCCATATTGATTGATCAATTTGTCCGATCACTGTTAACAATGCAGAAGAAAAGAATTACAGTAAATAAGTACACTTTAATTAACAACTTTTTTATGTGTATTTCTTGCCATATTATATCAAAAATACCTCGATTGTGTCAAGTTAAAACACTATATTTTAAGTTAAAAGCTTTATTTGCATTTTCTCTCGCGTTATGACCTGATTACAATAGGACATAAAGTTTCTCCTCTGCAGCAGACACCAGACGCCCATGGGGGTGGCCAACTTCCCGCCTTCTAAACAAACACACAACGCAATTAGTACTTTGTAATATGCGTTTAACGAACAGCTCTGCCAGTTCTAAAGGCAATGTCTTCGAAAGAAAAAAAAACAAGAAAAAAACATGAGGAATGCGTCAGTGTGCAAGAGTGCGAAACAGCAACTAATTTTTGTTTCCTGCATTTAAAATATATTGTCTTAGGTCAGCCTCGTTCGTGATATCCTTCAGTTTGTCAAGGGTGGTCTCACTCTCAATAAAGATTCTCTCCTCTCTCTCTCGTTCTCTCTCTTTCTCCCTCTTCTTCCCTTTCTCTTTAGTCGGTTACAAATTATGAATTTTGTAGGAGCTCAGCCTCCCGCACTCGCTTGTTGTCTTTCGTCGTGCTTTGACTGGGCTTGTTCACAAGACGCTAACGCATTTTCGTAGGTAAAAAAGTTCGCGCTAAAGGCGCAACTTCTAACACATTCTTAACCTATCACCGAGTATTGTAGTCTAGAGGAAAACCCTCCGAAATCAGACATTCATAGATTTCAAACATCTCCAGGATATGAACTAGGTCGCTTGGCACCGGTGCAGTGTGTGCATGTCTCACGTCAAACCCCGGCCCAACTCGGACAGCCAAGATGTGTAAATATACTCCAAATATTCCAGGCTCGTCTTTCGGGATCATCATTCATCCCAATGCATTTCGTGCACGAGCTCTCGATCCCACAGGAGGTCCGAGAAGCCCCACGCATTTTTTAGATCGGCAACCCATGACCTAAACAAAAATAAGGAGAAAAGCTGCGAACTCTGTGTCAACCAAGCCCTCCAAATGAAGACGGATCAAAGGGGGTGCAGTTCCCAAAACCAAGTCTTCTTGCTGCCTCGTGCGCAGCAAAACCCCGTTTTTGTGGGTCATCTGTCAACATCTGCAGTGTCCCCCCCCCCCTCCCCACAAAGGCAGGGGCAGCGTTTCCTTCTTACTTTTTTCGAAAACCCGCCGAACGGCCGCGCGTAGGTCTCCGTCGCCGCGCACACTCGGCACAGACCGAATGAGGCATCCGACGCGTATCAATCAGCCGTTTCTGCTTCCCTCGACTGCGCGTGTCATTACCTGATGGATGAGCGTGGCCAAAGGTAAGGCCCGTGCTCGTGTCATCTCGCGCTGAAAGGCACACCTCAGCGCGCTTCTCGAGGCGCCCACAAAGAAGAACGGGGAATTGGGTCAGAGCGTCTGTCGACGGCTGGGGACAGCGCCCGAATGCAAGAAACCAAAGACACGAAAACCGGACCCTCCTAACGGGAGAGAGAAAAGAAAAAAAAGAGCCCCCGCTGCCGTTGACGGTGGCCATGAGTCTCCTTCACAATCGGCTTGCTTTCGAGCTCGCTACAAGACAACATTGCACAAGGCTGAAGACACCGATTTTACTCGATACAAATCGTCACGTTCGATTATGTCGAGCATAAAATATCATTAAACCAAAACAAGTTCGCAAAATATTGCTTTCGGTAATTTACATTCTTACACGCAAGACTGTAGTAGCTGTCAGCTTAAGTTTTATTATCACACTTTTTTTTTGTAATTCGTTCTTCAGCGTTTTATTCCGCTATTGATTGTATCTCGTTGGCTACGGGGCCAGAATAAGATCTCCGGCACCGAACATGCCCTGTAATTCTTAGGTTTTCAGAGATTATAATTTTGAATATAAAGAGTTTGTGTAGGTGATATGGCTGAAATTAATTCACCCGAGCCACGTTATAATACATTCATAAACAATAGCAAATTTTCTTAATATTGATGATAAAAAAAAATAGTGTTGCATGTTTGTTCATAGAGCGGGGAAGTTAGTCAGCACCAATGGGCGTCTGGTGTCTTCGTTGTAGACGAGGAACTTTGCTAGTGCAGTATGACTGCTAGCCTGGGGTCTTCAGTGTGCATCACGAAGTAGGGACACACGGCCGCACGCCGGTACAATGCTCAGCCAAATCGAAACAGGCAGGGGTGGGGATTGCACTCAAGATCCCTAGGCTCTACAGCGCGAGCTTTCGCTCCACGTGTTCCGAACCACCATGCGTTAACACACTCAACCACCAATCTTTAATTTATACTTCTTACACTTAGCAAATGTCAACATTTGTGCAAGAACACGCATGCTGGCAAATAGAGAAAAGGGGGGGGGGGACACCAGTGCACTCGTCTCTTTGAACCGCTGGGAAATTCTTGTGGTCTGGGAACAACGCTGTAACTGCGGGTTGTCTGGCCTTTTCGCGAGCAGATGGAATATTAACAGAACCTGCTAAACAAATTCGACGTGCGTAACAGGATGTCAGAAAACACGCTCGGACCAGTTATTTCCTTGATCCTTGTACTGGTATCACGAAAATTTATTTAACAAATGCGTTTAAAACTGAAACAGTTGCGGTTTCTTCATTATAAAAACAGAGCGCACAAAAAGCAGGAGCAGAAAAGGAACACGTTTGTAAGCAGGAAGCCACCACTACCATGTCCATACATGCACAAGACAATTCCATTAATCTCACAACAAGGTGCGCAAAGCCTTCTTTCTTAATCAATTAAAAGTCAAGGGAAAAATCCAGTCTCTTTGCTCAAGCACGAATACACGCTCTTGTTGAAGACAAAAAGGCGCTCTCATTGTTCATCACAACCATAAAAGGATAATCCATACAGAAATCCGCCTAGAATCCTTAAAAGCGCTCGTCCATCGTTCGAGTTTTCTTTCGGCCGATCAACAAATCAACGAAAGCTCTCTAGCTTTCTGGTGAAGATGTCAACGAAGGCCACGTGGTTTAATATGAAATTACGCGCACTTTTTCAACCGTCTCACACAGAATGGTAATACCGTTCTTAACCTTCATCTCTAGCCCTTTTTACTACCTTAATTTTGTTTTTCACACACAGCGCAAGGCTTATCCGGCTCCAAAGATAGAGCTGGGTTAGCACTACACTCAGCGATTTTTCAGTGGTTCATTATCGGATGAGAAATAAATCTCTGCAGAATGTGAAGGACCAATTACTAAGGGCTTTTATGGTTCCCCCTATTGCTCCATATTCAGATTTGTGCCCATTACTTAAAATATTTTAAGATTTCAATTACTTGTTGCTCAACTCCAGTTTTAATTAATTACCCTTACGAATGACTTCATTCAAAAGAAGATTATAACTTAACTCGCTGCCTTATCAGTTACTTTCAAGTTACTCTGTGGGGATACTTCTCAAGAAAGAAAGAAATAACAATATGGTGCTTTCAAAAATTGTTTTGCAATTGTGCTTCAAGTATCCTACTTAAATTGATCGTTTAAAAAAATAAATAATGAAGACGCTATATTTTGTTTCATCACTCTGTGATAGGATAAGGAGAGCAGTAGAGAAGCACTGCCGCTCGTCCTCGCTCGTTGCCTTCCTTCTTGCATTGGTTGCGTACTCGCCAAACTCCTAAACGTTATCGAAAATAGAGAGCTCACGCTAAAAACGGAGCTTCTATTGCAATATTTAAAAAAAGAATGAATAGACTCGAGTCTCGAGAGCACCGGTTTTGGCAGAGCTTCGCTTACGCTCGCTGTGTCTCGTGCACATTAAAACTTATTCGAATTTCATACTCACATTAAACGCACATCGTGCAGATTAAAGCGTATTCGAATTTCATTCGTATTTCATCACGGCCATGCCGTTCATCAAACTGCGGGGGACTTCTCCGGCAAAATATCAACAAAAGCGAACGCAAAAAAATACAGTGTAAGTGAGATAAAATAGGACTAAAATAAGATAAAAGTAAAATTAAATATGTAATCTTTCCTCTGGTTAGTAAGCGAGACACCAGCTGTATTGATATAAAATTTCAAGACGACATTTCGGAGACTAGTTGCAGAACAAATTCTTCAGGGTGTCTGGCTCAGCGAATGTTTCCCATGGTCTAATCATGCCCATAAACTCAAAATTGAGATTTCCTGAATAATTGTTAGCTTCTATGACTAAAAATAGCGTTACATTGCTCCCTCTGTTACTCAAAAATCTCTTATCGAATGTTGGTGTGGGGTATGTCCACAATCTCAAATTATAGTAAAGCAATTTTCGCACAAAAGACACCTTTCATATTCGTAAAAATTGTAGAGGTGATGTCAGCAATTTGAGCGCACAACCACTATCTATTATATATAATATGCTAAAGGTTGACAGAATATACCGCTTTAAATGAATTCAATGCATCCACAAAAGCAATCAATCACTTACTTTCTAATACGCACAAAAGCCCTCTAACAAGCGCGGCGTGATACTCTGATGGCGTCATGCGACATATCCGCAACTGGGGCCATCTAGCGGGCGCTGCGCAGACTCACTTGAGGTTTATCGGCGACACGTTGAAACAGCTTGCGTGGCTTTGTTGTAGCGCTTTATTTTCATCACCAACAAATGTGGGATCAAAACCGATATAAGTAAACATGGCAGTGTGTCTTTTTCCGAGCATTTCGCGATATCGACGACGAACCACATACATCATGCACATACATCAATTATATCACAATTTGGAGGGAAAATAACACCCATAACAACTATTGCTCTCAAACGACTGCATACGACTCTTGGTGTGCACTCATTCTCATCTTTGTAAGTCAATAACTTGGATTAATCAAACTGTGAAAACTAGTTACGTTTTATTTAATATTGTTCTTTTTCTAAAAATAAAAAAGGTGTTTAAGCTGGGCGTTTTGTACACACAAAATGCTCTATACACTCAAGGGTGTAAAAATGGTGTTTCAGAGACTAATACCCGTGCCACACGGGCAACTCGAATGTCATTTAGAACGAATGACATTTGAGCGGACGGCCAATCAGCGCGCGACACTCCGGGCGTAGCGCATTCCACGCGCGACAGATTTCGAGCTGAATCGCCGATTACACAAATGTCATTCGTTGTAAATGGCATTCGAGTTGCCCGTGTGGCATGGGTATTACACGCCTGGCACTAACTTTCAACACCCTTATTTGACTAATACACCCTTTTTAATTGCAGAATAATGTTCGGTTCTATACAACATTCTTCATTTCGGGAGGGTGCAAAGAATGCATGAAAAAGGATGCTATTGCAGAAAAGAGAGTGAGTGACCCTACACCCGCCTCAGAGAGCTTTAGAGGAATTTCTTTTAGGGGTTCTGTCAAATAATGATCGCCCATACGGATACTTTTGATTTGAAGGTAGATTTCTTGAGGTTAAAAATATTATGCTCTATGTAATATATTGACCACAACAAAGCGACATACTTATATAGAACCTTCGTAAATGCGAAGCTGGTCACCCGGGATTGAGTATTTTTTAATTGGCGAGTACACAAAGCGGCGGAAACGTCAACATTCGTGATTCCGGTCTCGCGCGTACTTCGCTGCATTAGTGTTTATAGTTTTATGGTAAGTGTCGTACTCGCTAATGAACGTGTTGCGCCCAAAAGTATTTCTTGCTTACTGCTAGGATCGCCGTAACCCTATCTTAGGATGTTCGCCAGCTTGTTAAAGGTTCTGTAGTCGTTAGACCTGGGACGAACTCTTTTAAATGCATTCAGCGACCAATTTATTAAAATATATTAGACTAATATTATCACATTAGTCTGTCAAAAAAGGTAAATTACAGATGTTTTTTAAACCTTGCTGGCCTTCTCACAATTCAGCCCTTCAAACTCGTCAGGTACATCCATGGGAGCCTAATCACGCACTATTATTTGATGTCAGAAAGTTAAATATACACTGCCTGGATTACTAAATCACCTTGCATTCCTGGAAATGAATGTCACCACACTAAACAAAGCTACCAAAGAAGCCAAGGTAAAGCCAAACATGATTTTCTTTGATCAGTCTTGGTATATTGGCTCTTATTCACAAAACAAGTGCCAACGATAGGTATTAGCTCCGGTCGCTCGGTTTTTATGTGGAAACTTTGTGCTTAAATTGCCAAACAAGTGTCAGATTTAGGCTTCACTGCTGGTTCTTCGGTTCATACGTGGCATCTTTGGCTCAAGTTTGGCACTTTGGCAAATACGTGACGTGCCAGGGAAAAGCCGCATAAACGGCGAGAAATTGTACCCTGGCACCAACTAATGCCTTGGAGAAAACCGTGTTGTTCAAGTTAGGCCTTTAGGATTTCCAAGCTTGTGCCCAATTTGGCTTTTTTCTTTTGCGTGGTACCTGTGTACATTATCTGTATAATGAATGCATTTGTTTTAAGTATTAATATAGTTTTTTTAGACCCGTACGTGTTGCCGTTGTATGCGCACACAACGACAAGACGGGACTCGTCAAGCTGCATAAAAGCAGCTTTTTTCCCCGGTACTAATGATAAAAAATGAACAATGTTTCAGTGGTTAAGTTTACACCCTAAAAAGCAAACGTTTAAGACCTGTAGGGTGTAAAGATATATTTGTTGTGTATTTTTGTCAAGCACCATACAGCCATCCGAATGGTAAAACATGGTAATAGGCTCCCGTGTTCTACCCGTTACCAAAATAAGTTACTAAATAGCGTTAGTCGTCGTTTCGTCAAAAATGAACACGTTACCATGCTGCAAACGGAACGAAATACCATTGCCGTTTTTTTTCAAACAGAACAAACGCTACTTTTGCCTTACTTTCGATATCAGCACTATTTGGCAAATTCGACACTTAAAAATTTAGAGTGATTTCATAGTGTTTAATGTGCCCCTAATCAAAGCTGTAGAACACTATTTTAGTGTGTCTGATTGGACTGATGTCGTATTTTAAAACAAATGATCCAGTGGCCTTCATGCACGGCCACGATGTCGATCATTATGTTTAAATACAAAATTGGCGTCACTGTGTATTAAGTCACCTCGCGGCGGCGTCTTTATAGTATGGTGGCAGTAATTTTTGAGGTGGGTGACGTTCTCTTTGTTTTAAGTCGGACCGAAACTTTCACCAAAAACGGTAGCAGTTTTTTTTGCCAGTGAAAAATATTTTGACTTCTTTCGCGAGCACACATGTGGGAGCTTTAAGTTTATCAATGAAGAACTTCGAAGGGATGCCGCGGGGAACAAAATATTATTTCACCTTTCCACCTCAGTTTACTGAATGTGAATAATTTGTTTTGGGCTTTACAGGAACATTATTGACCAAAACCAACGACTAGCAATTAACGTAATTTGATCGGCGATACCGTAAAATAGTAACGAAAATGTTTTCTTGATAGTCATAGATAGAACAAGTGTGTTGCTGCGTTTCTGGAAAAATTACCGTGTTACCAGTTTCGCCGTCACTTGTAACCCGTCACTTCAAACACTGGCTTTTACAAGAATTGATACGGACTCCACTGGCGCACGTTGTCAGTTACGACTATCTGTTTTACATGATTACAAAAAAAGGGCTTTAACACAAGGACAAAGAGAAGAAACATACACGACTGGACAGGCGCTGTCTGTCCAGTCGTGTATGTTTCTTCTTTTGTCCTTGTCTTATAGTACTGTAATTCCCCTAATCATGTAGCAGCAACTACCAGCTAGCTCAAGTATCTACCTTACGACTATCTGATGGACGGCTGCTTAACTGGTGGTTTCAACTGCTTTCTTCAATACGCACAAATGAAACAATGGTTACTGCAAAAAAACAAGAGAAATCTTACGCCGGTCGATGTGCCTGGGATCACCTTCATAATGCCTGCTCCTAGTTTATATTAGACATACAGTTCGTATTAAGTTGCTTTTATGCTGTGAAATTGACTGAACGCAGAGTGACCAATAAAGTGAAAGTCATGTTCAGGTGTTTTTTTTATAAATGTATACTATGGAATAATTCGTTATGAAAATGTTATAATTTACTTAAATTTGAAATGAATTTAAAAAACATGGCACGGCAATTACAAAATTACTTGCAAAAGCAATAAATTAAAAGTCATCCGCTACTTGTGACGATATACTCATGACTCTTCAGACCTACCTGGGATGTAACAGCAACGGTGTGCACGGGGCTTGTGATCCCTGCTGTTCGGTGCCCTCACCGCCAGCGTTTCGCACAGATTTCCAGCACTGGTCTCCCCCCCTCCCCCCCCCCGGCCCTTTTCTAACTCCATGTTCTTGCTTACAAATGATAAGATTGACTTCCATGTTTAATACGATCTATACTTCGTTTCATCTTAAGTACAGACGCAGTCATCTCTACAAGCTGATGGAATCAATCAAACAGAGTCAAAAGCACACTATCATGGTGTACACATCGCGACACTGTTAACGCGAACACGACATCGGCGCATTTTCGCGTTTTACTTCTAAATAGTATTAGCGAGCACGAAATTTTATCGCTTACATTATAGAACTGAATGAGCTTTTTCTGTAGCAATAAGAACTTGGATGACATCCCTTGGTTTCAAAGAGAAAAAACTGGAAAAACCGGCGATCGCTTGTTCGCGCTAACAGTGTCGCGCTCTGTACGTCACGTTTATGCACTATTCTATCATCCCTGGACCAATTATGTACAGGGAAGGCCTAGTGACTTGCGCTTTTGACTCTGCTTGATTGGTTTCATTAACGGGAATCGTTGCCTGCGTCTGGCCTTAAGCTTAAACAAAGTATAATATATGACTGCAGGGCAGCGTACCTCAGACGTATTGGATCTATTACGCCACTAACATAAAATATTACTCTTTAATCGTTAATTGGCCGAGGGCTGCGATGTAGTTTTGGAATGTTTAGCACTGGGAAGGGGAAACAAAAACTCAGCGATGAACGAGGGAAGCGTCAGCCATGTTGAATTAACCTGAGACTTGGGTAGAGCTGGAGACTATTTAAGGGAGTGGACTAAATAAACGAGTTAGCTGAGTTTGAGACGTCGTCCCGTCTATTTTTTTGTCCGTTTTCAGCGGAAGCGCAAGCAACTTATACCAGAAACTATCAAAGTCATCTGTTTAGAAAAAATATTATAACTGCTGAAATTTTACTTTTACAATCGTGTTCTGCAAGAGATCTGACTACCAGCGCTCCCAGAAGGTCTAGCAAAAGCGAGCAAATGTTCAGGTTTTTGCGTCAGCTTCAATTGTCTAAGTGGTTATTCTGGAAGGGGACAAGAAGTGCTTGCTTCATTTCACATGCAAAGTTTCTATCAAAAAACATATTAGAGAAGGTATAGAACTAAATGTTATCCTACCTCAGTGGTTCTCAACCATCGATGTTTCGCGGACCCCTTGTGGATCGGCGGAGATGATGGAGGACCCCGTTCGTGGTGAAAGGAGAGGAAAGGTATAGGTTTAAATCAGTGTGTCGAACCGAAAAAAATACGGGTTCGGTCACGGTTTAGGTTCAGGTAAATTTATTTTGTTCCGGTTCAGTTCCGGTTCGATTAATTCGATCCGCGAACCGGTTCGCGAACCGGTTCGGGGCGCTGAACCTGTTCGCGAACCGGTTCGGAAATTATAAATGACAAATTGCAACATCAAAATAACAAAATCAAAATACCATCAAAATAACAACATCAAAATAAAAAAAAATTGCAACATCACGTTCTAGAAACGTGTTATAAAATGAGCACACAGCAGCATTTAGAATTTACGAGATTGTAGAAAAATGAAATCCCGTGACACGATTTTTTTTTTTTTTTTGCACAGCCTTCCAATTCTTTTTTTTCCGTGCAAGCCGCGATTAGCGCAATACTGGTTCCTATGTCAAGATTCATGGATGCAGCGTTTATATTCCTAAGACTGAGTGGAGAAGAAAATATGTAAGCGAGGTGTGTGTCTGTTGACGGCACTTAAAAAACAAATGGCATTGATAGCACATTCATTGTCAACAGCGCGTGGCCGAACCGTTTTGACATGAGCCGGTAACCGTTATTTTTTTTCCGGTTCAGTTCCGGTTCGGGTTCATCGCGATAACAATATAACGGTTCGGGTTCGGGTTCAGTTCCGGAAAAAATACCGGTTCGGTTCCGGTTTTCGGTTCGGTTCGGTTCCGGTTCGACACCCTGGTTTAAATATAATATTGATTTAATAAATTAATATAACTAGGGGCTAGTGTGAAGTAGACCTTCCTTATTGACATACACACGAGAAAACTCGACCGAAAACTGGAACATTTCTTCTTGACCTTGAAAAAGACAACTTTTATTGTTGGGCTTTACTGATGAGGCTGGGCATCGCGGACCCCAAAGGATCCGCGGACCCTCATTTGAGAACCACTGTCCTACCTTATAGCAGTCCAGTTCTAATAAAAATGTCAATTGTATTGCTGGCTTAAGTCACCAAAAAATATTGTTCATTGAGTTACCCGTTCATGTCCTTGCGCTGAATCCGACTAATAAAACAATTTTTGACTTCAATAAACAGAATTATGTGATAGTTAGTCGGTACTTAATCTAGTTCTGCCAAGCATGCATCAAAACGTTCCTTCGAGGTAAGTGAGAGATCTGACTACTTTTAACCGACATTTAAATTATCTAAGGGCAATTTGTACCCTCTGTAATTGTAATCAATACACAACAAAAAGAGTTCCTATAAAATAGTAAAATGTTTAAATAATAATTAAGTTTAGAATGAAGAAGTCACGTACTATAAAAAATGAAAATAAAACTTTCACGTCCGCCAAACAAAAAGTGTTTATCTAAACGTACCTATAATTCCACAAAATAATTCACGAATTATGTGTAAAATATCTTCGCCCGCAGAAATTACACTCATACTATCCGGCTTCAGAATAAAAATTAACGATGAAAGCGCCTTCTCCTTGTGTATTTCTCTCCTGTGTGTCCTTGTGTTTCGCGCTGTTTATCTTCATGAACGCATACCAAATAGCCCAACTGTCCATTCTAACAAAACTTTAGACACTACATGTTTCTCAGTCAGATTGCGCTACGGAATTAAATAACTATTTCTCAATTGTATTCAAGCATGAAAGCGATGTCGACATTCCAAGTGTGCCCTCGTCCGGCTTCAAGCGGATGGCTCTCATTGATGGTTCCCGTTGGAACACTTTGTCTCATTAAAACACTTAAAGAAATGGTAGAAACCAAGAATTTGGATTAAAAAAAATGGAGGAGATGTATGTGGGACGCTACAATCCCTACAACACTACTCGTAAGGCGATATCTCGAATGGACGGCCGTATTTTTGGAAAAAGAGGTCGAGATTGAACGAGGCCGACGAGGCGCGTTACGTCAAGATATCTCGTTTCCTCCTCTCTCCGCTTCGCCCCCTCAAGGCGGCGAGGCGGAGAAGACGCGAGGCCGTTCCCTCTCCTTCTCCGAGAAACAAGACATGAACATATCTGTCAAATGCGCCTCCCTTTTTGAGAAATTACGGTCAACCGTTCGAGATATCGCTGTATGAGTGATGTTTTGGTGTTTGTAGCATCCCGTTGCACGCTTTTGCCTCCGTGTTTTGTGGAATCCAGATTTCGGTTCACCATCTCTTTAAGCTCTAGCTTGATCTTGTAGTCCAGACAACATTTACCCGAAAGTCTTCAGCAACGCAAAGGTTACATAAAGTGAATTACTCAAATTGATTTTAACACAGAATGTGTTTATGGACTTGGTGCCATGTTAAAGGCATTACGCTCCAGTACAACAAAAATCCGTTACACGCATCGAAAAAAACAACAGCATAAAGTATACATAGTCATAGCAGGCCATGCATAAACATACAAAGCACGTGGAAACATATTTAGTCGTAATTAATTATACATGATAAATATTTGCGAACTTTATCAAACAGCGCTGCTGAACTCGAGCATCGGACCATGCGATCCACTACCTGACGCCTCTGCTCGGTGCCGCGAGGAGGCGTAAAGGAGCATCAGCAGTTGACTTATTTTAGTGTGCTTTTTAGAACACACAATAAACTACCTATACAAGCATTTATTACTTTCAATTATTTAAAAAAAAATATGTTAAGACGGAAATTGGCTTCTAATTGTGAACGACTTGTTTGACTATTTCGCTAATGAATGGGAGTAACTTTAGCTGGCTTAAAGTCATTAGGAAAAACAACTCTGGCTAACATTTCATTTGCTAGATTTGATATTATGCGGCTAATCATTGGCATGCTTAATAGCGAGGGCTTTGAGTTTGTTGTCCACTGCTGCAACATAATTTTTATTTTTTTATCAATGAGCGTTTTTATTTTATTTGTGGTGGTGGGAAAACATTATATTATTGATTATATCCGGCGAAGCCATTGCATCGCAATCGGAGCTGTTTTGCGATACCATTAGTGGCCGACAATTATAAAATGCTGTTCACTGTTTTTTCTCATCATGCAGGCGAACATTAAAGAAGACGTCTCACATTCTCATCGAACACACCTTATTGTTGACTTCTATTTTGTCTCAGCGACACCATTCAGCGACAAAGTGGGGTTTTCGTAAAGTGCCGGTATAGCTGAAGAACTTTGGTGTCGTTGAAAGGCGGTTTCTCTAAAGTCGGAAAGCATTGTTTGTTCTTTGCTGGCCTAAGGCACGTAGCCAGAACTTTGTTTTGGGGGGGGGGGGGGGGGGGGCGCGCAATGACAAAATGTTGTAAGAGGTGGGAGGGGCGAGAGGAGGTCCCAGCAAAATAAAAGCCGGGGGGGGGGCCATGCCGCCCCCCCACCTGGCTATGTGCCTGGCTGGCCTAGTGGGATAAAATATAATTGTTCGTTAAGCTGTGCACAATTAGACGAACTAATATGTTATGTATCTACTGCTAAGTGGTGACAACAGTAACAGACATCCTAGTGATGAACGTGTATTTAAAATCAATTCAAGTACTCATACGACTTAAATCCATTCGTTTGCGTGTTTTTGCGTGTTTGCGTGTGTTTTGCGGGTTTGCATCTTTGCGTGCGTTCGCCAGTGTGCTTGCTTATGTGTGAGAGTGTGTATGTTTGTTGATTTGTGTGTGTTTTCTTGAGGACATGTTTAGCTCAATACTCCAAAAATAAAATTGTGTGAAAATATGAACACACACACATGCACAAACACGCGCGCGTGTGTGTTAAAAAATAATATACAATTACTTTTTGAAGCATTGAACAAAGCATGTCCTGAAGAAAAAAGAAATATTTTATTGACTATGTTGTGTGTTTGTGTTAGTAAGTATGTACATGCGTACGTACCTGTGCAAACGTGCGTGCATTCGCGCGCGCGTGTTTGTGCATGTGTGTGTTGATATCTTTCATACAATTTGATTTTTGAAGTATTGAGCTAAACATGTCCTCAAGAAAATAAACATTTATTTTATTGACTTCGTTTGCTTTCTTCTCTTTGCACAAGAGAAAATAACAGGGCCTACACCCTAAGCTAATGCTTTCAAGAAGGCGAGATGGTGACACTTCATCATTACAAGAATCGGACACTAAGAGACAATAAAACAAAAAGGTCACGGGACCCCGCCGACACCCTCGCAGAGAATGTTATGAAACCCTGAGGCTGCTAGTATTACCCTGGGGTGCTTACCATCCTTGGGTTGTCATGCGGAAGGGCGTTCACCGGCCACAGAGTAATGCCCCCAGAGTAGCACCATCACCCTCAGGGTGTTTCCGTGTTACTTGTCCCTAGACTTAGCTAGCCCCAGGGCTAACACCATAAGTGTGTTAGTCCTCAAAGAAACTAAGAGTTTTGGAAAAACTAAGTGGCGATATCAGATTTTCCTTCCTGATCGATTTTGCTTGAGCTGTGCATGCACCAGTATCCATATTAATCGCCAGCTAAGCTGTGGCCCAAAATGCAAAGAAGCGTACACTTACAGCCTCAGTGGGACAATGAGCTTCCATCAAAAATATTTTTGTTAAGTAGTTGAATATGTCATAAAATAAACTTTTCCCGAAAATACAAAACGGAAAAAAAATTTAGTGACATATTTACGTTGCGTGATTCCTTTTCGAGATACCCACAATATGCTTGACTACCTAAATATGCGATTTTATTGCTTTTCGGGTGGTGAAGCTTATCTTGTGCCATGCGTGCTCTGCGCACGCACTTAAAAATGAGTTCAGTCTCCACTTATAGACCTTTTCACCCTCCGTCGCACAGGCGCTGCCATCTTGGAATCACGTGCAGCGGCCGCCATAACGTGGCTTCAAATCGTCGCTCCTCTCTCCCCTCGGCACCGTGGCGAAGGCATTGTATTCGCGTTTTTTGTCGCGTTTTACCGCGAGTTTTTGGTTTGCTTTGTGAAGTGCCATCTCATACTTCTTTTAGTACCTAACTGCATGCCGTCATTATATGCACAACTTGTGCACTTGATATTATAGCACGTCTTGACTGCTTGCAGCGTCGGCGTACCGGATACGCGTGAGGAAATGAACCAGTGTTAGCATAGGCACACATTAAGTATGTAGATGTCGCTAAGACACATGGGGGTTGGGAGGCCAAATATTTATAACAGCGCACCTTTGCTTAAGTGATAGTGGCGCAATAAGAAACGCAAGGTATATTTATGATCCCGTATTTATGATCTTAAAGAAGAAGGCAAATATAGTCACCGCAAGGAGACACTGTGTGTTTCTTTAAAGCCTCGTGCTTTGCCTTCATAACAAATTCAAAGCAGTTGCTTTTGATTACATGGTGGAATCAGTTTTGCGGTATAAACATTCGCTTGATCTGTTTATTTATGAATTTAAAAAAAAACACGCTGTGCTAAGTCTCACGTCTGCTAGCATCCTTAGGATATCTAATTTAATTAATTTATTTAGACACAAGGGGTTGGGCTCTCACCAAAACGTGTCAAAGACAACTTGTGAGGACCTGACAAAAGCGTCCGAGGCACGCGACATGTGACGCGGAAAAGAAGCCGTCTGCATGGAAATCATTAGAGTTCGGCTTTGTCGGTGCCGGGTTTACTCTCGATGCCGCTGAAAGTGAAAAGCGTATCTGTCCAAACAAATAAATATCTCTCTACCCAAATTCAGGAAGTGGTGCCTGGCATTTTATTTGAGTCAAGCTTGCTGGATTTATTCTCTTGCGCCATTTAATTTTAATTGGCTAATTATACGGAAGAGACACGTCGTAGTTCAATTGCCGGGTTTGTCCTTTATCTTATATTATCAATACGTGGTAAGATAATGGACGTATAACAACTACTTTCCTAATGACAACATTGTGAAATGATGCTAATGAATACTTTCGCTGGGCTGGTAGTTGAAAAAATTCCTACTTAGCCTAGAACGGACCGTCAATGCACATATTGGGTACTTAATTTCTCTAAAAGAGACCGATGGGGACAATATCACTTCTTTTTTTTTATTTCATTCATGATTACAGGGGAGTTGCCCGGTCGAAAACTTTTCACAAAACGTTGGTGTTCCGTAAACCGAACAGTGAGCACTAAACTTGCGAGTTCATCTACCCTCTTCGATTCAACAGATTGTTATAGTAAGGTCGTCGACCTGCGTTTTCATTGTGCCTCCATGCATTAGTTTCTTTATTAGTTTATTTTTATGAAGACTAGTATCAGTGGATACGTCCAGTACGGCCGTAGACATTCGTAATCTTCCCCCAGCATCCATTCAGTCGCTTCGCCGCCGAACCTGGCCGAACGAAGAACATGATCAGATGAATATGTTCGTTAAAACGCTCACAATTTAGGCCCGTAACCATGTAGTAGTTTTCAAGGAGCCCCATTACCACTTTATCATTGGTCCTGTACCAGGGGTGCATTTATATCACAAAACTAAGCCAAAACGACATAACACACCACCACAGCCGCGAGCCCGTTGAAACTGAAACCAACCAAATTGAAGCCACCTTATGGCGCTGCGTGTGTCAGCGCCCTCCGTCCGCCGGTCAGGTAACTACTGAGATTACAAAGCTCTGTAGGTTTAGAGTTGCATGCTTCTTCGGCCTTTCTGCCATGGCCGATAGTTGATTTAGCGATGAAATAGCACTGGTGACTGCAAGGCTAAAACGAACTTGAACAAAGAGGGAGACACGAATACAGGAACATTAACAGCTTATTTCGCTCTAGACGCTTTTACAAGGAATGCGCTTCGGGTTAGAGTTACAACGCAAACGAATTCTCAGAAGCACATGGGCTGTGATGCAAGCATCTACGTGCGGGCCAAGTATGGCTTCGGGCATTTCTGAAACGAGGTGGACTTCAGTAGCGATGAGGTTTTAGGTGCTGGAGGCTGTCTCAATCACCTAATGATTGATTTTACGAACTCCGATATCACCTCGGCAGAAATCCCGTTTTCTGAACGGTTCTGAAGAAACTTACTGCGCAACGCTTGAGAAATTAATAGAAACTTACTGCGCAACGCTTGAGAAATTAATTAGGAAGAGCATTTAGGAAGCCTCGAAGAACTCTCGAGAAAGAAGCTCATTCATCATACATCTTCTGTCTCCGCAGGAGTCCGCAGAAAGACCATTAGCTAGAAGGGCGTGATATTTCACCTGTTGCGCTTCATTAGCTTCGTCTGTTGCGTAATTCGAACTTCGGAAAACGCTCCTGTGCCTGTTTCTTTCGCGCCAGACCAACCATCCTCCTCTGAATTGGTCTTGTTTTAACCTGGCCCGAAGCGGGTTTTACTGAGTGAGATTCAACATGAAATGTGTTTAAGTGTAACAAATGGACTAGTTGACAAGTTAATTATATTTCATTACTTTTAAGCAGTTGTGACCAGGATTAATGATCTCATGACTGCCGTCAGCACGAAACAGTGGCAAAACTCAGTCTGCCCCCGATGTAGTGTCCTCTACGTTTCTAACAATCACATTAAAAAAATACGAGTGTTCCCCTCGTAAATGCCCGTTTATGCATGATTCCAGGGTGTCATAAATATATTATTTGACTTTCGTTTTGCCCGGTTTTCCCGCAAACGAGAGATTATATTCAGCACGTCTAAGAACACAAACATTATCAGCGAGCCAAGATGTCATTCTGTAAACAAACGTAATATATTATTAACAAACAGAACGTAAGGGAGCAAGGGAGCTGGTGGGTGTATACTGAATATTTCAAAGCAGCCCGAGACCCAGGCTATACGAAAGTTGACACCAAGAGAAGAGAAGGAGGACGTCTCAAACACAGCTAAACTTTGATTGCGGACAGGGTCCTTTATATAACGGGGTAACAAACTGAAAGAAGGGGACAGATATTATTATATTGAATAATCCTGGTTAGCGAATGCCAGCACACAAAAAAACATACTACACAATTAGCGCTATTGTGCATTTTTGGTGAGTATGTGGCGTGCCTAGAGAATTTCATGTCTATAGCACGCTGCCGATTCTAACAAAACTGCAGTAACTCCATGAAGACTGGTCTGTCACTGTGAAAATTTTTCTTAAATATTTTGTGCAGCGCCGTTATTTGATTCACTCAGTTGCTTTTTATATCAATGTAAGCCAGGCTATTAACCTCATCAGCAAGGTTTGCTATCTGAACGAACAGTTCGAACCCTTTCTAGTTCAAACTCAAACAAAACTAATCAACACTGCAAACCCCGATCTAACTGCACGGGGTTAGCAGCCTTTCTGCGCTCTCCTTCAACGGACCTAATCCAATCCCAAGGCGAGCATGGCTTCGCGTCTGAGCCCTCAAGGAGCCGTCGTGCGCGGTCCATCGCCCATGGTGCACGCCCGTGGACAGCTGAGCGACCAAGAGTCACATTTGCGGACCGGTCTCGGAGCATTGCCGGGATCTATCGCCCCTGGATTCATTCTGGCAGTGCGTGTGTGTGCGCGACCCTGGAATCGAGTTCAATTGACTCGACCGCGTCGTCGCCGTGCTGAGCAACCGGTCGGGCCAGCCTGCCGGCGGTGACCCACTTCCGCTGTCTCCTCTGCCGCGGCCGTTTCTGGCGGCAGTCGCCGCGGATTTCCGAATCGTCCCCGCGAGGACCGGGGGCCTTCTGTCTTATCGTCCCTTCCGTTGTTGGCAGGAATGCTGCCCTTGACGGAGCGAAACTGAGCGGCCGGGCTCTTCCGACGTCTGGGCGACCCCGACGTTGACCGGAGCAGCTGTCGTCGACGGTCGCCGTTCCCGAGAGTTGTGTTCGCTCTCCGCTTGCATTCTGTTCCGCGTGCCGACCTACATGTGTCGGCAGACCCTGTTGAGCCGACAGTTGTTGAGTGTCGACTGAGCATATCTCTTGCCGTAACATATGTCGTTGCCGGTGTTTCGTTCTTTGTACTCTAGGAGGGAAAGAAAGGGGGTTGCCGGAGACCTTCTACGTCCGACATAATTCGGACTCCCTTTCATGTCACGTAGGAGCCATCTTGTCAAACAGCTTCATGAATCAGACACTTCCCTAAACGGACAATTTGGGAATTTTTTTCCGTAGTGCCTCATCATTACAGGTAAATGGGAGGTCCGATCACGCTGAATTGCTTCCATCCCAATTCTTGATGAAAAATGGGCTTTGTTATAGTTTAGAAATTCACACAAATGTTGGTTGTTTTTTCTCACAAAAAAAGTTGTACTCTGTTTTAGCTTAATAAAGGGGCGATGCAACAATTTGTCTACTTTGCGCGAATACCGCTTAGAACGAATCCCTGACGTTAAGGACCTATGAAACACTTTTTCGTTTATCACCACACGCAATGGGCACCCTGCAGTCTAACTCGGTGCCGATACGCGCGCCTCTCGTGGTGGCGTCGCGCGTACTCATGGGAAAGTGACCTCGGCAGTCGCAGCTTGACTGCAGTGGTACACTGGTGGGTGCTGCAAGGATGACATGCCTGCTTGGGCGACCAAATTGGTGGAAGCGCGTGAGCTGCGGGAGCAATGGCGGAGCCATACAGCTCCCACTACGCTGACTCAAAAGTGGCCGCGCGCGGTGCTGTTCGCTGGGTGATCATGTGCCGGCTCCTCGTGGACGTAAAGTAAACATAAAATTCCCGGGAAAGATTTAAGAGAAACGAGCAGCGTTCAATCAACCCCACCTTGATAGAAGGCCTCCTCACCGTCATCACGGTCAGATCGATCGAGGCCTGGGGCTGGGCACGAGTGCTGTGTCAGTGTTCGTCTGGGGCTCGTGTCGTACCAGCGCGTCAAACGGTCGGGCTCTCGCCCAATAGCCGAGTTAGCGCGATCCGTCTCTGATGACGTTTCATGAAGGGGGTGGAGGCCATGTGAAGGCTTTCATTATTCCAGGTGGTGTTGGTTCAATCCCTCAACTCTCAGTCAGAACAAGCGGCCACGTGGTCTGGAGCCAATTATATGCCGCCAATGTCGATCATAGCCGCGCGCTATGGTTGGCAAAGCACAGGAAAAGCGCTGAGTTCCAGACATTGCTATGGTTCGGCTATTTCGCCATTGCAGCGATTGGACACGGGCCACTACCCGAATGCTTGTCGAGCTATCGATTATCACGAGCCCAAATCGAGTGCTCGCGCAATGCTCGGGTCAAATCTACGAGCCGCATACAAATATCGTCATATCCCCCAGCTACGTCATCAAGCTTTTGCGAATGAGAGATTGAAAGAAAACACTGGCTTTTTGTCCTTGAAATTACACCGCAACGAAGGAGTTTCTTGGTCAGTGACGCTGCGTGCGAGTATATTTGGGTCCCACTCGTGTCGGTAAGGTCGTGTAAAGTGAAGCACATTCCAAGCGAATAGAGTTGCACGCGGCCCCTTTGAGTTAAGTTGACGCTGCAAGGTAATGGGACCATTCAAGCAGCGTCAGAGGCGCATGTCACTAGGCCCTTTCTGTTTATGTCTGGTTCACTGAATACAGAACCCGTACAGCAATATGACGAACACCATGATGGTGCGCTTTTGAGGCTGTTTGATTGGTCCCATTATCTCATAGTTGTCTGCCAGCTGCCTCTGGACTTAAGGGGAAACGAAGTACAGAATTTCTCGATACAGAATCGCTTTTGCTTACGATGTCGGGGAACCAGTCACAAGTTCTGTATCCCCAGCAAGATATTTCTCTAATATAATTCCATTATTTTTTTATTTTTTACTTTTTTATGATTAGACGAAAAATGTGTTAAATGCATTGGTGCCGAATGACGATTACATCCGCGATGTTAAGGATAGAAACCCGACGCATTGGGGTTAAAGCGAAGTATCCTTCGGTCACCGGTCTCGTTACCGGGTACACGCACCCTTCGCAATGCGGGCACTCGGACCATTCATTACATCAGATTGCGAGCAAGATTGCATCGCGTCTGCTCTCGACGGAAGCCTTCTACTTCGGGAGTGAGTGTATATTTATGGGCCGAGGAAACAAGAAGGACCCCCCCCAAAAAAAGAAGCGAATTAAACCGAGCCTAGCGCGACCGTGGTCCCGCTGTCCTAGTTAGAGCTGGACTTCTCGGAGTCGTTAAATCAGTCACGGTCCATTTTCGTTTACCGTTTCTTGCTTTTTTCTTCTATGCTGCCTTTTTAGAGCAGAAGATAAAGGCGATCAATGGCCCACGACAGACGAGGAGGACCCGGTTACATCATTTCGGGCCGAGACGTCCCACCTGAGAAACAATGGAAAGCGCGTGCTGCCCCCTTCGAAGGCAGTTGTGTGCCTTCAATCTTGCCTCTATTGTGCTTGCTATTTGTACCGTGAAATTACCCCGTCTTCTACGCTCCCGCTGCCCTTGACAGACGGTTCCGAAGGCGAACTGATACGCGGAGCGGGATCTTGATACGCCTTTTCGCGGCCTTTGAAAGGCGCCTCTCGTGAAGCGTTTTGTTCTGACGGCTCGCTGCGTGCTCTTGCGATGCGTGAAGCCTACGCGATGCGCAAGTGCTTACCTTCGGCGCGTGCGATAAACTGGTCACCTCCGTTCGATAAGAGATAGCGCCTGTAAGCAGAACGTCGTGTTTCATGCTCGCTTTCTTTGGTAGAAAGCGCATTCGTTCTTGTGGCACGTTAACGGGAGGACGTGGATGAGGATGCGTTTCCCGGATGAAGTGCGGTTAACCCTCGGCGTTCGCTGCGCCGAGCGTCCGTGTCATGCTCTGGATGCACCGTGGACTCGGCTCAGGTTACGATGGGAGATTTGCAATACCGAGTGTGATGCGGGGTTAACGGATCCAGGATCTCGCCGTGGTTCTATGATGTGCCATTAGGCGCTTCGCAAGAAACATGCATACATACGTGAACAGATAAGTGGGACAGAAGCAAAAGTTGGGCACGCCGTTCTTTCTCGCGATATCGAGACAGCGTAACGTCTTCTGCGTGTGTGTGTGTGTGTGTGTGTGTGTTTTTAAGTACTATAACTGACATGATGATAAGGGTGGAAACAGATCGTTTAGTTCTCCCGCTTCCAGCGCGAGCTTCCTGCCTTCGATAACGCTTCGGCGGCTCGTGGGCTTTGAGCTTGCACTCGCAGCCGAAGGGCAAAGAAAGGCATCGACCGCGTGCTTGAAGGACAGGGGAACCTTGCCTTTGTCTTCCTGTCAGTGAAAATAGTCATGCAGTCTACTTCGAGATGGCCTCAATCTTGACGATCTCATCGGCAAAAGTGCCATGTAATTATCCGGAAAAGCACCGCAATGGTCACAAACAAGGCGATAACGGCTGGGCGTCTCTTTCAAACGCCTGCCCTCAAGCACCCGCTCCTTGCCTTCCGCCGTGCTTTGGCGTCACGTGTGCTTTCGAGGCTTACGAGACGCCCAAACGTTATCGAAGGTAAGAAACTGGAACGAAGAGGGACATTTGAAACGCCTTCCTGCCGCTCTCATACGGTCAGTAACTGTGATCAAGCTAATTTGATATAAGAGATTAAAAAAAGTGTTACACTCCATGTGCAAAAAGAAGAAAAGAAGCCAATACTGGCGTTTATAATAGGGCCTGTCGCTCTCCAGGGGTTCCCGATGGCGAATTAACACAACGCCAGAGCTGAAACATCCTCGAATTACATAACCGTTCTTGAACGGCGATATGTGGGAGCCTATACAGAGGATGCACTTGAGAGAACGAGTTGGAAATCTGGCATCCGGATAATCGCCCGTCCTTCCGGAAGTTAAATAATTACGAGACAATTAAAATATTTCTTAAAGCCTATATTTACTCGGACCCTTGATCGGGCGGTTGAGGTGTTGGCAATACTGAATGTTGATTTAAGCCAAGGCACGGAATTTAAGTTTGGAACATATATGCGAAGTACACCGAAATTTGCATAAATGTGTTTATAGATGTCAAAATTAATGTTATTAAATGTATCTTTAAAACAAAGCCACGCGCGGGTGCTAATTGTATATACACTTGCATCCTAAATGCGCTTGTAACGATACTATGTTTCCAAATGACGTGATATAAAACCCTCCTTTCTAAGATATACTATGAAACAATATTTCGTGTTTGCCAAATCTCGTGCCATTTTTGATTGACATTTACGTCTTTTCCAAGCTTTCAACGGCAAAGATGCAATGTATGAAAAGAGCGAGTTATTCTCAATAAAATTCTGAGTTTTCTCTAAAACCGAACCTTAAGTGCGGTGGGGCCTTCACATGTCAGTTTTATTTATTGTTGAAACTTGTCGCAACCCCTTGTTTTGTAGTAGCTTTGGAAACGGTACAGTGGCCTTGATCTATACAAGTGGCCTCGTGAATAAAAGTTGGTCGACTTCATTTACACGCGCTTGCCGAATGTACTTTCACGTTTTTCTTTGAAAAGCACGCTATGAAACCATTAAATGCATTCAGTGAACCTTTGGATGATTTAAGTAACCCGTTTCTTTACAAGTCCCATTGTCTTTCGATCATACATCAAAGGATGCCTTCTTAAAATAGCAGGCGTTTTTTCGAAAAGAGAACCGTGTTTTTCGGCTCGCATAAACTATTTATTGCAGAAAGCTCAAACTTCGTGAGAATGCGACGCTAGCGGTTGGGATAGAACGCGAAAGTTTGAAGCATGGCGTATCTGGCTTAAAAGATAACTGAGAAAGAGGAAATTATTTACAATCCGACATCCAACTATAGATAGCAAGGCAGTTGGGATGAAGTTTCTGCGACACCTAACCCGAAGGCGTATGCGTTCGAGTGTGATTTGAGTGCGTCGTTTGAGTCCTCACGGTAGACGAAACTGGAGTCGGAGGTCGACGTTATAAACACGTTTGTAGTGATACTGTGGATTAGACCGAAGAGAATAGTGGCTCCGTGGTGATTTACAAACCGCTAAACTTTTCCAATCGCCAACTCTTCCAAACGTGCTCATTTGTTAAAGACGGACATCATTTCTTATGCGAGTCCACAATTAATGACAAGGAACGAGCTACCATGGTCCAAGCAACAAATCTTTCCGGACAACCCTTATTGATTTAATGGCTCCTCTGCCCATGGCAGCGCTGCCGAGATGCTGAGTTTGCTATCATCCTCACTAAAATTTTAAAGGCCTAAAGGCTAGACAGGGGCCCTAAACTCGTGAAACATAAAGTTGGAGCCGAAAGTTCGCAGAGCGCTTCCGATTGGACGCTGGCGACAAAAGCGCGAAGTCATCATCGTGGCAGTCGAATCGGCGCGCTCCGTGACTTTGGACCCAACTTTATGTTTGGCGAGTTTACAGCCCCAGGACACCTTGAAGACGGAAAGGGGGAAATTTACGTATTTTATGTACCTATTCTTTTTGTCTGTTTCTTTTCAGAACGATGTCTTTACTGAATTCAGTGACTTCGATTTTATGTCTGATTGATTGAGTCACAGCCAAACGCTGACACAGCACTTTTGAACAGTTGTGTCCCACGCTGGCCTCTTCAGGTGACGCAAAAAATTCAGCACCGCGGCCTTGCTATGAGGTGTGTTGTTTAAAGCCACATTCGCAAGTCACCGAGAATCAAAAGTTTCAACGACAGTTCCCCTGCAACGCCACACGGAAGCTCGAACCAGGTAAACTTCAAAACGTTTCTGCCAAAAGTGAAACCTGCATCCTGACGGAATGACAAGCAGAAACCGGATCAGAGCGCGCCTACCTGCCACCGGGTTCGGTGTTGGGTGACGCGGTGCCACACGTAGTACGCATACGTGTGACAGCGAGCAGCGTCGTTGACCGATCCGAAATGCGCACTTAAACGGAGCGATGTCGTTCTGAGCGCATTCCTGGTCGTCGTCGTCGTCACCGGCGACAACGACATTGTCTCGGCTCCTTGGCCTCCTTTTCATCCATTGTTTCCCTGGGCATCTGGAGCGGAAAGAGAAGCTAGTGCCGGTCGTGTTGTTTGTCGCTCTGGCTGCCGCCGCTGCACGCCTCGCATGCCACCACGCCACAGTGCGGCGCTCCTTGTTCCGTTTTGTGCTTTGTACGCCACAGGCGTGTACAATGATACGGCGCTGGACACGCAAGCTCGTCGTCGTCTTTCGAGGATTTTCCCTCTCCGTCGTCGTCTCATCTCCTGAGCCAGAACAAGAAGGGTGAAGGCTCGGCGTTGCGCTCCGAAGAAAGAACAGCAGGATCTTGAACCAGGGAAAGGGACATTGGTCTTTCTGGGGCGGCCTCTAGAGAAAACTGTAATTTTCTGCCTCCCTGCTCGGCACCGCGAGGAGGACGGCCGATCCGTGTTCTTTTCCGACTTGTTCTCTTCTTCTATCTTCGTCTGTTTGTGTTTTCCTTTGGCGTGTGGTTTGTGAATGTAGACCCGGTTGGCGGTGGCACCTCGCCAGTGTGCCCACGTACGCCTCGCTGCGTCGGAGGACTCTTCTCGAATGTGAATGCTTGGTCTCAGCTGAAAACGCCGAGAGTGCGCGCGTACGTCTGTGTGTGCCTTGTTTAGAATGACACGCCTCGAGGGTCAATCGGTTTTGTTGTCGTACCTGGTTCACTGTCCTTTCTCGCGCTCGGGGTTCCACGTGGTCGACGCTTGGGTGGTGTCTCAATCTCGTTCGTCGACGAGGTAGTTTAGGTGTTTTTACCCGCGAAAGACGAATAAATATGAGACGTAAGCTTCAGTTAAGCATCGGAGCATTCTCTTTCATTACTTGCGCAAGGAAACCTTATCCCACACCTCAATATCTTAGATCGCAAAAAAAAAAGCCTGTTTGAAAAAAAAAAGTGTTTTTGGTTTAATTGTGTTTATGTTCGAGTAAAATCAATATATTTTCTTTGGCTTTTAAACATTTTTTTAGATAAAATATATTCTGCGTCTTGTTACTCTTTATTTTATGAAAACTATTACTAAGAACATGCCACTATTAACCCTACCAAGAACAACTTCTGCCTCACCAGTACTACAATCAACCCCACAGAAGTTCGTAGTTATAAAATTTAATTAATTGTTGTATGAAGGTGGTCTTATAAAATGTATGAACCTCCTATGTCAACAGTGTCTCTCGTGCAAGTCACTGCGCATTACGTTTTTTTTTTCTTTTTTATAAGTAACAATAATGGATTTACAGCAAAAAAAAAGAGAAGCGAAAATTTTGGATAGGGTTTGTGCATCCTTCCTTTATTATTCTGCCTTCCACAAAGGTGATGATTACGCGTTGAATAACTGGAATTGTTAGCATCCAACGAACAATTCACGACAACAGCGTTTAAAACAAATTATATTGATAAGCTTTTGGGAAAGACGCGCTTGCCAACCTACGCAACAAACGACTTGGAGACAGTTCAATAGTTATAAAACGCAGAAATACATTTTGCGTGTATCTGCAGCCTGACTCGGTGTCGGTGCGGAGGCGTACACTTCTATACTTCGTTTACCCTTATGGTGGGCCGCAGCGAACGCTGCGAAACATATCGGAGTCAACATAGTGCCGTACAGTACCCCAGAAGCTGTGGGAGGGGTGCAGCGACGTGTGGGGGAGCGTAGTCACGTGCAGGGCCGGATTAAAGTTCGGGCGAAGGTGGCTGCAGGTCCCTGCCTCAAGATATCAAGGAACCCTGTGCTATAGCCTGGAAATTTAAAAAAAAAACTGTCTTTATTTTTTATTTAGAGCTGTTAAGACTAAGAACAAAGGAACACTCAAAGTTGGCGCATTGGCCTTCTCGTTTGCTTCCCGTCTCTAGACAAGCTGGCGTTTGTGAGCTCGTTGTACAAGAGCAAGCCAGAGCAACAAAACGTGACGCGGCATCGCATGCCCCTTATCAGATGGAGCAAAGCTGTGCAGTCCTGTTGAAGTCTCTTCTAATTGAAGCTCGATAGTAGGAAGGCCATGGCGTTCTTTTTTTAAACTGATGCCCCTTGGCGTGTTTTACGGATAATGGTAGGCCGGAATTTAAGCAAGTGTTGCCACAAATTACTTTAACAAAACTTCTTTTTTCTCTTTCAACCTTTCAGGGAAGTTTCGTATTCCAGAATGACAAGTTTAAAACAAGTAAAACAATGCTGGTAAACCTTCCGGGCCCTCATTTATTAATCATCAATGGGCGTTCTAATGAGCCGGTTGTGAGACGTCCCTTCATAGTTTTTGATAAGCATTATTGGCAAGCAACTGCTCTAGAGTCGGTGTCTGGTCTGCCAGTGCTTGTGACCACTCTTCTTTCCACCTAATGATACGAGTGCTGCAATGGTTTCACCAACTTTGGAGGTATGACCCTTTATTCTTTAACTTTAATTCATACATGCCAAGTGGCCGCTAAGGTCTAAATTACTGGATTTAGAAGGTCCAAGGTTATTACTAAAACTGAGTGCAAATCTGATCAAAAGACATCGAGTAGGTACAGGAATTTATAAATATCTCCTCTATTTTTATTATATTTTTAATGTAAATGTCCATAACGACTGTTGTCCATGTATTACAATGCCCCCCCCCCTTATGACATCACACTAGAATTAGTTCCCATCATGCATGCTATCCAAGGTTTTTTTCCAACCGCCTCTCACATCATACTGTACGATGTATACGGACTCACAAGCTGCCATTCGCACCTTGCGGTAGCGCAAAATTCACCCAGATCTTCGACCAGACCTAGAAGCGGCTCTACGCATGTTGAATACATTCTCGGTCACAATTCGCTGGGTCCCAGGCAATGCAGGGATTGCGGGTATAGAGCTGGTGCATCAACTCGCCCGCGATATGGATATCCGGGCACCTGTAATCACCTGGCCTAGCCCCCGACCAGCGACAAGGCTTGATTCTACAAACGCTCAATCAAACCTCACTACAAACAGCTGTGTAACTCTCAGCAACGAATACCTCGGCACCACTCTAATATCGATGTGACGCAAACCCACATCCTTAAGAGGATCCAAACAAATACTCTTCTAACTCCCTCTAGGCCAGGGGTGCACAACTCAAAAATGACGCGGGCCAAAAATTGTTTATTGGAAACTGCGCGGGCCGCACCTAGTGTGACGCGTTACACCTTTTTGCTGCAGACAGGTTTTCAATATCCGGCATCATCGCACTGGTGGCCGTCTTCAGCACATCTCGCAGTGTCATGTCCGTCATAGAAGATCGAAGACGGTTCTTGTTGAGGGTCATCAGTGAGAACGTCTGCTCACAGATATACGTGCTCCAAAAAAGTGATGCAAGCTTCAATGCGTGGTCCACAAGGATTCCGTACTTGCTCCTGTCAAGGCTTCTGTAGAAGTCCAGCAGCTGAGACTCAAGATGCATACTCTCCAGTTCTGGCGAGCACTGGAGGTCGATGAGTTCTAGCTGCAGCGTCGGACCTGTGTCTTTCGGTGTGACAAAAAACGGATCGCGGAACAAATCGTAGTTACTCTTCTCACTTTCGAATGCCTTGAATCTTTGCTGGAACTTGGAGAGCAGGTACTCAACCTGTGGAGCGTAACGTCGCAGCTACCGTCTTCCGATTTTCGCCGGTGGGAAAGAGCTTCTGGCAGGTTGGAAAGTGAACTATGCTCCCACCCCCAAGCTGCAATTTGAAGAGGCGCAGCTTTCCTTGGAACGCGAAGATAGCGCTTACCATGTCCGAAATGAGATTGTCTTTTCATTGGAGAGCTATGTTAAGCGTGTTCAGATGGCTTGAAATATCGGTGAGGAATGCCAGATCCCACGACCATTGTTCTTCCTCCAGCTCTGGTATGTGTTTCCCTTCCTCTTGCAAGAAAGCGATGATGTCGGCCTTCAGCGTGACGAAGCGACTCAGAACATTCCCACGGCTTAGCCAGCGAACTTCAGTGTGACACGGCATGTCCATGTGCTCACTCTCCATTTCTTTCAGGTACTCTTGAAATTTCCTGTGCTTCAATCCCCGAGCACGTATAAAGTTGACAACCGAAGTCACGACCTTCATCACATGGTCAAACTTCATCACTTTGGCACAGAGTGCTTCCTGGTGAAGCACACAGTGATATTGCTTCCGTTCTACACCACTGAACGCTTGAAGTAAGACAACGGCTCCGTTTCTCTTTCCCATCATGGCTGGGGCTCCATCGGTGCAGACGCCTGCGAGTTTTTCCCATGATAGCTTGAGCTTCTCGATGACGTCTTTGACCTCCTTGCTGATCTCTTCTCCCGTAGTCCGTCCGTGCATTGAGCAAAGCTCTGCCAGCTCCTGAGTCACTTCGAAGTTTTCGTTCAAACCACGGATGAAAACAAGCAGCTGTGCTGTGTCTTTGATGTCTGTGCTCTCATCCAAAGCAAGAAAGTAGTAGACAAAATGACTGCAACTCCTCTCCAGCTGTTTTGATAGGTCGTCGGCAATGTCATGCACACGTCGTTGTACTGTCATTCTTGATAGGCTCAGGTTTTGGAAAACAAAGTTCTTGTCCGGGCACATCTCCACAGAAGCAATCATAAGACATTCCTTGATGAAGTCTCCATCAGTAAACGAACGACCTGAACGAGCGATCTGTCGAGATATCTGAAAAGACGCCCGCGTTGCTGCTTCAGATGTGTTCTTTGCTTTCGTAAAAATGCTTTGCTCAGCAAGCAAATTCCGTTTTAAGTCCTCGGACTTTGTTTTTCTCTCCGAATCCGAAAGAGCGCTGAAGTCGCGGGCATGTTTGGTCTCGTAGTGGCGTCGAACGTTGTATTCTTTAGGAGCCGCGAGAGATTCTCGACACACAAGACATAAGCACTTCGATGCGTTCTCAATAAAGAAGTACCTCCATGTCCACTCCTAATTGAATTTCCGGCCCTCCTGGTCGATTTTTCTCTTCTTTGGAAGTGCACTCATATTCCAAGCGTGACATGACTAGCTTTTTTCTATCTGCAACAAGCTGTCACTGATCATGTCCCAACAGGAGGGGAGAGGGCTGTAGCCTCCGTGGAGAGAGGGAGGAGGAAACGGGATGAAGAAGAACTGGAACAAGGATAGGGGAGGGACGCTGTAAAGGGTCATAACAACGCACTGGATGGCTGTACAGGCTGCACTGGATGGCTGTATTGTTGTTTTCTGTGGGTCTAGTGGAGAGGGAATATTTGAACTGAGGACGCGGAGTTTTCCCCGGAAAAGAGGACTCTGAGGAAAGTAGGTCAACGGGTTCGAATGCTTTCTGCCAAGTCAACGGCCGCAGTGCATTGAATGACACGGTGAGCGGTTTCTGCGCTCAGCTGGGCCGCGGGCCGTATGTTGTGTACCCCTGCTCTAGGCCCTACCACTTTCGACGCCGTTCTGATCTCTCCTGCCCTAACTGTCCTTTTCTACACGACAATCTAGAACATTGCCTTATATAGTGTCCGGTTGCCGTATCCACCCTAGTCCTACCTAAACCCCCTCACACTTACTAAAGTGCCTGGCTAGCGTCGGAGCAACTGGACTAGAAGATCAAACGGCATTGGTATGCCCATTGAGATTCTGAACAGTTAAATTGTGTCCTTTAATAAAGTGTGTTTTCTCTCTTTCTTTCCTTTAATGCACGCAGTTTTTTTTTATAGTTTCAATCTAGAAGTATGCATGTTTGTGGCATGAGGCTTCATTTATAATAAGAGCGTGGACGAAGTGGCCTGATCCCATAAAGACCGCCTTGACCGCCGACATTCTCTCCTTGTCTGAGCTGATTTCTTCATTGTTACCGTCAGTAATCAATTAACAAAACGCTAGTTATACAACTTCAAATCATTCGGAACAATTACAAAAATAATTGCTCTTGATTTTTGTGGCAGTTGTTGAGTTCAGACACATGTCAATCAAGGGAACCGAAATTTTGTTTTCTTATAATGGCAAATTAGAGGTATCCTTTCGGTTGCTGCCTAATTTGAATTTGATTAATGTCTGAGTAATCACGTCACTAGACCTGTTAGCAAGAAGATCACCTGTGCTACAAGTCGACATCACGATAAACTTGCGTAAACTGGCCCATACATGTAATCTATAAATCGAGTTGTTGTTTTAATCGTACACGGTCATGAACGGAGTTAGCATTTTCAATTTAAGTCCTTTTTAGGAGCATAACACTTTAATATTTCCCCAATATTTTATTCACTTAAATTTTGTACCTCGATATCACTCTATAAACTGCAAAAGCACTTGATTATTTGCGAAGCAGCTTCTATTTAACAATCGCTGCCGCTTTATTGCCACGAGAGAGATTTGAATTCCTTTGAATCTGCGAGCCTAGAAAAAAATCGACAAAAAACATATCATGCGAAATATCTAGATTTGACGAGATAGTGAAATATACACATTGCCGTCGCAACCGTCGTTACTCCCACAAACAAAAAACAAAATCTGTCCGCAAAAAATTTTTTTTATTGGTTCTTCGCTTCGTCTATTTTGCACCCTCAAAAGTTATTTTAAGCACCCCTTAGAAGGGTTCGTCGTGAAAAACCTATAAGGGGTTCTTTAAGCTCTTTTTTTTATGCGAAATAGTTCTTAATCGCCCAGTTCCTTTCCAATGAGCCAGGGAACGATAGAGTTTGAGTTGAAAACCGTTCTTCACAATCTAAAAGAGTTCTTGGGGCGTCAAAGTACCTTTCTAGAACGGATTTTTTTACAGTGCACCACCACCATCGTCATCATGCCCAAAGTCAATATTATTATCATTAATAGGGGTACGGTGGCTGGAGCGCCTCTCCGACTGGTGTGCTTAGCGTCCTATGCTGTCCATACATCAAAAGTGGTCTCGAAGTGGCAACAAATGACGTCACAAAAGCCGGAGCATGTCATGCTGTCGAATGTCGCGATCCTGGTGGTTTTCACAAGAAGTACCCGCAAAAATCACGAGCGAACACCAGTGTCGCTTTTGTCGCGGTGTCCCAACTCTTGGCTGCCAGAGCTTCCGTGGACTTGCTGTGAAAAAGCGCAAACGATTAGGAGGAGAAGACTGTCCAGCTGAAGAGTGACCTTCAGCAGAATAGGCGTCCGCCACGTCCACCACCGCTGCTGGGACGCCGCCAGGATCGCGGCCAGCCACAACATGACACCTGTCGACGGTGATTCATGACCAGCGTTAATTAGTCCGCATGCGACTGTCGGTGGCGTCTCGTACTTGGTCCAGCATACTTTGTCCGTTCTACCATTGGCACGCGTAGCTGGCTCTCGAATACCGAAGCGTAGCCTCCCACGTGGACTCACGACATCACGGAGTGAAATATAACGTACCAAGGGGTAGCGTAGAGGGTGTCTGATGTTGTAATTTCAGACAGTATTTAATACCTAGCGTAAAGGGCACGGTGCAACTCGTTCTGATGCGATTACTTCAGTTACCACACGGGGTTCCTCGCAATCTAAATACACTACGAATTGAAGGGCCTACGCGCACTCACAAAAAAAAACAGACGCTATATAAAAATTATCATTAAAGCATGCTCGTGACATACACCTGTCCTGAATAAGTGAAAGCTTGTCTCGATAAATTTGGAAAACCTGTAGAACACAAACCTGTGCCGTGTGTACAGCGCATGCACCCAAAGCCACAAAAAGCTCCCCGTAACCAAGCACAGCAAATCAAAACGTACGGATAATGCTCGCATGACACGCTCTGTGCTCCCCTGGATTATCGGAATAATTGAGACACGTTTAATTTTTATATTACTTTCGTTCATAGCCGTAGCACGCTTGACGTTCAAACAGGAACGGCGCTTCTTATTGAATAAAAAAAAATCATGAGGACAGGCCAGTTGCGACAAAAAAAAATGAAAGTCGTTTACAACTCCCCGTAACGCCGAATTGGAGCGCAGCTCTTGAGGAGGGGGAGGAAAGGGTACTGAGGGAAGGGTATACCCAACCTTTCTCCTCCTCCCCTCACGGGGGTCACGTGACTTGGGGGCGGTTCACGTGACCTGGGGGTCACGTTATCTGGGGCTCACATGATCTAAGGGGTCACGTGACCTGGGGGTCACATGACCTGGGGGTCACGTGATCTAGGGGGTCACGTCCTGTGGGGTCACGTGACCTGGGGGTTCACGTGACCTAGGGGTGTCACATGACCTGTGGGGGTCACGTGACCTGTAGGGGGTCACGTGACCTGGGGGTCACGTGACCTTACGGTTACGCCGACGGCGACGCCGCTCGAACCGGAAACGGGCGCCTGAGAGCTGCGCTCTAAAATTGCGGTGGCTTAGCTCGGCTATGCCAGAATATACGTAGCGTGAGCTTATGCGCACAAAATGAGAGGCACTATCAAGCGGCTCCGGTGCAGCGTCAGACTTGGCTACTGCGCAACGGAGGCGGACAGCTGGGCACGCGGCGGCGCCAGTGCTTCTGCCGCGGCTCCCATACAAAAATGTCTTATGGTCGGCTATAGAAAATTCTTTGTATGGTCGGCTTTAGCTATTTGGCCCAATTAGCTAAAGAATTTTCTATGGCTGTCTTTAGCATTTTTTTGTCTCCTTTATGGGCCTCTTTAGCTTTGTATATGGCCCTATCGCTGTCCAGCCATAGCGCTCTTTAGCTTGTCTAATGGTTGGCTAAAGACTTCTCTATGGCTTGCCCTATGGCTCTCTTTAGACAGCAAACTCTAAAAAAAAATTTTATATCAAGTACCCTGACTTGTGAACGCTACATGGTATATAATACGTTCATGTCTGAACACACAGTATACACAGAACACAAGCAGAACACTAACCCACACACACAGCAACACACGCCGCGACAAGCAGAACGCTGACCCCTCTCTTCATATGGTGCGTTCGCACTCGCTGTATATATGGCAGTCTAATTTTTGAATCCGACTTTCCCGGTGACCCTACATTTGTCGCAAAAACACGGATAGGCGGAGCGAATATTACTCGTTCTTAATACATTATTTGTATTGTCTCTTGAAATAGCCCCCATCTCTTAATTCAACACCCTGAAAAAAGCAAATGTAGATCATTAGGCTAATTAACTAAAAGTTATTAATTATCTGTTTAATAAGTTTGATGAATCACGTTGACAATGCAGTGATGTCATGCAGTACACTGGTGCTGAAGATTGCAATCAAGCTATTGCTTGATTGCAGTGTTAGGCGCCAGTGTAATTTATTTTCACTTTTGGGGTAATAATTAATTTTAATTGTTGCACAAGTATTTTAATGGCTTTTTCAAACAAACAATATTACTGGTTTTCACGACTCGTTGCAACAGCAGAGAACATATCTTGGGTCATGGTTTGTCACCGGCATTACAGAAATTTAGTATTGATTTAATTTTCTAAGCTGAAGAGTTTTTACTAAAACGGTAAGCGCCGGTAGTGATTTTCTATAGGCGTCGAAAGAAACTTTATTGGTTCTTAGTCTTTAGACTCGGGGCCATAAATTTTTCTATAGACAGGTAAATACAATTTATTAGTTTCCAGTTTTTAAACTCGGGGCCAAAGAATTTTCTATAAGCGGGCAAAGAACGTTTATTGGTTCGCTGTCTTTAGACATGGGGCCATGCAATTTTCTATAGGCGTCTAAAAACATTTTATTGGTTCCCAGTCTTTAGACTTAGGGCCATAAAATTTTCTATAGATGGTTAAAGACAATTTATTGGTTCCCAGTGTTTAGGCTTGTGGCCATAGAATTTTCTATAGGCGGGTAAAGAAAATTTACTGGTTCCCAGTCTTTAGACACAGGGCCATAGATTTTTCTATAGCTGGCTGTAGCTGTCTTTATGGATTTCTTTGGCCGACCATAGAGGGCCATAGGGGGTGATAGCCTGCCATATAATTTTCCATAGACGACCATAGACCATTTTTGTATGGGCTATGACGTCACTCCTCTGGAATGTGCAGATCGGCGAGGCGCGCGCGGTGGCGGCGGAGCGCGTGGCGGCTGCGGCTCCGGCGCGCTAGCTGTGCGCCGTGTGACGTCACTGCTCCTCGCGCATGCGCAGACCGGCGAGGCGCGCGCGCCGGCGGTGGTGCGCGCGGCGGCGGCGTCTCCGGCGCGCCAGCTGTGCGCCGTGTGACATCACTGCTCCTCGCGCTAGCGCAGCACGGAGCACGGCTCATTATGCGAGCCACGCGAAACTGCTCAACGTCGGCCAGTGTAGCTCACGCTTCAAAACATCTATCTGCTCGTGGGGGAAGTAACCATCAGATTCTCATTTACTCACACCAAGGCCCGGCTAAATGCTTGCACAACTGAAACGCACCAAAGTGTCGGCCCACTGTTTATCCAACACCGTCTAGAATAATAAAGTCCTTCGAACGCCCCACTCTTCCCCCATGGAACCTGATCACGGTTTATGATTGCGCCAACTCGGCAATTAAACCCGAGGCCGATGCCAAGCGTTCGCCGACGCGCTGATAGGACACGAGGCCCAGCCGACCACTGACGCAGAACTCGTATCCAATCTGCGTCTTCGCTCGATCTTACTGTGACGATTTCAAAAGTTTAGTGCTCAGGTTTGGATAATTCTAGGTGGTGTTCGTTGATCGCTGCAGATGAGAACAGCTATACGTCTTACGATAATATCTGTATTAATGCGATAGCGTCATGGAGCTCGTGTTGCAGAAACGCCGGCGTTGGTGGCGTGACGCGAAAATCCCGATTGGCCAATATAGGGTCATGACGTCACAGCCACATAACCTCGCGCAGGAATTTTAAGCCCACAACGTTCACGTGAAAAGTGACGTCACACGTGGAATGGAAATCATTAAGTCATGACATGTGATACGAATTAAAGGTCGCCGCATGTCTCAAATGACTTTTCTTTTTAAAGTTGTTCATCTGCCTTAAAGAAAAAGAAAATGTGAAGAATTCTAGGCGGGATCCGAACTCACGACCCTTCGGTTGCGAGCCATACACGCTACTGACTAGGCCACTCAAGGTACGCTTGCAATGCGAATGAGAAGGCGATGCGAACGGGGTCCGATAACGCTATCGCGTTCCACTATTAAAGGCGATGCTTAAGCGTCCCCCCCCTCTTTTTTCTTTCTTACCTATGCGGTATCCCAGGTACTAGCTTAGTCAACAAAGAACGTGCTAGAAACTGGTGCTTCTTTCAATGAATACTCCTCTTCCGCGAGCAGCTAGCACCAATTATGTTTTATGAGCAGTTTCATTTTTAATACACTGTTCTCCAGTTTTTATTTTTCTTCGTTTTTTAAAGCAACGCTACTCGCGGCAGAAAAAAAAAAGGAGTCGTGCACGCAAAACGATTTGAGAAAACAAGCGACGCATCCACTCCAGGGTCAGCGTACTCCGCGGAAGATTTTGCCGGGGCGTTATCCCCTTGGCATTGAGGAGACAGGCGTCGGAGCGCGAAGGCCGCGTTTTACGAAAGCAATTTCGAAGCCGAACTTATTTCCGTATTTGCACTCATGAGAAACCTTTCCCGCTCATCGTTGAATGGAACCTCGGGTTTCTTCATTAACCAAACAGTATAAATGTTTGCCTTTGCACCCCGCTCGTTTGTTTAGGGTGGCCTTTGGTTATTATTGATTACGCGGAACGAGTTCAATGGCCACCACGTCGTAATCGTCCCAGCAACTGCGTGGCGGAGAAAGGGTAATCTTGGGAAGGCGGCCGAGCTAAGCCGAGCCAAGCCGAGCCGTGAAAACAGCCACGAAATGAAACGAAATATTAGCGTGACGACGCGCCGAAAGCGCAAACACTCCAGTGAAAGTTCAAACAACCGTAAGCACAAGCGAAGCAACAAAACAGGGGCTACCTTTCGTTCTTATCCGAGAGGGAGGGACAAGGCGCTTTCGCTAACATCGATCAATCACACTTGCAGACGCCGTCTTCTGGCGACGTTATGTTTCTGTTATTTTAATGTCGCGTAAAAAGAAAACGCCTGGATGTAAAAGATGTGCAGAAAAAGTTCTTTGCCGGCTGACGACGACGTTGCCGTTGCCGTCGAGCGACGTTTTGAACACACGTTTGTAAATATGGCACGTGTCGCGCGCTGTTCGCTCTGTTGACCGAGTTGACTTCGGAAGGACGTCGTGATGTCAGTTGGCGACGGCGTGTTCGTAGATGAAATCGAGGTATTCGGTGACTCGGGTGTAAATTCCGGGAATGCCGGGTTCTCCGCACTTGATGCCCCAGGACACGATGCCGATCAACGTCCACTGCTTGGTGTTCTTGTCTTGAACCATGAGAGGACCGCCGGAATCGCCCTGCAAGTGATTGAAATCGTATTTCGTTGAGTCGATTGTGTGCCCTTGCATTGTTTTTCAGTTACATCACGGTTTGTTATTTTTGTTTCTTTCAGCTCCTAAAACAAGCACCTTTTCCCCCAGCCACGCTCGTTCAATGTCCTTTACCTATTTCCCCATGATTCGACATGACAAGATAACAGACTAACTTATTGTACTCGGCAACGACGATCTTCGACAGGATGGGACATGGATACCGACCAAACCACTCGGCGGGGTCCAGCTCCGTCACCGCTGACAGCCGTCCAGCTTGACGGCAAGTGTTTTCCGCCCGTTGTTTTTCGGCTCTTCATCAATATGTATGTCAAGTTGGACGCACTCACCGCAGAGGTAAATTGCCTAAGGGTGGAAAATCGACAATAGCGTTCCGAGCTGACGTTGCTAAACTAGAGAGTGCTTGATCGCCTTCCTTCTGCGTCGGCACCTCTCGGCTTATGCTCAGCGGCACTGGCATCCTCGAAAACTACATCGGTTGTTCCCGACCCACCAGCAGCAAGTGTGATCTCCAGCCTGAAACCGGCTTCTAGCAAGGAAAGTGCCAGCCACTGTGCTTCTGTGTCTATGGCTGCACCTGCTTCTTGGCATGAAACACCTGATGCTCCGGAGGATGACGGTTTCACCAAAGTAGCGAGAAAGAAGCGAAATCCCCCGAAGCTTGGAACGGCCAAGTCCCTTAAGGTGACGTCTGCTCCTCGTCAACCTAAGGCCTTGTTTCTCTTGAAACTATATCCCAGAAAGACAGCGGATGACGTAAGGGATCTTCTCCAGCCTTATCTTGGCGGTATGTCTCTAACCGTCAAGCAGCTACAGCCTAAATTTAACTCTAATGCGTCTTTTCATCACAAATGTGACTACTCTTTGTTTGAGAGTTTAAACGTCCTTGAGGCCTGAAGGGATTATTTTTCATCACTTTTAAGGCAAGCTTGACAGGACTCGTTTTATATACCTGAGACAGAAAGCTTAGACGATGGTGCATCTACGCCCTAAGATTTTTTATCGGAATGCTCGTGGCTTAAGAACAAAAGCAGCGGAACTGATGACGAATATTCTTTCATCTGACATGGACATAGTTTGTCTGACAAAAACGTGGTTTTTTTTTTACGGAATATGCAGTGTTGAATATTTTCCTCCAAACTACGTTGTTCACAGGAGAGATCGCGACTATGCGAATATGGGTCAAACATTTGGAGGCGGGGTTTTGGTGGCTGTTGACTGTGCTGTTCAGTCGCTTCGAAGAGCGGGTTATGAAACCTATGCTGATTGCGTTTGGGTATATATTTTGCCAGCGATGGTTCCCACTACTTAATAGGAAACTATTATTTCCTTCCACTTTTTGATGACGTTGCGTTTATTGAGCATTTTGTGACCCTCTGTAATATTGTCGATTTTTCTAAACACAGGGTACAAATATAGAAAGGTTTTAACCTTCCTGGTCTTGATTGGTCGACCGGAACAGTGTCGCATATGAATAGTGTTACTTCTAAGAAAGCGGAATGGTTACTTTCTCTTTCAAATTTCTATGGGTTTACTCAGTTTAACTTTTGCAAAAGTACTGCTGATAATTTGCTTGATTTATGCTTATTAAATGCACTCATACGGTATCTACTTCAGGCTGTTATAGACCTTTTCCGCTTTCTCTCGCCCCCGACCGCCAAGTAGGCATATCCGGTATGGGCGACAAAAAAATATCAAAACGTTTCAACCTGCAAATAGTAAAAAAATAGAGGTGAGGCAAAACGAGAATGTGTGACGGTTATGTTTATGTCCTAAATGCCTTCTATTGGCATGGCGACGGCAAAACAATGTTTTCGCCCATACTGGAAGTGACGACAATTCAAGATGGCGGCGCCCTTGCGAAAAAGGTCTAACCCTTTGATGCCTGTTGATGCATATCAACCTCCCTTTGTAGTTCCGTTTTGCTGGTCATGTTGGCCCCGTGCTAGTCATCAGTTGTCGTCGTTTTGTTATCGAAATTGAGACTATTATGGTTTCTACCAGTCTTGCTCAGCATAATTGGCCAGATGTTTTATCGGATCAAAATGCCGATTTAGCCACTACTGAAGTGACTACGGTAGTGTCTACTGCAGTGAGCGATTTTAGTCCGAAACGGCAAGCAGATAAATCTAAGTACCCTAGCTGGTTCTCTAGAAAGCTAAAACACCTCACTCTAATCGAATGTATAAGAAACTGGACTAGCCGTCTGGTACGATAAATTCAGTGGTCTTCGTGCTCCGTAGAAAAAAAAACTCTATGAAAAGAATAAAATATTGCACTCGTCGAATGTTGAAAACAGTTTAACTAGAGAACCTCGGACGTTCTGGCGCTATGCTAAAAACCACATGCGTGACAATGCACAAAACTTATGCTTACGTGAATCAACTGGCTATCTGTCTTCGCTAATTGACATAGCTAATCGTTTCTCTGATTACTTTAGTTACTGCTATTCTAGTTTGAGAAGTGCCGGTGCATCAGACAACATTAACAACACAGACTTTTTATCTGCTTTTACGGTCGACGTCTCAGAAGTTCTTGAGGCGATAAAAAAAATTAAAACCTAAGTTCTCGACGGGAATTTAATTGTATTATTAAGGCTTGTTTTGATATATTTGCTCCCCTTTTGGAACATACATTTAACCTATCTGTCATGAAGGGTACTTTCCCTGATTTGTGGAAGTCGTCTATAGTTGTGCCCATATTCAAGGCTGGTGATCCGTCATTAGTAAGTAACTATCGACCCGTTTCTTTATTATGTGGTTTCGCGAAGGTTTTCGAAATGTTTGTGCATAACCGGATCTCAAATTACCTCAGTAAAAAAATTAGTCCTTGTCAGCGTGTTTTTTAAAGGGAAAGTCCGTTGAAACAAATTTGTTCTTTTTGAAAATATCTTTGTGCCGATAGTCACAAACAGAGGCCAGATTAATGCCGTATATTTTGACATGTCGAAGGCCTTTGACCGTGTAGATCGTACTTTACTTCTTCGCAAACTTTCTTTTTATGGCACCTACTTAAAGCTTTGTGTATGGTTCAGGAGCTACTTGAGTCTACGCAGTAAAACTGTTCATGTTGGCAACTCTTTTTCGAAGTGTTTTACATGAAATTCTTGTGTACCTCAAGGTTGAAACCTGGGACCACTCTTGTTCATATTGTTTGTAAACGATATAGTATCATGCGCCAGGCACTCGAATGTCCTTTTTTATGCTGGCGACATAAAACTCTTTTTAAATGCTAAAGACTATACTAATTTTACTTTATTGCAAACTGATATTTGTGCAATTTCCGAGTGGTGTAGAAAAAACGCTTTGTCGTTAAACCTTGAAACAACTAAACTGATTTTTAGTTTTTTCAAGCCGCCCTCCAAGCAAATGGTCGGGCAGACGATCCAGAGTCATGGACTTTGAGCGACTAATTGAATGGGTACGACCTCACCGGTTTCTATTCGACATACGTGACCCTGGTTTCAAAGACACGAAGTTACAAAATAATCACCTTCGACTTCGAAAAAGCTCTGTGTCTCGGTCCCTCAGACTGGGATCAAGGTTCGCCGGGTACCCGTCGGTATCGCGGTGGCGAAAGATTTCGCGCACCCAGAAGGCTCTTCTGGACGTTAAGCCGTCCACACAAATATGCACTAAGGGCGTTTGTAACATCATTTGTCGTGTTTCTATTTCAGCATCCCACATGCCCACCATGGAGCTGCTGATGCACACTTAACCACAGGAACCGGAACCGCAGAAAACGCGCTTATGCGCAGTTGTAACCGCGGTACTACAAGCGCTAACAAGGCGCTACCGAAGCGCTAGCAAGGCGCTACTAAAGCGCTAATCGCGCGCTATGTTAGAACTAAGTCACGCGCTAGGAAGCGCCACATGAGCGCTCTTTCACGCGATCACGGGGCGCTGACTTAGTGTTCCGCTGTATGTGTGAGTAGGCCTTTAGCGTGCAATTAAAAGTTGAAAAAGAATGCTATAGTCTTAGATTTTGTGACCTGCAAAACTTGCGATTGCAAAGAGGGGCGATGAAAACCGAAGACGACTGTCGTCCCCATTCAGCAATGTTCGCTTATCTCCGGTTTTGGCTCAAAAGACTCGAGGTACATCTAAGCACTTCTTATGAGTTGCGAATGCGAAAGCATGCATGTCATTCTTTCGCTCTCTTATTTCGTCTGCGGCGTATTTACGTCGACTGCCGAAGGCACGCCCTCCTCGTCGCTCTGACCTTTGTCACCGGCGCGCTGGCGGCGCGGACACGCAGCGCCATGGGGCGGCGGTCGTTGAAACTGACGCGCAGCGTCTAATAGGAAACCTGGTTTCTTGAAACTATGACGCGCGCCAGTCAGTGAGATCAAAGCCGAAAACCATCAAATTTCTGCTTCACTCCGCTCCTTTGGGATCGGGAGAACTAGCTGCCGTTTACCTAGGCTTTTCACGTGGCTTCAAAGTTGGGAGATACCAGATAGTGGCTTCATTTGGAGAAAGGAGTTTAGGTGCCGTTTGGCGCGGCTTCAAAGCTGATGACGTCGGCTCGCTCCATGGGACAGTTAATATTGTCACATTAAAAAATCGTTTCTGCCGAGGTCACCATTGGCCAGTGCCCTGCAATTGCAAGTGGGCTATATTTTGCTAATAAAAAAAACGTGGTGGTGAATCTCTCGGATTATTACGTTAGATAAATAAATTGACTGTTATAGTCGCAGACCGCATAACAAACGCAGGGCGTGGCGAGTCACGTGCATCTCATTATCGCTCCTCAGCCAATGAGAACGTGGCATTATCCGATAGGAACGCCGAAGAACCAATCACAAAGCGAGAAGCGTTGTCATAATAAGCCACACCCTACTTTTCTTGACTTGTTAGTGACTACAGTGATAACATCTAATTTACCGAATGCCGTTCATTCAGTGTTGACTGTGTACCGCCAAATAGTTTGTGGAAGATGTATTTATACGCGGTTTATAGTTCATTTCACACATATAACTGAGTACGATGTTTCTTAAACTTTTGTGAAGATATAGGCATATAAAGGTAAAACCACGAACTTTATTCTTGGAAGCAAAATATGCGGGTCGTAACTTCGAAACAGCTACTTCTACATCACCATGTATGCATTCAATAGACCTTTTTCCAGTAACGAGCGCCGTCTGCGGAGTTGTCTTCGAACTACAAATGAAGGGAAGCCCAACTTGCCTCTGCCCGTCAGAATAGATTTGGATCGTGTTGTTAAATTGATCTTCGTTGCCTTTTATGATTCATACTAGCGTATAATCAAACAAGAATGGCTAAAAAAGACAAAATACGCTCAAAGATACCTGCTGAATATATTGGACGGACCGGAACTTTGCCCTGCAAAAATGGCGAAAGCGGGAAGCAAGGCCAGGAGAGGGGAGTACGAATGCGCAGAAGCTTACTGGAAAAACCTCCATTGAGCATCGTAGTAGCAGAGTATCCTTAACAGGTTACGATCTGCCAGTGAAGGGATCGAAACGCAGTCTTATTTGTAAACAACGCTTTGGCCTATAACGTGACCCTGTAGTAGGTATACTATATTTTCGGAAACGGGAATCGTTCACAGTACTGTTCTCTGAGGAACGACACGTGATTTCGTGTTTTGTTATAGAATAAAACAAGGAAGTATCTTCACCTGGCAGGAATCGCCCTTCTCTTTCAGTGGCCCGGCACAGAGGAAGGCCTTTGTTATTGGCTGCACAAACTTTGTGTCGCATTCGCTGTTATTCCAGACTCTGAGCTTCACTTGTTGAAGAATGGCGCTGTAAGGGCCTCCTGAAACAATAGAACAAACGAACAAGCAACGATGTTTCATTCATTACACTAAACAGAAGTTGTTTTTAGATTTTAAGTCTGCTATTTACAGTTTTGTTTTCAGGAACATGTATCTCAGTCGCTTTTGGTGGTTCTTAATAAATTCTATTTGTAAATTATAAAAAGGTTCAGCCTCTGGGCTAGAACGATATCTGCTATGGGATCGGGGATCGGTAGCCGCCAATAAATAAAGAAAGGATCGTTGACTGATACACCATTCGCACAATCATAAAGGTACCTTTAACTACGGGACCTTTATTGTCGGCGGCCAATCAGTTCGCGATCCTCCGCGCGTGGCATGTGCTCGCTGACCCAAGAGCGCAGACTGATCCGCCGATTGTAAACGGACCTGTGTTAAAGGTACCTTTATGATGACCGTGTGAATCGGGTATGCGTGTGTAAGCGCGCAGCAGCACGGAGCAGGTGGAGCCAAAGCTCTCGCCGCAGTAACCAGAGATCCTGGGTTCAATCGTTCGATCCCCACTCCTTCCGGTTCCTATCTGGATTACCATCGTACCGGCATGCGGTCGTGTATCATTTTCGCATGAGGCACGTGAAAGACTCGAGGCTAGCGGTTGTACTGTACTTACTCAAAGGTTACTTATTTATTTCTGAACTGAACACGATTACTTAGTTATTTCTTGGACAAATGTTTAAAACTATACGTGCTGCTCAATAAAATATACAGTTATACGAGACAATAAAAAAATAACTACAACAGACCCATGTAAAAATCAAGACATACCTATCAAATGGAAATCTAAAAGAAGACACCACCGCCTTTGGGATGTGTTTTTAAAAACTTTCCAGAACAAAAAAGTATATATATATATTGGTCGCTTTGATTTATATAAAAAGAAAGCTTAATCTGCATCGGAACTGCAAATAGTGGTGTCTCCATTCCAAAGAAACAATATGCCGACCATATGTGTATTAATCTGGCATTGCTCAAGCGCATCACAATGCAGTGACTACACGAACGTATAGTGCCGAAACATCGAGAGGCAATGAGAGCCATGCCTATTGCTAGCCAATGTCTCTCCTTGTTTGTTTGTTTTCTAAGCGGCATAGCCAGGCTGGCTGCCTCAGTCTCGGATCTAAAAAAACACCTTCGAAATACTCGTATCGAAAGTGTACACACTAAGGAATGCCCGTGACTTTGGCACTTCGCGTGCAGGCGAAGGTTCAATCACGCAGCGTTTTGTTGGTGGTCACTTTGTTTGATGCTCTCCCAAAAAGGGAGCGCACGAAACGAACCAAGAAAGCGCTGCATGGTTGAAACTCGCAAATTAGGCAGGAACAATGAGCATGCTACTTCAAATGGCTGTCGTCCCTGTGCGAGACCCGAGCCCATTACTTTAGGCCTCGTCACTTGCAGGACGTTGCTCGTTGAGGGCGCAGGTTGGCCCTCCACGTGCAATCGGGAGCGCCAAAAGCGCATACAGTAGACGCGCAGACATAACTTTACAAAATTGTGGAAACGTTTTTTTTTCAATGTCATTAGCATATTAGCACAATATTCACTGACAGCTTAAGAAACTCAGGGTGTGGACTAATATGTTCGTGCCTCTTCCTTTTTTATTCCTTCATCGGCTTCTAATAAGCAGATGCCGCAATCTCTTCAACTATGAAGTAATAATCAGACGCTGGGGACCCGCAAACCCTGTGTTACTTACATTTTCGATGATTACAAATGCTCGTATTAGTCATGAACGTCACTTCACTACAAACCAATCCAGTTTAATATTTTTATTTTAAATTTTGAAAAGACGTTGTGTGCTTTTTTGTAACTGCCACCTAACCTATTTTTGCCCAGCCTTGTATCGCGCTACAGAAAAGCTTGCTAACATTTTTCAAAACTTGTAATTTTTTTACAGGAGCTTTTACTTCAACTCCATTTTGGTTTAGCACTTCTTACCACGAACATTTTACCCTTCACGTCGTCTCGATTAAATGTAGGCCTACCATTACGTATCACTAACACAATTCACCGATCGTTTATTCCCCCCGAAAAAGTTAATAGGGTTGGACGACCGCCCCAAACCTGAGATGATCGCTCGTTTAAAACTTTATTTCCACTAATATATTGTTCCTTGCCAAAATGGCATTCTGTTTTTGCGTTTTATGTGTGTAGTATAATTTATTTTTTCTTCGTCGTGAACCTCTCTGCAATTCCAGACTTCCTGAAGCCATGGAAAAAAAAGCAATAAATCTTGTCAGTGGCCAGCAAGTGAGTCACCCCAACCCGCATTCCAGCGTGCATATTATTAAGCCCAAGAACAACATGAAAGTGTGTGAATGACGAGAAATATGTAATTATGGAGCTACGACCAAAACTTTTTAAAATCTATAAACACGTAAAAAATATGACAATTATCCAAACGGCGAAATGTAAAAAAGTAATAATAAAAGGGTTGGAAGGAGTTGTTTGTGTCTACGGGGTGCCTTTCTTCCAATTTATTTTGTAGAGGTATGAGAATTGTAAAATTTCAACTCGGACCCGATTCGAACCGACTAGTGCCGAATAGTAGCCAAAAAGTCGAATGCGAATGCCAAGCTTTTTATTCGCATTATTAACGAAACTAAACAGAAGCGCCGCATAAAAGTGAAAAAATGAAGAAAGAGAACGTTCGTGGTAATAAAAACCCGAGACTCAGGAATACAGAAGGGGACGAACACAACACAACGTCTCAACGTTTGAGACGTTGTGTTGTGTTCGTCCCCTCTGTGTTCCTGAGTCTCGGGTTTTATTACCATGAATCATCACCAGCTCGCTTGTTTTTTAAGTATTATCAAAGAGAACGTTGCATAAAAGTGAAGCTAGACGAATAAAAGCAATGTTAACGATTCCGCTAAAACGACAAACTTTAGACATAGCTGATGAATGTGACCACCCATCCACGTGTGGATAAAGGCACGCAGCGTGCTGATTCAATGAACGGGCTTAACTTACCCTTTCAATCAAGTGACGTTTTGATCATATTCTATAGTAATTTCCCCCAAATCTCTTGTCTGGTGGAATAATCTTCCTAATTTCATTGTCACCAAGACAACCCTGAACATTTTCGGTCTCTTATTTCTACTTATTTGGGGATTATATGATTTGTATTAGAAAGTTTCCTGTTTAAGATTGTGGAGACTTTGTGTGATTAGATTTGTTTAATTGTGCGTAGACTGTTCTATGTTTTGTTCTGGCAATTTTACTGTTGTTTTCAGTTTGCTTTTTTCTCAAAATGTCTGTCCCCCCCCCTTATGTAATGCCATTTTTTCAAGGACCTTTAAGGTACTTAAATAAATAAATTCAAAAGGGCGACTTACGTGGTTTGCGGGTTTTCGTTCAGAGCGTCCATTATGCTTGGAGCAAGGGTGCTTCGTTCAAAAAACACAAGACATTGTCTACTTTTTTGTCCAAATGGTTCGTTACTAAAAGCTGCTGAATGCAGGCTTCATCGATATCCAACACAGGCCTGGGACGAATATTTCTTCATATGAACAGCGTTCCTGAATACACCTGAATTTTAGACAACAGTACTAATTTCATCTAATTTCATTTATTTCCCCTTAAAGGCCCAGTTATGGCATTATATAAGGGGGCGGGGGCTGTTTAATATAATAAAACAACAGAAAAACACACTATGGAGAATAATACAAAGAAAGAAAACATAAGTGTAGTAAAAGTTATACAAAATATAAAACAGCAAAATTAAACTCCTATATGATGGGTTTGAAGAGCACTTAGGAGTTTATTTTTTAACGTAGAAACACTGGTGAAACGATCATATGATGATAAGATGAAACGAGTCGCCGGTTTAGCACTGCTTCTAAGGTATCGACAAGGTATGATGGATGGCGGATCCAAATGTTTGCTGCATACTCTAGCTTAGGTGTAATGTACGTTTCATAAGACATTTGTCGAAGATGTGGAGGGGTCTATCGTAAGTTTTGTCTGATGAATCCAAGAGTCTTGGATGCTTCTGCAGAAATGCATTTTCCAAGAAAGGTTACTAGTTTATCTGATGCCAAGATATTTTGTACATGGAAACGGGTTCGATAACTTCGTTGTCTGTGGTATACTGATATGCTAACAGGGACTGCTTTCTGGTGAATTGGATTAATTTGCACTTGGATTTATTGAGCGACATCAAACATTTCCTGCACCAGTATCCAATTCTTTCTACATCATTTTGAAGTTGGTAGTTGTCTGTTACTGATGAAATCTTGTTATATATAACACAATCATCTGCAAAAAAGCCCAATCTTTGAGGATATGGTACACGGAAGTTCGTTAATGAATATTAGAAAAAGCAGGGGGCCAAGAACGGAACCTTGTGGAACCCCTGACGTAACGATTGTTAGTCTCGATTTGTGATCGTTAGTGACTGTGTATTGAACGCGAGATGCGAGAAAATAACTAATTTAGGAAAGTACTAAGGGGTCTGATTGCAGTGATGATAGCTTGGGGACAAGAAGTTGGTGAGGAACACGATCGAAGGATTTTGAGAAGTCCAGAAAAACGGCGTCGGTTTGTACTTAACTTTCAAGGTTCGCGTGCAATTCGTGAACAAATTCGCACAGCTGGGTCTCGCGAGAGAAACCCCTGCGGAAGCCATACTTATATCTGAAGAGAAAATTGTTTAAGGCCAAGTGAGTCATGATATCTGAATACAAGATATGTTCTAGAAGTTTAGACGGGATGCAGGTTAAAGAGATAGGACGATAGTTAGAGGCTAGAGATCGAATTTCCTGTTTGAAGATTGGGACAATGTTACCGATCTTCCAAACAAGGGGCAGGTAGCTTTTGGATAGTAACTGGTTGAAGATGATATGATTAACAAAGTTTCTGGACACAGCAGCTGTGTTTTTAAGAATTTTCGCAATGACGTTGTGAGGGCCTGCTGAGGACGAGAATTTAAGTTTTTCAATGAGTTTAATTATTCCGGTTGTGTTTATAGTGACCGGTGACATAAGATCATAACACTCTTCAGGTAGGGTTGGAATATTTAATGGGTGTTCATTTGTGTATATTTAAGAAAAGTAGTCATTTAACACTTCGGGGCAGACATTCTTTCTGACTGGTTCTTTGTTGCGGTCGTTCAGATTTATGGTCCTGGGACTGCTTTTTGGTGACATAAGCTTCCAAACTTTTGTCAGATTATTGCACAAGATTGTCGGTAAATCTTGAGGAAAATATTTTGTTTTTGATGCTCTAAGGCTTTTCGTGTAGTTTCTGAGAGCAGCGTAATAAGAGCCACAATTACAGGATAGTTTAGTTCGTTTAGCTTTCGTGAAAAGTCATTTTTTCTTATTACATAATGACCTTAATATTTTATTATACCATGGGTTAGATAAGTCGGTGCGAATTTGTACAGTGAGCACATAGTTTTGCACCAAGTTAACAACTTTATTTTTTAAACGATTCCAATTTTCTTCGATAGTTCTCATCAAAAACTCGGATTGAAAGGTGTCATAATAAATTGCTAATTCGTTATTTATTGCTTCATAGTTTGCTTTATTGAAACCTCGAATTGTAATTTCGAATACTAGGAATCCAAAAGTCGATTTGAATTATTTCGACAATCATTAATTTATCCGAATTCCAAACTCGAAGATTCGCAAACCCCTAAATTCATATTTTTTTTTAATTTATAAAATAATCCAGGCATCGTCGAATACTTCGTTTCTTCCCAAATGCGGCGACAGTGGTTTGAACCAGACACCAAAGTTTCAAAAAGAATCGCTCTCTTATACAAATGTTATAAGTGATTTTCGGTTCTTTTCATTGGTGAAATGACGGCAGACGAACCCGACGAATACATGGGGCTGAATGATGAAAACTGCCAAGAAATGGGGCTCAGTTTTCCTTGAAAGTTTCTGAATTCACAGAAAGCCTTTGAACGACATAACGGTAAATTTTGAAACTTTGGCATGCGGTCCGGTTCGCCCGGGGGGGGGGGGGGGCACACGTTGTAGATTGCGAGTCACGGCTACACTCGTGGGGAAAACAGATCCGTTAAGTTACTAGGAAAAATAAAAATAGTTCTGTATAAATACAATGATTTCAGCATGCTGATTCACTAGAAGTATTTTGTAAAAGACAGATTTTATGCTTTTGCTAATCCTCAAAATTATGCGGATATCCGTAGTTGTAGCACTCCGAAATTCTGTGGAGTAGTTTTATATACCGACAAGTCTTCGCCACAAGAAATGTATCTATACAGAACGGCGTGTAATTATTTAGTCTTTTGTTAAATATGGTATAAAATTGGCGCCTAAACGTACCTCTTAAAGAATTTCGGAATGTATATTTTTAGCTCATAACTTTTTAGTTGTAACTTTTTCCACATTACATGAAAGTAACTTATTTTTTTCATAGAAGCATAGGAATGTAAACCTAATACTGGAAGAAATGCGGTTTTTAAATTTCAAAGAAAGTTTAAGATATTTTTTTCAAGTAGTTTACCATTTTCTACCTCGGCCAACACACATTGGTAAGAAGATTTCACCCTCTTGAAAACAGCCTGGCCTAAATATATTATATGTAAAAGAGGAACACTTAAAATAAAAACGTGACTCACTCGTTATGTTCGATTCGGCGCGAGGATTTCCCGAAAATCAATGAGAGTTCGCAAAAGCAGCCAGCTAACAGCGACCTGCTCGCGCATATCACACCTTGCTAGAATCCCTTTCTGATCATGATGGTCACCAACTTACCATCAAAGATTGTTCCGATGACTCTGATAACGATTCCGATACTCCGATGACGCCTTTGCGCATACGTTATCGGGTAGGTTATTGGAGGTGTCGGAACGATCTACTAAAACTCTCTATTATCGAACAAGCAACAGCGGTGAAGACGGCTTGCGCCACATAACATCGGATTTTGCGATGTCGGCACAAACGGGAAATACATCCTAGAAGACAGGACCACCACCATTGCTCCTCTTACGTCATTACTATGCGGAGAGAAACTGGGGGAGAGGAGGCGATGAGAGCGCGCAGAGACGTCGAAGCACCGAACTCTGATTGGAATGATTAAAAGGTTGAAGAAAAGGAGAGCTGCCTTTGTTTCTACCCCCCGTTCAATCGCATTCGAGTGCGAAACACCGACGTCTGAAGTTAGAAGGCCAGACGCTGCGCGCGCGGAGCAGACGACGCTCTTATTCGCTCTGATTGGAGGTAAAGAGTGGATAGAGACGAAGGCCGCTGGACTTTGCTTCTACCAACTAGTCCTTCCAATCAGAGCTCGGCGAGGTCCCCACGCCCTCCCACCTGCTGATCTTCCTCAGTTTCTATCTGCATTGTCGCTGCCAAGGTAAGAACGACAGAATGTCTTTTTAGGATGAACAGCGCACAGCACCCTTTGTCTTCTCGTAAGCTTTGAGCTGGCACGTGCAGCTAGTGGACGACGGAAGGCACTAAGCGAGCTCGCTTAGTGCCTTCCGTCGTCCACTTGCTGCACGTGCCAGCTCAAAGCTTACGAGAAGACAAAGGGTTATCGAAGGCAGAAAACTCGCGCTGGAGGTGGGACAACTGCAACGTTTCCCTTGCCGTGTTCAAAATGTACTTGATCTTATTACAAGGTAAGGGTTCTGTACCTTGGCGTTCGAAAACATACCCACGTCCAATGTCGTTCTTTCTGTGTTGCCACGTGACACGACCGGCCGGAATAACTCGAATTTATTTGGGTAACATTTGAAACAGCTAGCCTGTAATTAGCATCCTATCAATGACTATAGACCTTTCTAGGAAACAGCTTCATGCCGCGGTGCCATCTTCGGCGTTCATGAGTATGGCGCGTGATATGCTCGCTTTCTGAAGCGACTAACATACGCGTGCTGGACTGTAAAGATCCCATGCTGGGCTGTGGATTTGAAAACATTGGTATGATGTCTAGACAACTGCAAGCATGGCGTCCTGACTGGTGCCCATTGTGTGCAAGCACCTGCAGCTTGCGCGTGAACATAGCTTCGGCGAGCTTGCAATTGCACGGGCGAGCACAGACATGGCGGAGGCCAGTTGCCTTGTTTGAAACCGTCTATAGGTGATATTGACAGAGGTGAGTGTTTGTCGTAGAATCGGGCCCAGAGAAGGCGGGCATCGAAAGCTTACCGAATGCCCGCGTGCCCCATCCGAGTACTGTGGCCTGCTTCTTGAAGAAGGTGTCCGTTCGGCGCATGGGCAGGCACACGGGACGGATGTGCTCGTTGAACTTGACCGAGTGCTTGAGCCTCAGCACTGAGATGTCGTTCATGAAGGTATCCTGCATGAAGCGGGGTGCTGCCGGAGCCGAGATACCTCGATGTCTACGGCGTTGGGCTCCGATTCGCGGATGTTGTACGCGCCAAGCCGGACCGTGATGTTGGTCGCCTTCAGACTGCGAAAAGTTTATTCATACGTTTACTTCCAAAAACAAAAAAAACAGCTCAAAAAAAAACATGACCGTAGACAATTTTTTGGGCCAAATCTTATTAGAGAAAAGCCCATCCTTAAACAGACGTAGGCGGAAAAAGGTTCACCGGTCTCTTGACAGATTTGAAGACCAGCTGACGTGCAAATCCTGCGTTTGCTTAAATGAAATACGTTCACTCAACAAAAAAATTTCTGAAGGCCATGTGGGCATGCTTTTTAGCCTATTTCTAGTGAGCTTTTCTTTGTGATTAGTTTACCTCATTAGACGTTCAAGACTCCGTTAAAAAAAAGTAATAAAGAAAACGAGAATGTAAACATGAGAATCCAAGAACACGTTAAAGAAAGAACCAAACTCTAAATTCCGAATCGACTGATATGCCATCTGATGATACTTTAAAACACAAATGAATACTGTAAAAAGATATATAAGTGTGCCTATATATTCCGTTCCACTTTGCTTCCCATGTAAATCCACAATGCAGGCTGTTCTAACTTCTAAAGTTTTACTGTACGTACCAGCAATGAGTTGAACGAGAACACTGTTCTGCATTTAAAATAAGACTCCAATTGGCGCACAGAGCTCTAAAAGATTTCCTATATACGATTATACAGCCTGTAAGATCCGTATCTTTGTACGTCGTGACTATTATGCTAGGTAGGGGGGTCGGAAGTGCTCAATTGGGGTATACAAACAAACTGTGCTCTAAATTCTAGAGCCCTCCAGCATCCTTTCGAAATAAAGTTATGAAAGGTCAGACGTGTCGCGAATCGCACTTTTGACATTTGCGTGTATAGTACGCACTGAAATTGTACAACATGCTTTTGCAAGTATGAGCTCCAAGCACTGCCATTTTTCTGCTGTTGGGCACACATCTGCTACGGGGATGACAGTTGCTCTTTTGAGCAACTGTTATCCGTCGATTGACCCTCGTTGAATGAAAGAACGGATGGTAGTGAATATACCAATGGCGTCGGGTAACAGCTTGCGCCAACGTTCTCAAAACTGTTACACCTCCCCTGGCTAAAACCTTGCTAAGGCACAGTCTCGGTTAGCAGACTGGTTTCCCGTCAGAACATAAGATACTTGTGCTGCCTTTGACTTAACGAACAGCTAGTGAAAATGTTAGTAAACAGTTACTAACTCTTTACTAATCTTTCCTTTTTTAAGAGTGTGCTACAAAGGGTTAAAAGAGTAGTGTTTTTAGAGCGTTTCTGTTCAAACGTGCGTAAAACTTAAGGCTCTATTTTTTGTTTTTAATTTGATCACCCCAGTTCCGTCACAAGTTGCGCGCGTGCTGGTATGACGTAGCCAGCGCGCGCGCGTACAGACGACGTCGGCTAATAACCGTCTGACGTCAAGCGCTGACCGGTCGTGCTCCCTTCTCCACTGCGTCATTAGGACCCGACCTTGTGTAATACGACGAACGTGCATCAGCGATACGTTCGCGGCGTAGACGGTGGATCGAACTCGCCAAGCTTGCCGTAAACGCGCTTGACGTAGAAATGTAATAGAAGCTGATAGAGAGAGCACTGAAAGAGGCTTGCTGCGAATCCTCAGATTGACATTCGATGTATTGCTAACTGCGCCAGATCGTGATTCGTTAAAGGACCATTGATTCTCTCACATAATCGTATAAATGTTAATAATGCAACGATTTAACACTACTACGCAATCGCTCCGCGTACCAACCAGGAAAGGCAATAGCCATGACGATCTATGTGACTTCAGCGCGACGTTTCCCAAATCGGCTGCGTTCTTGGTTAATGTGCACCCATAACAGAGTATTTGCGCATCGGTGAGGGTGTGTGACTGGCGGTAGTGACTATGGGGGAAGAGCTTCTGGCGGATTTTTATCTTATTTTATTTGAAATACTGCCGAACCTCCCGGGTTATTCCAGGAGGGGGGTTTAGCAACGTGTTGTTTCAAAGTATCACACAAGGAGTTCGAACCATACTGTGTATCACTTCTTGTGTCATTCTATAGCTATACACTTGTGTCCAACTATAGTAGCACTGAACGTTGATAGGTAAATAAAAGTCCGGAACTTGTGGAGTATATTCCAGATGAGAGAAAGTTAAGCTCCATCTCCATAAAGAAGCTTTTTTTGCAATATATTAGAGTTTTCGTAGGAAGACCACATGGTTCCTTATTTTTCCAAACTGCCATTCCTTCAATCATTATAATTGCAATATTATGACTTTATTTTGTATGTGTACACTCTTGCATGAGAATAAACAAACAGATGAACTTGTACATCTCAAGTAAAAGTGTGGTGATAGCTCGGTTGTTTATCACGTTTCAGAAAATACGTTCAAACTAAATTGCCTTGTCCGTGCCACAAATTCGTCTTGACTCTTTTCTGAGTTTGACTCCTTGCAACTGCTAGATTCAGCGTTCAGAGCTCAGAATCTGCACGGCGATTACGACAAGCTTGGCGAGTTCTAATATTTTTCACAGTTCTTTCAAATGATGTTGGATGTAGACAAATATTTTGATTAGAATATTCTATTTTTACGTCATAAAATTAAATTCCCCAACACACAAAAATACACTCATTATGCCAAATCTTGACTCGGTCGTTTATATGCGCTGCTATATATGTGGCTTGCACGTGACGTCATAGCGTTATATCCTGGTGGTAAACTATACTTGTTCTTCCAGAGGAAAGCGAATTTGGTGGTGCGAAATGTATGCTGCAAACCGATACGTGCTCAGAAGCAAGGTCATTAATATTGGAGCGGATTTGACGTCAGTCTAAGCCATGTTTACGATCCTTGAATCTGTACGTCCCGGGAAGTCGCGCAGTTACTTTAAGCTGTAACCTGCGGCACTGATGAAACCTCGCTTCCATCGCCTTAAAAACCTCTAGAAAGCTCAACTCAAGGATGCCGCATAGTGCACACTTCACTACAATATTATGTAAGTTCAATGGGGGTACAGTTTCCAGTTGGGAAAGTTTATTTCTGATACAAATTCGAAGAATAAATTGGCGTTTACTTCTGTCAAATAAAACTGTTGTTTATAAATGTTTATTGAGCACAGTATGACTGAAATCGACTAAAATATGTAAATAAGTAAGCACTCATTCCCAAAGACGAGAGAAAAAAAGGTTGGGTAAATCTCTTTGGCTGCTTGACGCTGTGACTGTTATCATTGAAAGGGCAGAATGTCGTGATTTGTGTCTACATTCCTGTAAGACAGTGAGCACGGCATTTGCACCAAAATAGCGGCAGTCAAATATAGTTATGAAAACAACCAATAATTATTCTAATTTTCTTCTTTTGTACCCAAAAGGTTCTGGACCTTTCCGATTTTTTATTGTTAAAATTATACTTGCTATCTTGCAGAAAGAGGAGACTAACTTGCTTCCATCTTAAACAGTGCTCAACAGGTTACTTTTCAACCTGTTTCTGCTTCCCTTTCAATGTTTAATGCAGATGCCATTTTTGTCCAAAGTATAGGAAATTAATGCGGAAGATGTGGGCTGGCGACTGCACTGCGAAATGTTTGGAGGTATATAGAAGGAACATTCGTATTGTGGTACAAATTCTGTATGAGTTTGAAATAATGCTAACTAGCGCATTTGGCAAACATTAACGTCAAACTTGCTGCGCATAATCTGCCAAAGGAAAGGGAGACACTTAGAACCTGAAGCACGTGAACAAAACTGTTTCTGTTTTGTAAAATTGTGGACGTGTGTGACCCGTGTTTTGTGGCGTATTTCGGCTTCCTTGGTTCCAGGGTTTAGTTATATTTGAATATCACCTGCTCAGCTGCAGACTTACTATTTTTGCTTGTTCAAATTAGGTCAAAAAGGCTTCACTGGTCATCGCGAAACATGGAGAGTTGTAACATTTGGTACTAATCAATAATTATGGTTGCACACTAATTAAAAGACACGCCCTGTCATTTTATTTAATGAACTGGAAGCCAATATTACGAACGTCTTTGGGAAAACAAATTTAACTAATATTGTATTGCTGACAGACTACGTTTCTGCGTGTTACGTCAAATGTGTAGTATCATGTATCAAAAAGGTGAAATTGTTTTCTTAATTGGAAGTGTCTATTTACATGTATAGTATTAGCGCAATCATGTGACTAATGGTGCTCGTATATGTGTTTTTGTAGCGTAGGTTGTTGGGCTAGTTGGTTCTGGATATTCGGCTAAAATAGCGTTTTTGTTTTAGATATTTTGTATTCATTAACGATGCTGTTTTTTGACAAAGTGTTTCGGGCGCCAGGACCTCGTCAATCTGCAACAGCAGCTTTTAACTCTTGCGATCTCCAAAAAATGAAATGAAAGTTCTATTTAATAATATTTTTACTGCGTGTTTTTATGGCCCTAAAAGTCTCTAATTAGCGATTTATCAAACAAAGACAGACAAAACAAATTCCGAATCCGGCTTCCAGAATAAAAATTAACGAAGCAAAATAAGAAAAATTAAGAATAAAGAACCAAAGCTTTAGTTGAGGGTTTGAGTGGGCCATGCAGGTACCTTATGGTGAAAACTGATAAATTAGGAAACCAATTACACGCAACAACATTCAGCTTACCCAACAGTGCAGTGTGCTGCAGTGATGACATATCTGTTGCTGATGAGGACTCCACCGCAGTAATGTGTACCTGTTTCTCTCCTAAGCAAGGCAGCCTGCAAAATAAAAGGAATAGAGACGCGAATTTTCAAAAATGCATTACCTTTAACGATTTGAAATATGCGCATGAAAAATGTACACTCTGTAATTGCGGCATAAAGTTTCACAGCATGGATACTTCTCACGATTAAACATTTCTTCCGCCAAAAGCGGAACTTTTTTCTTTTTTGCAGGCATGCAAGGCGCACAAGATTGAAAATTGCAAATATAATTTCCTAGCTTTGTTATTCGTCGAAAATATATTGGTGTGCTTTACGCTATTGTGGTGCCAGTGAGCCTTACACATCAATCGAGTCTGTGATTGTGTCGAAAGGAAGCTAAGGAAATCCCCCTAAACAAACATGTTCCGTCGATCTACATAATGGGAGCGTATAATTGCGTTCGCTCTGAGTTCACGGTTATACCTATACTCCGTTTTGCATTAAGTACGACCAGCAACCCACGCTGCGATCCGACAGAGTCAATCATGCAGCGTCTTCTGCGGTAGCGCATGCGCAGTTCGTACCCTCCGGTGTGAACTGCGCATGCGTTACAGGAGAATATTCTCCCATGCGCAGTTCTTACCGGACGGCACATCTTACCGCATCGGATGTGCAAACGCGGTTCCCTAAAACTTTCTAATGTGGGACAGAGTATAGACCGGCAGTATTTTCCGAGCCTCTAAAAGAAAAGCTCGAAGACACATTAAGCAACTAGCAGCGAACGAACACAGCGCTTCTCATCCGAAGACTGTTCAGTTTCAATATATTGAAATCAATATTAAGCTATAAGACACTTTTATTTTCTTCCCTGTCTTTCTTTCCGTAGACCAAGAAAACAAAAAGTCAACATATATATTTCGATATTGTAGTGGGGTTCTCAACTATTGATGTTTCTTGGACCCCTTGTGGATCGGATGAGATGATGGAGGACCCCGTTCGTGGTGACGGGAGGGGAACGGTATACGTTAAATATAATAATTATTGAATAAATGGATATAACGAAGGGCTAGTGTGAAGTAGACCTCTCTTATTGACATACACACGAGAAAACTTGTCCCAAAACTGAAACATTTCTTGCCGACCTGAGAAACGAAAACTTTTATTGCCGCGCTTGACTGATGAGGCAGGGCTTCGCGGACCCCTAGAATGCCTTCGCGGACCACAAAAGGTCCGCGGACCCCCGTTTGAGAACCACTAGTGTACTAAAAAATAAAAAATAAAAAATATAAAAACGCTACACCGTATTTTTTTAATAAATTTTATTTTATTTCGTTAAATGACAACGTGACTTTTGCCAGAAGTGCCCTAAGAATAAAACTCGAGACTCTTAACATTGTGCCATAGCTTGCGGGACAGATTGTTTGTCTTTGTTTAGTATTTCACTGCGTAACACTGCCACGAACATACCGAAGAGCGAATGTCAACAAAATAGGCTATATAGCTTCACCCCCCGAAACGAGATATCGTATAAGTTTTACCGCGTATATATAGTTTAATAAACCAAACATCGGTGGGGGTGCTCTAAGTTATTAATAAAAGGCAAAATACTATTTGGTGGTGAGGGCCTTTCTTTCGTTATTTGAGTTACAGTAATGTATTTCAAACTATTTTTGAACTCGCATCATCCGCTCGTAAACTTGTGAATTAGACTAGAAATACTGTAAAAATATAATTATCAAAGGTTTCCGGGCATATTTTATCTATGCTGATGACCCAGTACGAATAGGCCAATAGAGGACCAAAACGATAAGGGCATGTCATGACCACGCGTGATTTTCGTTTTGGTAAGAGAGCCCGGACTTTTTATTCTCATTTGGAGATACAGACGACCATCAGATTTAATTGTGCTACAGGAGAGGATGTGAGCGATTATCACAAGCTCAATAGCATCAAAGAATTTCATGCACTTTTCCAGCAAATCCTGTGTCTATATGCCAGTTTCGTTGCCCTACTAACGCCACAGCATAACGTCATAAAAAGCTGGTGTTCACCAACGTTATAAGAACAACTCAGTTACGGACCTGCCCATAGACGCTGCTTACAAAAGGGATACCCCCTCCCCCCCCCCCCCCCCCAACTCCCGTCGTTTGATATGCCACCGGTCTGGGAACGGTTGCTTTAGACAACTGCAAGCATGGCGCCCCGAATGGTGCCCTATGAGTGCAAGCACGTGCGGTCTGCGCGTGAGCATAGCCTTGGCAAGTTTCAAATAGCACGGGCTTGTGTGACCGAGCAGAGACATGGCGGCGGCCAGTGGCCTTGCTTGCAATCGTCTATAGTAACCGCCAGGTAACTGTAGCGTGTTCTATGAAATACATCTGTTTTGAAGGACAGCTTCTAGATGACGCTTTATCGTACCTTTATGGAATACAGAGTTTTCAAACGAAGCTCTAAATGGCGCCTAAAACGACGGGAGGCGAACTAAGGCCGGGTGAATATCTGTATGGGCTGCTGCTGAGCACGTGCCGACATCGAGCTTCCGCAGTTATTTTGCAACGTACATTCCGCACCACCAACATTGCCGGTCTTAGCAGGCTATTAATGTGAGCTCGTTCTGAGCATGCGCTCTAAGCATCACCTTCAATATGGCGTCCAGTGAGATTGTGCAAAATATAAACCTTTCTTACTTTTCCGGGGCACCTTTGCTCATGGAGATTTCATGCCAAGGGACCAAAACTAAGTAGTGACAGTGCACATTTCAAAGCAGTCTGCTCTAGATTTCACACTGAGCTGTGCCGGTAAACAAACTGTGCCGGTAAACAAAAAAACAGGAAGGATCTTTGTCGACACTTACCATCCATGTCCACTGGTCTGGGTTGGCGTTTTCTCCGCCAACGATCCTCTTGTTAAGATTAGGTGTGCCGCAAGCTAAAAAAGAAAAAAAGACAAGCTCCATCTTGGAAGGTGCTCATAAAATATTTATGGGGTTTCGATATGAGCTAACGCCCCTGCCCCACGGTAAAACTAGCCGTCTCGGTGGCTCCCGAGCAACGCGCCGGCCTTGGAGGTGACCAGGTAGCGGGTTCGAATCCCGGCCGAGATGCCCGCCGTCTGACGGAGGCTTATTGCGGAGGAGACTCCGTGATGCTGATACTTCGGTCGTACATCGCACGATCCTCAGGTGTTCGAAGAGAATCCTCAGTCACTCCACTGGAGAGTGTCAGATGCCCTTCATTGGTTTGATACATAAGACCCCAATTTTTACTTTGATACGGTAAAATGTAATGTAATGTATCGAAGGGCATTGTCTGATCAACCAATCAGCGCACGCCAGTCCTGGGGCAGCTCGTTGCACGTGGGCCGCTTGTAGTTTAGATCGCGAACTGATTCGTCGATCATTTAATGACATTCGATGGAAATAACGTTAAATTTTGAGTGGTGGCAGAGGCGTAAAACACTGAACTTGTGTATTGCAAATATTCATCAAGCTAAGGCCTCGCGAACGTGCTCAAAGTCAAAGTAAAGAACATTGCCTAAAAATAGTCATCCTGAAGGAGCTACTTTTCTACATCATGTGCGTGCAAGACTGTATAGAAAGAGCAAAAAGCGAGGCGTTTTTCCTTTAATGTTGTTGTCTGTCTGCATCTACACAGATGAAAACTGATTATATAAAAAGGCCTCTGTTGTTGTTTTTTTTTTTTGGGGGGGGGGGGAACAGCCCATAGTTGTTTGAAGGTGGCAAAGGTAAATTTATTCAAATATATTTGATTCAAAAGTTAAACCCCACCAGATTTTTGTTTCTTGCCTCTTGTAAGTTTATTTATTCAAATGGAAAAAAAAACTATTGATGTTATACTCAATAACCGGAAGATAATTTCACGAATAACACTAGCTATCTTAAAATATTACAATGACTTAAACGTATCCTGAACAATCCCAAATTTCTTGGACATCAACGCCTTGCAACCATGCACTAAAAATGATAACTTTAACTGAACAACCACACACATCGCAATGTTCCCAGGGAATAGTTTATATGGTAGTAATAAAAAGATTATTAAACATAAACTTTTGGACGCGTGTAGTTTTTAATCCACGGTTCTACAAAGTTTATTTGCATTGCATCCCCTAGGACATTAAAAATTATAATTTTCTGCTTTTCGTGACAGAAGATCGTACTGTTTCCAAGAACTGAAACAGTCTGGGTATCATAAAACGCAAATCAATTAGAATTTTGATATTTCCCTGAAAACTTTTTGTTCCACGGACTGTCCCAGAAAGTTGGTAATAAATACTGTATTAAAAAAAATCTAGAATTGTTTTGTCTTACCTTGACCTCCAAACGCAGATTGTCTGCATGTACAAAATTTTTTATGACGCTGAATATGTATTTTCCTTATTTTTTACCCTGTTCCAAAATACTTAATGGACACCCTCATACTTTGTAATTTAATTACCTTGTACTAGGTCGCAAAAAAGTGAGTCTCAAATTAACATAAAAACAAATACCAGGCGAAAAGATTACTTCATCAGACATTCGTCATAGATAGTAATAGTTTAGGTAATATTTACAATACGTTTCAAATAATATATTGCTATTATATAGTTCCGTGTCAATACAGGCATGCACCTTACGGTGTTCAACAATACACGAGCACTATTCGTGCTTGGAGATGGCCTTGTAGAGGTAATAGAAAATCAAAACAGAAATTTCAGCTTCGGTTCTTGAACTTCGTGACTTAAATTGTCGGGTAGGTTCTCACACGATGTTACAAACAAAATATGAGGTTTGTAAATATATTTTTCTTTTTTCGGTGTTTCTTTTCTTTTTCTACCATGGATCAGGAGTTTTTCGGTATCCATTTTGTGTCCCGGACAACCCATTGCTTTTTAATGGGGCTTAGATGGAGAAAGCCGGAAACGGCCACATGATTCCTCCGTCCAGAGAACACGGGCGTGACCCCGAATGCTCGAAAAATGCCCTGGTACCATTAAAGAGAAAGAGGCGAGATAAGGGGTGTGAACCCCGGAGAAAGTCGCTTCGTTCACAGCTCATTGAAAATTATGTCATGTGTATTGGCGATTTTCATCGCGTGTTTTTGAATCTGCTTTCACGGCTGCTTCTTTTAGACCCTCAGTCACTGGGAATACCTGATTCTATTGAAAAGGCTGGCGAGCGTACGTGCTACCAAGGCTTTCTCTCGTAGTCACTACGTGTCGTTGATTTCGCTGGATTCGCCAATACACAAAATGAAGCTGTAGATAAAGATTTGCTCTCGTAAATTTGCTTAGAACGTTTCTTACGCAAAATCCGCTCCAATTTAGGGTTTCCTTTTTTTCCCCCGATTTCATGCTCGCGGTTTACATTTCAAGGTTCACCAGTATATATCAAAGGTACGAAACTTAATAGATAAAGAAAAAATTACACGAGTACAGTGAAGACTGCTTACGTGTAGGAAGGCGAAAGCCAGTCAAGGACACCGTCTAGGACGACGCCGAGGAAGACGTCTAAGACGACCTCAAGGACGACGTCGGGAACGACCTCTAGGACGACGTCTAGGATGACTTTAAGGACGACGTCTTGGACATCGTCGAGAACGATGCCTAGAGGACGACGTCGAGAACGATGCCAAGAGGAGGACACTTAAGGAGGCTGTGGCGTATTTGCCGTAGATGTAGCCACGGTCGCCTCACAGTCCATTGCATGAACCACACAACTAGCACATATGAAGTCCGAAGCGCACCTTTTGCACACGGCGCTCCGGCGGTGACATAACGCTGATGACGTATGATGACGTATTTTTATCGCCATCATTCGGGCACGACAACGACGCCGACGCCGCTTGATTTTCACGTACTGTGACAAGTGAGGTCGTCCTAGAGGTCTAGGACGACCTTTAGGACGACCACAAGGACGACGGGCGTCCTTGAGCATACGACTGAGCGGCACGTGCTGCTCCATTTCTATGACCATTTAGTGCGATTTGTCGTTCAATGGGACAGGTAAGGATTTCGCGTTAATAATTTGAGGGGACTTTCTGAAGGCACCACAGGAGTGTGAGGCATTACCAAAGAAAAATAAATAAACACGTTACTCGTTATTTGCAAATAAAAGAAACCAGCTACCGACCTACGTTACATACAAATAAAAGGAACACGTTACCGTTTCCATTACAGATAAAAAGTAACGCACGTTACTTTTGGACAGCGCCTATCCACCGCATTGACGGCGACAGAGTGTTTCGACACTGGGGCAAAGGGCGTGGGCGTTGGGTTTCTTTCTAAAGCGGAAGCCTTTGTGTAGAGAAAAGATAGGCGAAATTTTGAAGATATGGGAAATGAGTTAAAGAATTCACAATACTTGACGACTAAAAATACGTAAAAAAATTAAGTTTTGAAACTTTGGGAAGAAGATGCAACGATTAGCTTAACTACGTTAAACGCTAGTCGAAATAAGTAACGAAAGTAAGTTATACGTTACTGTATTGAAAGGTAACGAGTACGGTATCCGTTATTTTTTTAATTGTAACAAGCACGTTATTCGTTGCCCATAAAGTAGCGCTTTACCGCCAACACTGCACCACACTGATGATTCGATTCCCGCGACATGTAAGCTTGACAATCTGATTGATCGTTTCCGCCTCGTTCTGGCCGAGAACGGCGACTCGCCTGACAAAATGCGGTTGGGGCGCGACTGCTTACTTGCACTGAGGCTGGCCAGGTCCGGCGGCACTGGTCTAGCCGTGGTCCTCTTGGTCAGGGAATGGGGATCGGCCCCCACCTGGTGCACTATCACCATGCAGCCGTCGTTGACGTGACTGCTCGGAGGGGACTTCACCAGGTGGGAGAACCTCACTAGCCCCTTCTCCTGTGGCTGCACGTGAAAAGCAGACAAACCACTTTACGGAGGGAAACTGAAGGAGAGGAGGAGATGAGAGCGAGTGGTGACGTCAGAGCGCCGAGCTCTGATTGGAAGGATAGTGAGTAGACAGAAAGGCTGTACATGCCTTCTTCTCTGCCCGCTCTCTCCCTCCAATCAGAGCGAACAAGAGCGTCGTCCGCTTCCCGCGAATGGTCTGGCGTTCGAACGCCGAATGCCGGACCCCACGCGAGGAGCGAGGCAACGCGCACACGCACGCCCACACGCACGCACGCACGCACGCGCATACGCTACCATGCATGCACGCACGTACACATACGCGCATACGCACACCCACCCACACCCTACACGCACGCGGGCAGGCAGGCCCACTCGCACTCGCCCAAACACGCGCACACACAAACGCACCCGTACACACACACACGCACACGCACGCACGCACAGCCATACGTGCGCACACATACATACGTGCGCGCGTGCACACACGCGCAAGGTATGAACCAAGTCGTGTTTTCTCTTTTTGCTTTTCCTCCTGTGGAGCCCTCCCGGAGCAACAGAGTGAAAGCATGTGAAACGTTGATTGCGTTTTTGATTGAGAAGTGCGGAACAGATGCATACCATTCGCGGCATTCTTTTTTATGATTTATCACCTTAAAAATTTAAGGACGAAAGCTTCTCAGCGTACCTTTAATCTGTCAGCGATTACAACTCGAACGATACGGAAGACCAGGTGTTAAATGTATTACTAGAGTTCATGGCGAAACCTTATAAATTAATATATAGTGAAAAAACACAAAAAGATATGTCAACCTTAAACGCAGTACACGCGCAGAAAGAGGAATATAAAGTAGTAAGCGCCCTCACTGTTCCCAACCTTCTGATTTCTTTCCTGTTCTCTGACCGTATCCTCGTCGATGTCTTCGGTTTCGATGACCGGGCTGGGAAAAGCGTTCGACCGAGTCCCATTCACGTACGGCTCTGGGCAACACACCCCCATGAGGTAACCATCCACAGCACACGCATACTTTAAGAACGTCGCTAAGTTTTCGGTCACATTCGGAAACATGCATAGTCTCAGAGTGACGCAGCGTCCACTGCCTGAAGTAGGCGTGGCGCAGATCTCGGATTTCTCCATATCATAAGGCCCATCGAACGAGTGGCGAAGCTTATCCACAAACTTGTCGATGACTTCTTGACGATGGGAAACACTTCCGCTCGTAGAGATGACGCCATCACTATGCGTAGGACTTAGAGACCCATGAGCGCCGTCCAACATTTCTGAAAAAAAAAAAAATTGCGCATTCAGTAAATTGTCACGGTCGATGGGCGCCGTGAGAATCATTTGCCTCTACCACACGTGCAATCTACAGGCAGTTTATTGGCAAATTACATGCATCCTAATCTTGCAAGCGAGAATCTGAAAGGGTGATTCCATTGCCCGCCTTTGTTGCTGCTACCGCTGAAAGAACCGTGCACAAACAATCACCAATGGAAATTTCCCGCTTACCGTTGAGCGTGTCTCGACAGTGTCTGAAAACAAAACTGTCGAGACCTTCGTTCCACGTGTAAGTGAACCTGCTTTGCAGCACTACTCTAAATCGGCCTTGAAACGCTGGGGATTGCAAGCTTGCTTGAATTATGTGATGTTATTTTTTTGTTCTCTAAAATAAAAGTTTAGTACGAGCGATCTGGGGATGAATGTCCTGCTTGTATTTTGTTTTGTGCATTTGATTTCTCGTCTTTTAGAAGCTCGTTTTTTACGTCGGTGACTTTGAGCTACAGCCAATTGATTGGTATTTAATTTTTTCTGAATTTAGAATATTATTTTATTACTTCGCCAGTCAAACGATCAAAAAAAAATATATTGTAATATTGCAACGCGTTTTAGCAATATTTGGCACCGGGAATAAACCTATTTAGAGATTCTAAGACGAATAAAGAGGCCTTACATATGTTTTTCTCCTGAAGTAAACTGTTAGGTTTCGCGATGTCAAAAGAAAATTATAAAAATTATGATTGTATGTTTAAGCCATCGGGCATGAGTCGGAGGCTCGCAAACTTTAGGAGGCATAACAGGGCTTAGCCAATGCCGCTAACCAATTTTTTTTTTATAATCGTGCTTATAGCTTGGTGTTTGTACGTCTTTACGAAAACAAATAACTCCTTCTCATTGCGTTTCCTTATTTGTATCCCACCAGCTCGAGACTTTTTCATTCCGATGAATACCTTGCAAATTTTGGCTGTACGTAAAATTCGATGTTACAGGTGATCGAGCAGCTTCCATGAGGAAGGTAGGAAAACTCAAACAAACTACGCGTTCGGGTTTCTTGCCCATTTCGGGCTCGTGCAGATAACTGTATAATTTTTTTTATACAAGAAAACAAAAAACACGAAGAGGAATAAATTACAGTTATGATAGTCAGTTAGTCCCCCTCCCCACTTCGCTTACCCCCTTGGTGCTTGTTTATTAAACTAAGAGATTGGTAAGGTGGTATGTATCGTGAAACAAAACTAAGTGAGCCTTCAGTGCCTTCTGTCAAATATTATATTTGACTGTCAACTCATACTTTTCAAAGTTACGGATATATCGGTGAGATGACTCGCGTTCTAGTAGTACAAATACTGATAACATGTTAAATTTTTTCTCACTCTTAACGAGACAAACACAGGATGCCTGGCCAGTTCAATGGATGCTTTATGAATTCGATATTCTGATAGCCTACCTTAAAATTGTACTATTTTTATAAGCTGCATGCTAGCAGTTATGTAGATGGTTGAGTTTGTTGGTTTCTAATTTACGATAAGGAAAGAGGGACATTGATGAGGAAAAGATGGACATTATATATTGAAAATATATAAATGCAGCTTGATGGACGCCAGGCCCGGCATACATGCACTAATCCGGGGTCACATTGCTCATACATCAAACAAAACACAGTGTGAAAACACGAGTCAACACAAGATCTAGCTTCTCCGTCCTCGTCTGTTTTTGGCGCTGTTTCCTAAGAGAAAGACTGCTTTGCTGGATTTGGCTCGCGAAACTAAAAGCGGTGTACACGGTATACGGAGCTTGCGTGCGGAGCCGATGCAACGGCTCCGCACGCAAGAGGAATACTGTACACCTTATTTCTCGTGCAGGGCTGGAAGCGATGCGCGTGTTTGTTTGGGCATGTGGGTGGAGGTTCTGAGTTGATGACTTGCTTGCACATGCCTCCCAATTTAAATTTACGTGGGAAGAGAACTCTGGTGGCGAATCGATGTGCAAGCGCGCGCAAACGGTGTGCCGTATTGTGGACGCAGGGCGGGAAGACCGGGACCCAGAGGGGGCCTCCTATGAACGTTTCCTAGGCTGCAGAATGAGATTCTTGCTGATGTTATCTAGGAGGTCCACCAAATAACCCGCCCTCCGGAGCCTGGTGGCCTGCAGTGATAGGCTCCCTCCGATCATGTGACAGCAGTACTTTTTGCAAAAGGAGGAAAGGAGAGACTGAACGATTCGGGACTTAACGGTTTTGAATGATGGCTAGAGAAGGGGGGGGGGGGGACAGGTTTCTGGGAGTGCTGTTGAAAAGACCAGCATAGGCCATGAGATGAGTGGGTAAGTCGAAGATCGGGAAATTGGAGGCCCTTCTGAGTGGGGTCACCTTTTGTCAAGATGATGCCGCCGGCGTTACTTTTGAATGCTTGAAGGATGGAAGCATCTGCAGATGGGGACAGGATGAAGGACGAGGTTGTCGTCAACGCGGATAAATATATAGGATGAAGAACTCGGCATCGGTCAGACGGGGCGCTGCGTGAATGACGGTTTCCGTGAGCACGCCAAGGTGGTCTTGCCTCCTTCCCCGGACTCTTTCCATCCAGTCGTGGCTCACGCCAAAAACTGCCCTTCGTGCACTCCTGAGTTTTCGGAAAACAAAATTTTCGAAGGGCGCAAATCTTGATTAGGCAGGGAAATCCTTGAGTCCCTACACATTAAATCTTCTGTCTCAAACCTGTCCAACCCTTCCCTTCCTTTTTCGGATCGAGAAATTCGGTTCTTGCGAGGCGAGAGGGCTCCTCCAAAGACACAAGAAAGACTAAATTCTCGTAGCTTTTTTTCTCCTTCTTTCCTGCTCCGCGTCTTCCCCCCTCTTCCCTTCCTTCCCCACGGAGGCACCACCTGCACTCAGGGCTCCATGTAACGGTGACGTTTCGAATGACCCACAGCAGACCCCCGCCTTCCATCGTGTGCACGCATAGCTGCTGGCAGGGCCGCGTGGCACCCACTTCTCTCACCCACCACCCTCCTTCCCCTTCCTCCCTCCCCGACACTCCTCCGTCCAGCTTTGGGAGGCAAGGTGAAACCAGTAAGCGTTTTGTTGCAAGCCGAAAACCTGTGTTGTCGGTTTGTCTTCCCTATCCCTGTTTCGTTATCGTAAATTAAACATGAACACGCTTAACCATCTACACGTACTTTCGTTTTGTCAAAATAAATTTTCTTCGGCTTGCTCAATGTTTTAGAATATCTTCAATTTTGTTGGTTCAATGCATATATTTAGTGCCTCATTTGAGAGAAGGTTTCAACGCAGTGCATACCTAGTCTTTAGAGCGGTCATACACAGGTAATAAAACGGTGCCACCACATATCGCCTACTTTATAAAAAGTGACTACACCTAGACTTTTCAGAGGACACGCCAGAAACATTACAATAATCAAAGAATTCCAATAATTTATAAGGCCCATAAAACCTTTCTAGAAAAAGTGAAGCCTACGCAGGATGAGCAACAGCAACATTTCAGGCGAAAAATCGGGTTCAGGCACGCACCACGTTTCTTCTTGATCATAGAATTAGCTCTGCCTCATTAGACACATTCTTTAATAGCCCATGTCTTTGTTCTCTGAGAAAGTCAAGGAGATCACATTATTCACAGTTTATGTGCAAATACAGATGATTTTCCAATTTTTGAGCCGTTCAAAACCAGCGCTCCCAATATAGCGAAATGAGAAGACCAGCGTAATGATTCTGGAAGTTGCCTTTCCAATTACATGAACATTCATGGCCTACAAATAGCACCGAAGCAAAATGATAACTCCTGCGCTATGGTATCAGCATATAAAAGCTACAAGGTTTTGTAGTGCAATGTACACTATTTCAGTGAATTTTTTATTGATTTTATTACATTTTGTTTTAGTGCATGCTGCTGCGAAAAAGAAGTATGGTACAGTCATGTATCGTTTATATGGACCCCGCTAATATGGATACCGCGCTAAATGGACACAATTTTCGGGAACAAACTGGGAAAATACTTGCATTTTTGTCTCGTCATTATGAACAACTCACATTACGGATGATGTTTCGGGGGTACGGAAATGTTCGTATTAACGATACATCACTGTAATACAGAGCAAACTTTAGGGGCACTGAGAAGTAGGGCATGGCAAAATGCTTATTTATGAGCCATAGCCCTTACTGGCGAGGCACCGCAGTGGATGCCGAGTGTGTTTCGTGTACGTACGCCACTAAATTCAGCGGGAAAATGTATTTGCTAAATTTATTGGGGAAATAGTGTCATGACATTGTAACGTCACAGTGTCGCGTGACGTCATGTCTCATGACGTGACAATTTCGCGGAGAAATGTTTTCCGCTAAATTCAGTGGAAAAATTTATTCGCGAAATTTAGGACAAAAATGTATCCGCTAAACTTTGCGGGAATTTAGTGTCACTTGACGTCACGTGATGTTAGTGTCACATGATGTCATAAGGTCACATGACGTCATGGTATCGCATAAAGACCATACGCTAAACTTAACGGAACGTAAGTGCGCTAAGTATTTATTTACTTATTTATTTATTTACCCTCGGGGTCAAAAGAGTTGAGGGAAGTAGTTTCTCTTTTAATGCATACGAAAACCTTTTAACAGCGTTGAGAAATAAATAATCTGCTCAGTGAAGTATTACAGGTTAATACAGGTCAATCAAGGCATTTCTAAAACTCTGAATGTAACAATTTCGGCAACAGGCATGGGAAGGTGATTCCAATCCAAAAGAGGTTTTGGGTATAAAAAAATGATAATATGCGTTTGCCCCACAGGATGAAATGCCAACTTTGCATCTATGATTGCTGCGCGCTGATAGGTTGGTGGTTGTGTTAGTAACTATTGCTCAAGGGATCAGTTGTAATGATAAATTTTATAAAACAAACATAAGCGGGAAACTTTCCTATGAAGTGAAAGAATTGGTAACGATAAATTGGTTTTCATGGTGGTTACGCTGGCGGTACGATGATAACTAGAAAGAATAAAGAGGGATGCACAATCCGGAACAGATTCCAATTCTCAACTGAGTGAGTCAAGACTGGGGTACCAGATAGATGCAGCATATTCCAGCTACTGCGAACAAGGGTTTTGTACAAGAAGTAGTTTCAACGACGTGCAAGGAAAAAGGGTTTCTTTTAAAGTAATCAAGCATGGGATTAACATTGTTAATGATATATTCTTCATGAGGTTTTCATTACAAATCACACATTATATGTACATCCAGATACATGTAAGATACAAATTCAAGAGGAATGTTATCCATGGAGTGAACAGAATGTTACGTGTTACGACAGGCCACACGCATGTGTTTACATTTTGGAGTATTTAATTCTCTGCACCACGTGTTACACTATTCAAAGGTAGAGTTGACATCAAACTGGAGGCCAGATATACCAGAGTCATTGTTAATTTCACAATAAATAACACAGTCATCTGCGAACAAACAGACGGATGAACATAAATTGTTAGATAAGTCGTTAATATAGATTGGAAAAAGAAGGAACCCCAGAACAGAGCGTTGGAGAACACCTGAAGTTACTAGAGAACGTTGAGAGTCGACATCATTAACTCTAACAAACTGCGATCGGTTAGTAAAAAACGAGCGTAACCAAGCAATGACGTTGTTGTCTAAGTTAAGTTTGTTCAGCTCTTCAATAAGGCGGGAGTGAGCGACCTTGTCAAAAGCTTTGGAAAAATCGAGAAATACGTAGCTGGGAGCCGCGGTCAAGAATGAAGTGAAGATTGTGGGTAAAGCACAACAGCAACGTTTAACAAGAAAATGATTTCCGAAAGCCATGCTGAGCTAAATTAAAGAAAAAATTAGACCCTAAAAAAAAAATTCGCGCGGCAACTGTACAAGAGTTTGCACGGCTTAGGCTGTCACCTCAGTTCGTTTGCAGTGTAAGGAACCGGAAATTTCTTATAGTTTCCTAGCGAGATTGATGTGCTTATAGCTCAGAAGCACTCGGCTTTCCGCGAGCTTGAGTTGAATGAGAAAATCAAGTGTCGTCAAACACAGTGCGCTCCAGTTTTGTTGATGCAAACAGAGCATTTTTCTCCGTCGAATCGGCCGTGAACGTCCGCGCGCTCGAATAAAACTTCACTGACCTCGACATCCGCTTGCGACTGGAGGGTGACGTTGGAAACGATTCTATAGAATACCTTCTCACGGAGTTTTAGGTATATCGTTTTCAAAGGCCCGCTATCGCTACGGGCGCACGATTCAGAGCATGCATCGAAGTGGCAGCGCGAGCTCCCACTACAAATAGCATGGCCCGAAAACACGACCTAATAAAACTCTCTATTAAGGTACCGCAGTTGGTTAGCGCCGCTTATCTTCACTTGCGTGGAGCCAGCTATAAGTTCGGCACCGCCCACTTCGGCCCAAGATAGTTGAAGTATATCTCGATTGTTGACAAACTCTCAGAGATTCCAAGCGACGCTAAGCCAACGTCATTCTTGTTTTGCACTTGTATTTCGATGCACGGAGGTAAGAAAGAGCGCTCAAGCGCTCACTGACCTCATGTTGAAGTAAACAGGCACTCACAATATACACGAGCAGGCTCAAAGACCACTTAAAAAGCAACTCCGGTCAAAAGTCAGATCCAAAAATAAATGACTGATATCGATTTACGGAGACTATATACCAGTACTGCGAAAATATTACACTATAGTGGAGAACCGCGATCCACTTTAAAACCGATATTAAGAAAGCTACCACACGCTTCTCATAGAAAATTCTACAAGTTGGGTTTTTGTCAAGCAACCTTGTGCCCCAATGTCGTCATGTTCGTACTCGAAGAGGTTAGTTGATCGTATACTAACACTTCTTTCGCTATTTCTTTTTTTTTTCTACTACGTTTTTAGTTGTTTTACGGAACGATTTCTGCTTGATATATTAAGAACTTCTAGACCGTAAACTAGAGCTTCGCTTTGCTAGCGGGAGCTCGTGCCGTCACTTGAATTATGGATTGAGCACGCGCCCACTGGGTCCGCTTTCCGCCGAATAGACCTTTCCACAAAAAGGGATCCTGGCCGGTACCATTTTCAGTGTTCGTGTGTATGGCACATCATTTGCTCGATTTCCGAAGCGACGACCATGCGCACGTAGGGCTGAGGAGATCGTACGCTGGGCTGAGGACTTGTAAATATTGAAATGTTGTATACGATCTATTAAACTCTCCATTGTGTTTCAGCGGCCGTTGTTTGCAAGTGCTACCAGCGATCGCACACGAAGATTATTGAATCCCTGTTCGCTCAAGCGCGTCGTTTTGTGAAGGTAGCATTCTGCTGGCCACAGTTTAATCCGTTCCTGATCAGCGCGAGCTTGCGATTTGCTTCCACGACGCTCGCAACGTGCATTGTACACAACCAAGATTGTAGTTCCTTTCGGAAGATGAGCGGGTGCTCGTTCCTGAACCTGCGCTAAGCCTGCGTTCATCGTGGCAAACTTGCTTTCAGCCGACAACTTTATGAATATGTATTGGTATTTACACGAAGGTTTCATATCTACGAAGCGAAGCAGTGGAACAGCCGTAGCATATCACCTGACTGGTCAGAACTGCTATTGCTATACTTCGTTTCACCTTATGTTGTACTGCGGCGAAGGCTATAAGAGCGAGCTCATAGCGTTGGCAGCCGCTCTTAAGTCACGAGTCGTGCCGCCGAGATGTGCCCCGGAGTAAGGAGCTCGCGCTTGTAGGCTTCCTGCGGTACATAATAAGTGAAACAGAGTTAGCTACGTTTTGTGCTACCGCGGTACGAACCTTGTGTCACAGGATGGCCATGCAGCTGATCACAAGGGGTTGCCATCGTGCTTGAGCCGGTAGTTTTGATTTCGCCTTAGGACCCCCTTAACAAAGCCTTTGAGATAAGATATTTAGAAAACTACACAAGGCGTTGAAAACAAAATGACACCTGGTAATTCAAGGGCACTTCCTTCACTAAAAACAGTCGTAACCCTAAAACCGAGATCTCGCGACCTGTTGATTTCCCCCGCACTGTTACTGTGGATACCCATTTAGAGTTCAATGAGGGTTTATGGTCGATGTCATATCAGACAGTACTTGTGTGAACGTTCAAAAGGCATCCGTGAAGCGTTAGGACATCTTGAGGACGTCCGCCGAACCACCTGTGCTGCCAGTGATATCTCAAGTGAACACCACGACCCGTTCGTTAACAACTACAGTAAAACCAAAAACGAGAAAACAAACTCCGTTTGCGCACGCCATGACAGCGAATGTAGACGCGGGCACATCCTACCAGGAGCGTGTTGGCGCTTGTTCCTGCAGGGCGAGCGCATCTCCAGCGGTCGCGCAGCTTCCGAGCATCCACAGGGCGGTCACGAGACCGAGCGACGTCGCGCGAGCCAGCATGGTAACCCTGAGTTCCTGTCCGGTCACCTGGCCTCCGAGAGCGTCAACGGAGCGAGTCGTGGTGCGCATCGCAGTCTGCCGGCACCTCGATTCGAACTGGCTTGCCTGGCGGCTTCCGACGACCGGTCAAGTTGCCTCTGAAGTACGGGCTGGAAGTCTCGCTCCCTCAAGGCCGATAAAAATAATTTTATCTCGGCGTTTCACGACGCTGAGTTTCCTCGCGTCCTCCTTCCTGCAGACGCCCACGTGGGTTACACCCCGAGGCTCGCTCGCTGGTTGCCCTCCGGTTGCGCGCAAACACACGCAACGTGGGCGGGAACAGGTGTCCTCCTCGCTGACTTCCTCCTCGCGAAGCCGCGGAAATGTCGACGTCACCAAAGCCCGATAAGGCGTACTTTTGTCTTTTTCTATTCTCAATTTTCTTCATCAATTAGAGCCACGGCGAAGCTGTTTGCACACCCGGCAAAGATCGAGTAGCGCTTTCGACACTTGCACGCCTGGTATCGGAGAAAACTGTGGCGAGTACGTTTCTCTACTAAGAGTAATCTCGCGTACGAGCGTGTCGGCTTAGTAGACTTTGAGGGCTTTGTTTTTAAAAATGTATATGAGTATACATTTTCTAAACAGAAATTATCTATAATGAAATTCCCTATGCCCAGAAATTGTTCCATCCATCCGTCGCCTCGTCCGTCAGAGCACACCCCATGGCAGGACATCTAGCACTGACCGGTTTTCTCAACATGCCAACATAATCAAAACAATGTACACGAACACTTCCTTCGAGTTAAACCAATATATAATCACCCGTAATCAACCCCAGAACAGCTCAGCCCGCAGCCTGAATATCCACCTCTGCGTCAACACGATTGGCTTTCTACGTGCACCGACTGAAGTGCATCTCCTACTCCAGTTACCACACGCCAATACTCTCCATGGGGCAAGGGTGATGTTGCCGAGTAGGGCAATTGCAATTAATAAACATTATGTTCCGTTTTTATTTCGTGAAACGACTCTTTCATTTTCTCTCAGCGAGATTTAAAAACATTTTTACGTAATGCATTTCATGAATTACAAGACTTATAAAGTGGATATCCGTTTTTTTTTTCTTTCCTTTGAAACGCGCATGTGTTCGAAGGTGACAGTTGTATTAGAAAAATGTATTACATTGTAAAACTACAGTAATAAAAAATTATTATTTGGTAACACCTTCTCGTCCTATTTTTCTCTTCAGAATACTTTTTTTTAAATATTATAATGAGTACATTAAAAAGAAAACAGTGAATACTGTTTATATGAGCCTCCAAGCGATGGCGTGTACGGGAGCAGCAACAACTTACTTTTATCCGTATTTTCACTTTATTTAAAAACTCCAACTAATTCAATTAAATCTAAATTCCACGGATAAATTTTAGTTCTCCATTGGATGTTGGCAATTGACGGAAGATTATAGAGAGAGCAAGTGTTTCAAAACACGTCTTTGGAGCATTGTAACGCAAGAGAGGGAACGCGCCAGTCAAAGGGCAATATAAGTGCGCGCAAAGATGGCGCGTGAAAAGGCGGCCAAGCGAGCGCTCTCATTGGCTGAGACTGGAGGGAAACAAAAGCACGTGAACGCATTTGAGTGGGTAAACAAATGCCCGAGGTGCGCAAAGAGCAGAAGAACTTGCACGCCGTATAAACACCTCTGTGTTCGCCATCTCCGTCGATAGCAAACTACAGGCTCACAATTTAAAGTCAAGTTGTAGTGTCCGTCACCATACGAAGGATACGTCAAAAAGAATATGGATAAAATTAAAGACGATACGCGTACGCAAAAGACAAACGCAAGCTTGTTGTATTACTCAACTTTTTTTTGTTTGTTTTTTGTGCAACTATTTATCTTCGGAAGTGACTTTCAGGAGTACTGGTAACCGCTTAAAGGAAAGGATAATTCCACAGCAGTTTCACCTGTTTTGAAATCTTGCATTCAGTCGCGCCTGGTCTAGCCGAGATTGTCGCCGCTGACCATATACTGCTGCATGAAGACCTCCAACTATGTAAGCGACCCTCTCATGACAGCTACAACCGCCTGCGCTATGCTGGAACACACTATTTCGCTCATGTGATCTGAACGAAACCATTGATCTTTCCTAATTCATCACATTCGCCCAAAACAGAATTACACTCGTCCTGAGTGAAAAATGCAAACTGAGGCTCTATACTCTACAATATTTTAATGGGAATCTGACAATGTGTGACAAAAGTAGAAGTATTTGGTATAAGTCATATCCTGAAAACTTTGTCCTATTTCCAAAAAGGTGCAGTGTTGTCAAAGCATTTAGGTTAGTTTCTAGAGCTCACGATCTAATATGGCTTTCCTGAAAAATACGGTATAAACACAAACAACAAGTGTAGCTTTAGACATGGGAGAATATCTGTATTGATTTAATAACATATTGATTTACTGTCAGTGCTGCACAGGTGAAAGAGAGAAAGAGAGAGAGATAATAAAATAACACCCGCCGTACTAAAAGAACAGCGCTTATCTTTCTAACACGTGGCCCAATTGTGACTCGAGAGCTACATGTGGCTTCTTGGGGCTGAAAACGTTGTGCTCGTGTTCTGGTGGCTATTATTCAATCAACATTAGTTTAGGACAAAGAGTATGCTTGTTCATAAAATCCTTGCATTTACTGCACAGCCCAAAACCTACAGATTTATAGATACTCACTCTAAAAGTATGGTTGGTGTTGAGTCAATGGACATTTTAAAATATTGATTTTGATAAGAAAGGCAAAGCAGGTCTCGTTAAAACATTATCTAAATGTTATAATCATCGGGGGTCCTCGCTGGCTGCGAGCATAATAAGGGGAGACTAGACGCGTGAGTTTTGTATGTAGACGTCAAGCGGCATTAGGTATGTCAGCTATCTTCTGTCATATTTGTCTTACCTTGTCTATGATATGCTCTGCTGCACTTTCAGTTTCGAACTCGAGGCTCGCCCTGTACGCTTTTAACTAAAAATGGTCAATGTAAGCTTTGACCTGGGTTTATTGCAGACGCCGATGTGGTTAATAAAACCAAGGTGTTGTACGATCATAATGAACTTTTTTTTGCCTGGGCTAAAACCGTGACGTGACACGTAACGCGCAAGACGCAAGAAAAGGAATGGCAGACCTGCCACTCAAACCAGCATCCAGTCATTGGCGGTCCAGCGGAGCGCACACCACCGTTATAACGTTCCATTTTAATGCGCAGGAAACAAAGCTGGGACCATATGCAGCTACTTCCTTACCGCAGTCATAGTAAGGCAGCGCATGGGCCGACGCCAGGCCACTATCAATAGCTACGTCCTCCTGCCACCCAACATCTCCCAGGCGGCGCACCAACAGAGCATATAAGCGGTGCCGGGCGAGGAAGGACGCAGTCCAGCGGAGTGCACAACGCCGTCATAACGTTCCGTCTGGCCCTCAGGTAGGTACAGGCGCTTGCCTACCAGTTGCACTACCTGTGAAAGGGTATGCAAACTGGCGCAGTGGCCGTGGAGAGCCGGAGAAAGGTCACGGCAAAGCCAGGAAGACTTCACTCCTCGCCACGACACGTTCCGGCAAGCTATGGCGTCCCGCCCCGTGACGTGTTCCATGACGAAACCATTGAATGCTACCAATCACGTTCACGAGCGGGGTGGAGAGGAGGTCAATTCTTCGGCAAGGCTCCGTGGCTTCAGGAGTCGGGCATCGCGGCGTCGCCCAACTCCCGAGCGAGGTCAAGGCACCGAGCACGTAGCACGTAGACAGACATTTACATTTCCATTGGGGGGGGGAGGGGGGCGATGGGCCAGTCACATGGCTTCCCCTCTCCGACTCACCAGGGCTCGCCACGGCTCGCTGCCCTTTTCAAACAGATAAACGAAAAGGGAGTCCAGCTGTTTTGACGGAGCAGTGAGCTTCCTCGGCGGGGCACGCAAAAAGGATGTGTCGAACCATGCTCTAGGTGATGTGGAAACAAGTGGTTTGGTATCGAGACCATCTGTGGATGTGGTGGCATTAGTCAATTTCCAACGAAAGGTCTGCTGGGAGGGCCTTCGTGGAACACCTTTGGCTGGCGTCGCAGGTGACGGAGTTCCTGTGGGAGAACCTCAGTGTTACTCTGACCAGGAAGATGAAGGCATGCGCTCCAGCACCTTGCCCGGTTCTCTTTCTGGGGGATGCGTCGGCGCCGAAGAATGTGACAGAAGTGCTCGAGAAAGGACTCAAGTACAGCCTCCAACCGAACCCCAACCCGATCGAGATGTTGTGCATGGCAAGAGTTCTGGCCGAGAGGGACGAACCGGAAGAAAAGGGTGAGGTGTATCTTGGAGGCTGCTGACATCCTGAGACGCAAATCGGGCAAGCGAAAAGAAGGCACTATAGCACCGAACCAGTGGTTTTATACGTCCAGGTGAATAAACTCAACTTCTCACTGCGGATAAAAAGGGCGGCTTTGTGGCGCTTTTTGGGGGCTCTTTCGGGGAAAAGTCAAGGACAGCCATCCTCAAGAACTTCAAGTAAGTGGAAAAGATGTCGCTTACCAAGATCAAGATGGCGACCAAGGAGCTTTGTGAAGTACTGGGACTGAACAAACTAGCGAAGAAGGTCCATGCGTTCAAGAAGCTCAGTCTGGAAGTGTTTTTTTTTTTCCAAGACTTATAAAGAAAATTGTTCGTTGAGGGTGATTGCGTTTGAAAGGTACTAATGGCAGCAAGAGTTCGATGGGTTCCTGTGCACACAGCTTGCAGGTCTTACTTTAAAGGATCCGTTCTTGGATCGGAAGTCGGAGACGGTCATTGAGAAATTATCAGCAGACGTTTGCTACTCCGGAGGTTTCTCAATTGACGTAGAAGACCTGTTTTATTCCATACGGCATGATAAATTATTCCCCGAAGTCAGGGACTGCATAGAAGGTAACAACGAGATCGCGTTTAGGTACTCCAGTGGGCTTAGTGTGGAACCATTTATTGAACCGCTCACGTGCTACCTAGATTCCACCCTGGTGTTTTTTGAAGGCGACCTGTATGTACAAAATTTATTTATTTATTTATTTGTTTATTTTACCCTCAGGGCAGATGGCAGTACAGAGGCGAGTGGGAACAATAGTAAACATAATAAACCAATGGAACAAAATATACAATACTTAAAGAACAGGGAACATGAAATTGTCAACAGATGTACAAAAAAGTGCCTGGTCATTAATTGATGTGAGCGATGCAGGTGAGCGATTCCAGTCTTTGGAAGTCCTGAGAATAAAACAGTCATAATAAACGTTAGAGTTGCAAAATGGGACACCGACTTTGTGACGATGATCAAGGCGTGCTGAAACAAAGTAGGGTGATCTGCGTTGAGTAAATGTCCCCCATGTTCTTTGTGATATTTTTTTTTTGGCGGGATTTGGCCGGGACATGCTTAACGATTTAGAAACAAAAGGGGACGTTAAGATATTGAGGTATTTGAAAGATTTCATACTGCTGGTACCGCAGCCCACAGTGTTGAATGACAAAGTTATGGAAAGAGTGCTAGAAATTTTCTTATCGAATTCGCATGGCCTTACTTTCACTCCAGTTATCTAGAACGCGTTTCTTGTGCAGCGCAGCCGAGCTGCCTAAAATATTTTCTGTTGGAGGTTAAGAAAACATAACAAGCTATTCCCACAGAGCCCATCCACTCTTTCGCATTGCTCAGCTAGGAGCGACTGCTTATTTAGTAGAGCGACTGCTAAAAAAGAGGCTGTACCGGGGGCCAGTGGGCTCGCCTCCTCTTTAGCATTTGTACTACGAAAGTGGAAAGAGTGGAGGGCTTTGCGGGAGGCGCATGTCGTGCTCTTCTTAACCTGTAACAGGATGTACGAAGCGCGGATATGCCGGGCGTTTCACCAGACATCAGCCAAACCTTTCCTGCAAAGACTACGCATCGCAGACAAAAACGATTGATGCCGTATTAGCCATTGCCGAAGGGCCGATGTATCGAGACGTAATAAGGTACATAGCATTTAAAGGCACACTGCAATGAAATATTTTTAAAGCAATAATGGGACACGTGTTTTATCGTTTCGTAATTTTTCCACTAGAAGAAACAAAATGCGCAATATTTACGCCGTTAGACACAATTTAGGTGGAGGTGACGGCTCGCTCTAAGCCCCGCCCATTACTACTGAACCGGCTTGGCTTCTCGGCCGAACACACTAACAAGCCTAGTGTCTCCCTTTCCCGACATTCGGCGCGACTAGTCCGGCGTCTGACAACGCTTGCTAGTTGTGCGAGCAGACGCGCGGCAGCCTCAGGCATTGACTGCTATTTCACCGCCGCCTATCGTCGTCTGCCATACCCGCCGAAGGACGCGGACATGATAGCTGCACGTCGGCGTCCGTTTTCACCTTCGTCCGTCTGCTGTTTTGCCCCGTCTAAAAACTTTTACAACGCTCGCAAGACTCGACCGTGAAAGCGGCGTTCTAGCGTTCCATCATTCACGTGCCACGGGCCAACACAAGTGTGTGTCGGCGTCTGTCGATGTGCGTTAAAAAGCGACTGAGTGGACTAAAAAAGCAAAAAAATAAATATGCAATTATTTCAACTTCTATTAACTTTCTTTTTTTTTTGCATGCCATTTGCAAGCAAGGTGTGTGAGCGTCATAACGCACAACGAAAACGTGACCTAAAATTTTTAGCGTTGACAATTCAGGTAAACTGCATATCCTCAGAGCTTCTGGTTTTTCGAAGGGAACATACCTGGATTAACTTGATACAAGCCGAACGCCCGAATTCCTCCAGCCAAATGGCTTCGCAAATTCTTACCTGTGTGGGTGTCTCCTAGGTCTTGAAATTATGGTCGCAATCACGACGGTAGCACAATTCAAATAGCGGCGGGGCCTTTTTACTGGAACCAACATGTCTAATCAACATCGCAACGCGAAAAAAGAATATATCAAGCCAGATCGATTGAAATAGTGAATGTGGGACGCTAGGCTTGGTCCAGACCCGCTACGAAAACAAGCACTTGCACAGCGCTTCCGAAGGCACGTACTTGCGACAGTTCTTCGCTGTAAACTCATGTCGGTTGATGAGATCTTCGTCTAAACACCTTTGTGAGCTTGAAACGACCCGCATGCATACAAATTGACGAGCTCGACGAGCTACGCTCGTTCAGCACTCCCCAGACGCCGGCAGCCATGTTTGTCAACATTTGAAACTGAAGCGGAAAGGGATATTTTGAAAACAATAATGACTCTATCTTGATTAGGTGCTTCTTAAACCCAAACAAAGTCGATTGAAATACCACTACGGCACGGAGATACAAATTTACAAAACACCTTTCACGCGTCAATCACCTCTCCAGCCAATGAGAGGTGTAAGCCCCTTGCAAGCACGGGGCGGAGCTTAGCAGGCTGCGACCTCCACATTCTGCAGAATTGCGCCTAATAGCGTAAATATTGCTAAAATAAATTTTTTGTGGTTATTAAAAAAAATTATATGTGTCTCTTTAAAGCGAAAAAGAAAACGTTTTTTTTTTTTCTCATTGTAGTGTATTTTTAAGACAATAAGGTGTTTAATTCGTTTCTGCATAATTAACTTTCTGGATTGTAAAAGTGAACTCATAATTTCAAATTAGAAACTTGCTGAACGTCATCTGAGACTGCTAAATCAGTCAACTTTATAAAAACTAATTGGCGCGCTATGGAAGCATGGTAATGCGCAAAGTTTTGTTTGGACGCAAGGCGGATGAAAAACAGGAAGACCGCTCGGGCTAGTCGAAATTAAATTTATGTTCGGGACCTAGAAAAAAAAATTAAGCACGCGTTTAACATATTTTATGAAATTAACTGATTAAGTGATTAAAATGGTGCCGATAATATTTTTACATAGAACCTTGGGTTTATTATCACTAAATAAAAAGTAAATATGCGAATATAATCAAAAACTGTATTATTCTGAACGCCATGTACCTCAATAAATAGGCCCTTTGACAGTGACCAATCCGACCCCTATCTCAAACATTTGCAAGGCGTAGCTCTCACACGTTCATCTTGGCGGATGTTCGGTTGAAGACTCGGTATATCGGCAGGCTGAGCAGTGAGAAACGGTGTGAAGTGTCCACAGCGAATTATGTTCTCCACAAAGAATATATTTCAAATGGGTTGGAAACACCGACAAAGGAAAAATTTGATATATTTATTTAAAACCTCTTCAGACCTCGCACGGAACTCTGGAAGAGCGTGGTCGTCACCGACAACAAAAATATAAACAAACCCTCGGCAACAAAAAAAAAAACGAACGTGAAGAACGTTACAATGTGTGCACATTTCACTAAGAGTCTTTTGTTGAACAGATCGTCCTCCTCGGCTTTTCAGTCGACGGCGTTCTCGTAGATCCAATCGAGGAACTCTGTGATGCGCGTGTACACTCCCGGAAGACCTTTCTCTGCACACTTGATGCCCCAGGACACGACCCGATCAGAGTCCACTGGCTGCTCTCTGCTTCCAACATGAGCGGCCCTCCGGAATCTCCCTGCGACGAAAATATTTTTCTTTTCTCATGAGGTCTCGGAGACGATACTTCTCAGTACCAGATAATAAAACAAGATACTGACAGCATAATTAAGAAACGCAGGGTGTGGCTTCTAATGTTCTGCTTCGTGATTGGCCCTTTGGCGATCTGAGTGGCTTATGTCAGAATCTGATTGGTTGCGGAGAGATATTGAGATGCGCGGAACTCACCACGCCCTGCGTCCCTTCGGCTGTCAGTGACCATAACACACCCGCGAACATTGCAGACGTCATTAAACAAATATGAGATGACTGGAAGAGGCATTCGAGGTCTCGAACATTAACCGATAATTCAATCTCCCCCTCACGCATATATCTCATTTTATCACTTTAACCTCGACCAGTAGCTATATAGATGTCGATTTTGTTTTAATGAGTACTTTAGGTTCCTTCAACAAGTCACTGCATGCATATCCACATCTACATGTACCTGAACAGGTTGCTACGTGTGGACCCTAGCGAATACCTAAATACGTCAATGAATGTCGACTCTCATTCATTTCTTAAGAACTTTAGATTGTCTGAACTATTAACACAGTCTGCCCTCAGGTACCAAACATTCCAATCATGAAGCGCGTGGCATATATAATAAATAATCAAGTTTTTTATATACGTATATATTTAGAATGTCGGTAACAGTACACTGGACTTCAACGTGTCTGCGATTCAAGTAATTTGTTAGAGTCGGTCACACCCGAGAGGATAAAAGATGAACTCAACGCTTCTAAAGACAAAGCAGTGGGGTTTTGTTGCACGCAAAGGCTCAAGTTCAAACCTGGCTATGAATGAGCAATTAGATACGCTCCATTTCAGTATAACTTGACGAAGAGCGATACCTACAGCCCTGGTAAGCCAATCAGAGCGACGGAAAGATGCCTGCGACCACTCTTCACAAGGGTGCCGCGACGGTACGCTTTCACGTGTCTCGCTTCTACGATCTGATTGGCTCGCAGGGGGCGCAGGTTACGCCCCTTGCTGAGTTATGCTACAACGGAGTACACGTCGATAACCTGGTCAAGGCAAAGGCTCCACGCCTGACGGTGCCGACGTGGCAATTGGGCCCGACTACAAAACCTACCGCCTACCCAGCCGGTGATTGAGCACGACTAGCACCCGAAAGCTGACGCAACACTCTTGTCTAATCCATGCTTGCGCTGAATCGTATTGTAATGAATTAGAATATTGCGCTAAGTTCTGCATCGGCCGAACTGCGCGCAGCATTGAGGTGACAAGCCCTCTCTTCAATATGCGGTGGTTCTCCCCAAGACATCAACAGGAGACTATGGCGAACCCGGAACCCTGCTCTTGTCCAAAACGAGGACAGTCAGCCAACTGCCGACGATGAGAACGCAAGGTCTAGACCTCCAAATCCCCGTTCCTGATTCTCTCTTCGTCCCTTTTTTAACCCTGCCCTTGCCGTGCTGATAGCGACATTCACACTGAAAAGCACCGCAAACAACTATGTTGATGTTCCTCTCGTGTCTCCACATCGCTTATGAACAATTTATTACCTGCTAGTAAAATAAAGAGTATCGTCCTTCACTGTATTTTCTGCATTTTCTATGCACCAGTTGCTTCTGTGGAAATAAGTATTTTACTTTATTTTATAAAACAAAAAACGGGTTTTTATTATTTTGTACCTGACGTGACTTTAGTGAAGCCAGTGACGGCATGTTTGTAATGACCCATCCCACTTCCATATACCACAGAACATCCACCAAAACGGGGTCGACCCGGTTCCAGCGTCTTCCTATTACGTTATTTTGAGGCATATTAGGGAGTTGTAGTAGATCGTTTTTCTTCTCCTCTACGGTATCCGCGAAGAAAACGCCGCAGCTGCGCATGCGCGCCGCCAGCCTTGTCTACATAGTTCAAGGTCTTGTGGCGGATTACGGAGCGCTATCCGGGTGCTTAGCGGGCTGCGGAAACGGTCTACCAAAATTCCCTATTGAGACTCAAACCATTGCGTACGGTTTCGGGTGCGATGCGGGAACCCAACGAACGACTACTCCAAAATCAAGGCTCTGTCTGGGACGGCGCTCGGGGCTCACCTGACAGGCGTCCTGGCCTCCTTCCCTCGTGCCGGCACAAAGGAAGATGTCGGGGATGGCCTGGGTGAACTTGGTCTTGCATTCCGTGTTGTTCCACACCGGAAGCGTTACCTGCCGCAGGATGGAACTGGAGGGACCGCCTGCGAAGGAAGGCCGTAAAATAAGCTGCCCTGTCCGTGTGCGCAAACAAGCGAGACAGCGAGCGGCCCGTTCGCTCAGCGAGAGACACCAGAGCGCCCCAATGTGTCGAGTGTATACTTCTGGCTGCTCCCAAGCGGCACCGAGCAAACACGCCTCGTCAGCCTCGCGCCTCTTTGATACGTCCGTCCACGTAACGGGTTCTCGCGGGGGCCATTGTTCGTGGCTTCTCTCTGCTTTCGGGAGGTTCCGGAAACGCGTGAGGAGGCTCCAATATTCCTAGAAGCTCGGCTTTCGCACACAGCAATAGGGTGACCTTTTTCTGCGGTTTACCTTCTAACATCCCGCCGTAAAAAGCTATACACTAAAACGAATTTTGCACTTTCCTAAAACACTTTGGAAAGTATACTTAAATGGTGTGTCTTGTTTACGGATCCCTGTATCTTTATGCGCGTAGAATCACTTGCGATTAGAGTCCTCAAAACGTAAATGCAAATCGCTTTCGCGTTGCTTAAAATTCACCAGCAACCTGTCACAAGAGTATGTTAAGTGTCCCTACGTTTACATGCAATGCGACGAAAAAGTGACAATATACGAGTACAGGAAAAGTGTGACTTCCAAAACCCGACGTGTTCTCAATTGGCTCAAAGACACAGAACAGATACTTTGTGTGGCCTCTCAAAATTATGATCCTGATAATTTTACTTCAACAACAAATAAGATAATCCCCCGCTGGAACATCCATCTTCATTCTATTCACAAAATAAGCTCAATACCTTTTTTTTATATAGAATTGGCTTCGAAATAAAGGAAATAGTCGTAATTGCACTTGTGTGGCCAAATTACCAGACTTCTTTCTTAGAAAAAAGAAAAAGAGTTCGACGAAGTGCGACACTTTTTTTTGAATTATGTTTGTTCGAAGGTTTTATAAATAAAGCAAGTTATAGAAAACGACACAAACGTGTGTCAACCTATGTGGTCATCGGGACATTTCTGGCAGCGTTCTTAGCTTGATCGCAAACGGATTTGAAACATCTGAGCCTCTCCAGGAATACGCTTATCAGTATTTTGACGCAATCAGGAAAAATACGTAGGGCCAATGGCACAAAACGCGTGACGTAAACCAATCGTTTCAATGTCTTTCTAAGAGCTACGTGACAGAAATACGATCGACGTGCACAAACTAGCTTGAATATTAGGAAGATAAAATTGCAGGCGCTCCTCGAACGCAACACTCGATGAAGTGTTTCGAGCTTGTCCGGTTTACACGTGGAGCTAAACAACCGGTTTCTTTCCAATTCTTTTTTTATTTTATGCAACTTTTGAAGATTACACATGTCGTTTTGAACAGTTAAACACGAGTTAAATGGCGTGTAGAATCGTTAGCAAGACGAAGCGACCATCACAAGTTTAGCTATTTTTGTTGATTATGTTGTTTGTCTGACTGTCTCGTAACTGCATCCCATTCAGTGTAAAAGATGAAGTGTGAAGTAGTTTCTCTCACGCGTCATGGCTAATTTCACACAACATTTCGTTCAAATTATGGCGCTAATGGCTTGGCTGGGTTATTAGAAACAATGCTGATAAACAAACAGCTACTACGTTGCAATTCCGTGGCATTTCTCAAATAGGTCAGGTAAGTAATATAATTTTGTTTGCAACCCTCACCTTGAACAATATTAACAACCTCCGAAAAGAGCTTAGCGGTATTCATTAAAAATATATCATGCTAAAACAAGAGCACACAAAATCCCGCTATGTAGATTGTCTTTTTATGTAATTGAGCGAAAACAAAATGAGTGTGTTTAAGCAAAGTATAAATTTTGTCAAATCTATCTCAGTCAAGGTATAAATAATGTCAAAGCTATCTCACGAAAGAAAACGAATGCCTCGCTGTGCAGAGCGGGAGCAAGCAAGGCCTCTCACAGCCAATACGGCAAGACATTTCGTTTCAGCTTCACTGCGAGGCCTCAAGTGGTGTGTAATTGTTAACTGTGATACATGCGTCTCATCATACCATCGATCCTGTGACCATGAGCGTTTCTAAAGGACGTTTTGCCTTACTGCATCGGTGAACACGGAAATGATATCTTTACAGGGGAATTCTGTTCAATCAGAAAAGGCCCCGAGAAATAAAATGTATTTATGGGAAAAGTGAAGCTTTAACTTTGATATGTGCTACGAATCTCACTTTATTCAATTTTTCCGTATTATTATGATTCACTGAAAGGGTAAATAAAAATAAATACTTTCTCAGATAGGTCCTTAGGATCGAGAGCAACCAAATACACATTTGTCACGCCTAAGAATGAAAAGTATTCCTTTCTGAATTAGTGGTTGGTATTAAGTAATAATGCATCATTGCCATTTATAGTTATTTCGAGGAATATTACAATTTATGCAGATGTCCGACTCAGTTCAATTATCTACAGAGCTTTGCTGAAAACGTCCGAAAAAGGGCGCAAGGAATAAACTTCCAGAATGTTCGCGATGCTCGCACGTTCACACACTGGCATCCAAACTCCACGTGGCATAATTTCACCACACTTCAGCAACTATAAGCTGAAATTCAGGGAGAGTAAGCCATAAGTCCTTGTTTTAGAGTTGCTCTGACATTGTCGGTGATGCAAGAAAGCACTGCAGAAGTCCGTGTTTTGCTTTGGAGGAGCTAGCATTAACGCTCTTCATTGCCAATTGGAATTGTGTGCAGCGGAATCATAAGCACAGACAACAGTAAAGCTTACCTGGATTTAATATTATTTCTTTCCTGGAGCATTCGCACTAAGAAATTAAAGTAAATCTTTATTTATTTTTTATGTATTTTATATTTAAGTTTTTTTTTTATTTAAGGTTTGAACTGTATCGTTTTGTTATATGTTGTTCTTCCCTGCCACGGCCCACAGGCCAGCAGTATGTATAAATAAAAAAATAAAATAATAATCCCCGGTTTTTTCAACTGCTTTGAGAATGGAATTTTACTGCCAATGTGAATAAAACTTAACAGCACCGAAGCTGTGTCGCTACACTGCATTCACACTGGCAGTTTAACCGTATCCACTTAGCGGTTTTTAACGCATACGCCTAAAGATCCAGATCAATTTATCATACATTCTGTGTCGAAAACGAACTAACCCACTTTGCTGTTGCGATTCAAACCACGTAATTTGTGAGATGAAGTATGAACTCACGTTTCTAACATTCTCTGTGCGTAATTTAACTAAGACTACTATTCACGGAGGGACTCTCTGCAAGGCAGCGCTACTAGACATTATCCACGGGCTAAGCAAACTAGGCGAGGAAGCTTCAATAATTGGCTAGTAGCAGCGTTGCTTTGTCGCGCCCATGTTCATGTTTTAATGTGGTTATTACAGTTCATGTCCCGTTAAAATGACCTTTTCCAAGAAACATCGTTCATAATGTGAGTTATTCATATATCGAGACAAAATTGCACATGTATTTACACAGTTCGTCGCCGGAAAAGATGTCTATATAATGAGTGTCCATATAAACGGAAATCATATTAACGGGACATGACTGTATATACACTTAGGGCATAGATGTCGCGGCATCAATCGACACAGTGAAGTACTACTTTTAAGCACATGCATGAACAGGCATCTTGACTGCCAACCGGATCTGCTAAAACAGCCGTATCCGCGTCTCCAGCAAGAAAACAGCATAAAGCGTTATACATATAACGGTCCCCAGTGAGGGTTTTCGCGCTGATTCGCTCCTCTAACAAGAACATTTTGTTGAGTGACCGATGAAGAGAATGTCAACAGCCTGAAAGTGTATGGAGCGCGTTTCCAAGCACGTGTGTTCAGGCCCTCATGGCCTCCGCGACTGTCGGGGAAACAGAATTTTTCTCCGGTCGTTCCAAATACCCAGCCGCACCAAAGGGTCACACACGACCTGAGCGCACGCGACCTCTTCAGAAAATGGGTGCCACCGCGCTGCGGCACTAGACTCCAGTCTTTTGTCTCGCTAATGCGATGCTACACAAATTTGTTAAAGGAACAATGCCGAAAAATTCTTAGTTTGTAGGAGGCATGGTACCAACAAAAATCCCTGTCAGACGGGAACTTTAAAGGTGTTCAGAACGAACTCATTTAAGGACTCCTCGAATCCAGCTCTTGATCTCCCACCTATCAGCATGCGCTGGTTCGCTGATCTTAAAAGAAGCTTGGCCTAAAAGCATTTAACGTGCCCGTCTCACCTTCTGTTACCGTTGCTGCTGCTGTATCACGGATATTTTTGTTTTTCAACAACGGCTTCACCAGACAAATAAAACAACCGGAGGAGCGTCTTCTGCACCGACAATCGCAGAAGTCACAGGCCGTCACACCAACAGCTTCTAGCTTTATCAACAACACCAAAATACGAAGGCCGTAGTGCTGAATTCCACACGTCACCCTAATTGGACGAACGCAGGGCACGAATTGGACAAGATTGCAGCGTCATCGTTCGGCTGAGACTTGCCTCCAATCAGCAAGGACACGAGTCTCAGCCGAAAGCTGACAAAGCAGTCGTGTCCAATCCGCGCCCTGCGTTCGCCTCCTTAGATGACGATGGAAATACGGCACTGCGGCCTTGTTATTTTAGGAGGTGTTTGGCTTCATCCGCCACGCGTCCGGCGATATTTATTTAGAAGGGCGAATTAGGGCCAGACCCTGGCCAGGCAACTTAGAATTTAAAACGCTCGATGCCGTTCGCTCGGCTGGAGGCACGGATAGGAGGAAGAGGAAAAGGGGTGTCGTAAAGGAAAAGAAGAAAAAGAAGGTAAACCGGAACGAAACGTCTGCCTCCGTAGACCGGGAGATACGTCCCGGTCTACGGAACGATCCGTGCAACGGAAGCTTTCCTAAGACCTGGAAACCTCTCTCCGCGTGTAACAGCAGACGAACGTTTCCGAATGCCAAACTGTCCCGAACTTCCAGCTTGGGACGGATGTAGAAGAGCTTCTACGAAGGGACGCATCGAGGGAAACACCAATCAAGTATATCCTATTGAAGCCGGTTGTCATACATATTGTTTCATATCAATGAGCCAATCCATTGCAAAATGTTTACGCTATCTCTTTTAAGAATTTTTAGTTCCCTCACACCGCATGGAAACGTGCCCTACATCTTTCCAAGCTAGTGGCGTTTAGCCTAGTAGTACGATGCCACAAGAGCAATATCCATACCCAAGAACCTCGAAACGAGAGAACAAAAAGAGGGAAAACACAAAGCCAACTTAAACACTGCTCACCCGTGCGACAGTTCATATTTCAAGACGAATATTTGCCTACTCTTCGCGTATATGAGCGCGAACAAATTTCTCCCCGGCAGACATAGATCAGTTGATAAACAACATTACGTGAGGATGCACGAGCACCGACATCTCACCAGCTCCACGAAGAAGCACGTGCGTACTTGGACCAGCGTATCGCGTTGTCACTTTTGAAAGACGTTCCTCCAAAAGCTCTCGGGCAGGGAAAGTGTGATTCGTGAACTTACATCGGAAATACCATGCTAACTATAGACCTGGCCGGTTCCATTTCAAGTGTTCGTGGTTATGGCGCGCTTGATTTGCTCGCTTTCCGGAAGCTGATAGAACATGCGTGTGCTGAACTGGAGTCAGATCGCACTGCATGGGCTCGATGGGAGCTTGTGAACATACTTGAAATGGACTCCTATAATCAATGACGCTATGAGAACGGCAGGAAGGTATTACAGTTGCCCCGCCCGCGAGCCTCATAGCTTCGATAACTCTTCGGCGCCTTCTGACCTTCAAACGTGCATGCGCAGCCAATGCACAACAAAAGGAAACAAGCGCGTGCAAAAAGCCGTGCATTCTAAAAAAAAAAAAAACATGCCATGTCGTTCTTATTCTGTTAGTGACAAAACTAGATTCGGCAGCTCCAAGACATGACTTGCTGTGAGGTGTACAGAAGCTGCCTCCGACAGCCCTTGTTAAGGGGTACGCCAACTGGCGTTGTGGCCGTGGCCAGCCGGAAAAAGTTCAATGGCAAACAAAGCCGGGGAGACTTCAGTCCTCGTCACGACACGTTCCGGCAAGCTACGGAAGCCATTCGACGCAACCAATCACGTTTACGAACAGGGTGGAGAGGAGGTCGACGCTTCGGCAAGGCTCGCGTGGCTCGGGAGTCGCGCGTCGCGGCGTCACCCGCTTTGTCGAGTGAGTTTCTCCCTACTTGCCGAGTGAGGACGAGACTGCCATGCAGGCCGTGCAGGCGAGCCCTGAAGGCAATACCGGATGCAGAGAAACGCGCCGAACACATGGACAAAGACATTTCCACTGGTAGGTCGGTGCACCAGTCACATCGCTTCCCTCTCTCCGACTCACCACGGCTCGTCAAATTGAATTCAAGCAACAACAAAAAAGAACGAGAGGGAGTCCAGATATTTTGACGGAGCGATGAGCCGTTCACGGACCACGCCGTCAGTTTGCACACCCCTTTACGCGTTCGATCGAAGGTAGCGTGGCCCGCCTGCACTTACCGAAGGACAGCGTTCCCCATCCAACAACGGTTGCCAGCTTCCCGATGAAGGTCTCATGGCGCTTGGGCAAACAGATGGGCCTGATGTGTTCGGTGAAACGGACGCGGCGGCTCAGCCTAAGCAGGGCGATGTCGTTCTGGTAGGTGTCCTTCTTGAACTCGCGGTGCTGTCGGATACGGGACACGTTGAAGTCCCGGGTTTGTCGACTCGTCGAGTTCTGCTTGAAGTCGTACTCGCCCAGCCTCACCGTGATGTTCTGTGGGCGAAGCCTGTGCGAGAGACACAGTTCGTCAGCTAGAGCGTACAAAGTTGCAACAACGTTCGTCGTTGGTAAGCTCATGAGGGCTATCGTAGTGAATTCACCGTTAGCATAAAGAAAGAGAGGTTCCTGTAGCCCTAAAATAAACCACGCTTGGAGTATCCGCAGTTCATTTGACGATTATCTCATTAGTGCCACCATTTTGATGATAGTGCAGAGCGGGAGGAATAGGAGATAGTTACGATTTGAAAATGCGAAATCCAGAACTTTAGAAACGTTGTCAGAAAGCTCAGGTGATATTGATTTTATTTTTATTGCAGATTGTTTTAGCATTTCTAGGGAACGGAAAATCGTTTCCTACAATTCAAGATAAAGATTCAGTTGATTGGCAACCGCGCCATAATCTTTTACGCGGTGCAGACTATCTAATCTACAGGAAAGGACGATACAACAATTCGTATATTTTTTTATTGTTTCTTATGACGAGACGTGGCGAATGTTGTGAATGGCAGAGTAGGTTAATGATGATTTGGGCATTATTCAAGCTTTTGTGAGCTAATGAAGCATGCATTTGTCAATGCTCTGTGTATGATTTTTTTTTTTTTTTGCGAACAAAGCAATATTTTTGTACTATGCACCGAATGCCAAAATACACGGTACTTTTATCTTGTGGTAATAGGTGGTACAATTCAATTACTTTTCAAAAAGATTCCGGTAAGTGATTAGTAATTTAATTTAATTGGTGCAAAAGTACTTCGACAATATCTTTGCATATCATTCAGCAAAGTAAAAAATCTATACAAAAGAAAATTCGGCAGAGACAGTTAGGACTGCTTACATGTGGGGATGTGAAATCATGACGCACGCTCTAGGCACCGCTTTAGTCAGCCGGAACCGTAGAGACGCCATGGCGTCGGGGAGCGTGCTCGTCTCGCACCCTGAAGGCCCGGGTTCGGTTCCCACCGAGGCCGAAATGTACGAAATGTTCTTTTCAAAGCCATTTATTTACATTCTTTACACGAACCTGCCTGAGAATGTTTTCGCAACCAATGGGAATTTAGGTGCCGTTTCGCTGCTACAAACAACATCAAGCCAAATGGGAATTTAGTTGCCGTTTTCGCCAGCTTCGCCGACTTCGCTCCGTGAGACAGTTAATGCTTTCGCATGAAAAGCTTCCGGTAATACCTCGCCTACATATATCTCCAAGTCTAAAAATCGCGATTCACAAAACTGCTTGTCAATCGAATCGAGCACATGGAGTTGATACAGCAGCTTGCTCATATATGTCGTGTGCAACTCACCCTTGCGTGCAGTGCGCAGCGGTCAAAACATATCTCTCGCTGATCAACGCTCCGCCGCAAAACTGGTCGTCATCGAACCGTCGCAGCAGCGCCGCCTGTAAAAAGAAAATTTGAAGAGCTCTTTAAGAAACCTGCGATGTTGAAGCGCTCACTCAATCTCTTTTTCTACCAACTAGACGATCAAGTCACTATGTTTGGCGGCATGGCAAGCTTTAACCACCTCCCGTTTAACAACGCTAAGTCGGCACAGTGTACCATGCGGATTCTTCAACACTTTTTGTTTATCATAAGTACTTTCAAGTTTATGACTTTATCCCTCGGCAATTTTTTTATGACGCACTCAATATCGCACTTGATATATTACAGTATCATATGATTTGCTTTTTGGATCATCCACAATATACTGCGTTGATAGTACTCTGGGTGTAATAAATTCTAAACACATGTTTTGGAATGCTCATGTAACATATATTCATAAAAAAAAACGTTGCAAAGTTGTGGGAATGACGAATAATTGTATAGACGTATTCTTCCAGCAAACATTTAAAAAAAAACTAAATTATTATGCACTTTTTTTATTCACTTATTTGTTACACCCATCTAGTTTGGGGAACGATCACAAAAGAAAACTCGGGCAATTTACAACTACTAGAAAAAAAAAAAAAGCTCTTGGAATAATTGAAAACGTGCCTCGTGATAATCACTCTTTTCCTCTTTTTGAAAAAAACATAAAATAATTGATATGTCATGTATGTATTGTTATAGGTTAATTAAAAACAATCAACAATTCGTAAAACAACATATTAGAATTATTTAGATCTTGCTAACCTCGAAAGAAAATAAGTCACTGTACCCATCACGTTATCGGGCCTCCTGGCGTATTCCCAACGTTAGAACAAATTTTGGTGCTCAATGATACCGTTACAAATTACCGGCTTTATTAAAGACTGTTTTCTCGTGATATTGAAGTATCCTCAGTACATAGTCAGACCATTCAAGAAATATTATAATATTAAAGTATAATTTATTTTGTGTAATCTAAATTTATAAAAGTTATATTTTATTGCATTTTTTCCATATATGCATGTGCACGTATTTTTGTGCATGTTACTCTTGCCAGTGCCACTGCAACATCGTAATGCGGGGCGCTAGAACTCGTCAAACTGAAATCCTGCAGCTGTTTTTTTTTTTTTCAACGCCCTTGTCACAAATGTATTGTTTGTGGCTCGTTATTCTATTATCCCGCCTTGAAGTCCTGCAGAAAAGAAAACGACAAGATATAATCATTATATGAACTTTTTGTTGTATTTCAGTCCGCGTGCTTTACGCAGGTATAAAAACGTATATGCGGAAACTACATAAACTGGCGGCAATCATTGAAATGATTGATTACCATCGATCTTTGTTTAACCCTCGCCTGTGATCAGATGTTCGTCGAGCAAAAACATAGGTGAATCACGTGACTAAGGCCTGTAGTATGGACTGATTTCAGTTACTCGGTCATTTTTAATTGCACATCTAAACTGATCTCGGCATTAATTCATTTTTTGCTTCATTTAAAATGTAAAAAAATGCTGTCTGTCACCCTACTGGAGAGATACTGTTATAAGCAATGCTTATGAAAAGGGTCCAATATTCGACCCTTTCCATAAGCTTTCCTCATGAAAAGGTTCAATGTTGTCCGGTTTGAAGATGGAAGTGTAAATATTCTCCGGTTTGAATGTCACTAATATTATATCGGTTAAACCACTAGTGCGTTAACATAACGCTGTTAGAGTAGAGGACAAACTGTAGTTCGTAGGTATATGCGAAACTTGCGAGTGTTGAAATGTCAATAAGATATCTTCATCCGACAGTTTCCTCGCCTACTGGCTGGCTATTGACATATGCAGATGAAGAGCTAGTCGAACAACTAGTGATATATTGCCATATTGATTTAGGAACAGGTCCTTGATCAATAACTCCAGTTGCAAGTAAATGCGTGATGTGATTTAAAATGCAAGCGTAATTCGAAGCAATGGGTGAGAGCTGAGATAAAGGTGGGAAGACGAGTAGACGTGAAAAAAGTGTGAGAGCAAGCAGGTTGCGATGGTGAAGTTAAATGGGTACAAAGTGCTTCGGAGAACAGTTGAAGAGCAGGGAATGAAAATATTAAACGAAGACAAAAAACTAAACGAGAAACAAAAATATTATAACCGCATACGCGATGAGGCAAACAAGAGTGAGCGAAGCTTAAACTTTCATGACCTTGGTAACTCAGTAAAAGGTGGAGGGAAGTCGGCAGATTCGTAAGCAGAACGACAACGTGGCACTTTATAAGCGTGTTAGCATGCCATGCTTCAAGTACAGAACAAACTACGGGAGCACCAGGTGGGCTTCAGAGCGGGTGGTGCATTTCGTGGCCTCCTTTGAGTGAGGCTCCAGTGTATACACCTTCTTATCTGGCGAGAGTTTCTACGTTGGGGAGAAGCGGGGACTCATCCTTTCCTTAAATGCGTCAGGTCTCCTTCAGCTTCGGGACGCGAAGAAATGTCAGTTTTCGGCGCTAATCACGCATTTAATGGGCCTCACTTGCGACGTGTCTGTCCGCTCATTTTTGTGAAGGAATGTTTGTTGACCAGCAAACCTACAACTAAAATTCAAAAGTAATTTGTAATTTGAGTAGAATTGGTTATTTGGAAAAATAATTAAAGTAAACCACTAATTACAGAACTAAAAATGTAATTGAAAGTTACTAAACTACTCAGAAAAGTAGTTCAACTACGGGAACTTGAGTAGAGTAGTTGAACTACGTACAAGTGATTGTAAAATATGAGAAGCATAACTAGGGGTCATCATTAAAAGTAGACATGTCCGATATTTGTTATACGATATTTGTATCTCCATTGATTCAAGAGAAAGACCTTACCATCCATGTCCAGTCGTTGGGCTTTGCAATGGTTCCTCCGACAATTCTTGTTTTGAAATTAAGTCCACACGCTGCAAAGAAACGGAAAGAAAAAAAGAAAAACGTGCGCAAATGTGAGGCATTGTATGTGACGTCACTGGATTTCTATACCGGAAGCTGCAAATTCTGCTCTCTGATCAAGTTGGAAGTCAGACGCATTTCTTCGTCGGGTCACACGTCGGAATTCGTGTTGCACGTGTTCGGACATGCAACACAGCCGATGAAAAGCGTAACTCAGTCGTATGGAGCATTCGTAATGCATGTGTCAATAAATAATCATGATGCTAATATGTACCATTTTTATAATTATAGACAATTGGTGTTAATAGAACTATTGTACTGAAACGGGTTTTAATGTGAAAGCATTAACTATCCTATGGAGCGGAGCCGGCGGCGTCTGTAACCGCGAAAAAACGCGAAATGAATACCCAATCTCCCATTGGCTGAGAAAAACGGCTCCTAGATAGCCATTGGCGGCCGCCGCTCTCGTGTCAGGCCATAGCCTTCTCTATATACAGGAGGCTATGGTCAGGCGTTACCGGGGGAGGGGGAGGGGGGACTGCTGCCGCTTCACGAGAGCGCCCGCTCGGCCGCCGCTCTCGTGTCAGGCCATAGCTTCTCTATATACAGGAGGCTATTGTCAGGCGTTACCGGGGGAGGAGGGGAGGGGGGCTGCTGCCGCTTCACGAGAGCGCACGCTCATCCGCCGCTCTCGTGTCAGGCGTTGCCGGAGGGGAATGGTGGGCGGCGGCCGCTTCTGCTCCTTTTGGCACCGAAGAACATGGCGGCGCCTGAGGCATCTATATCATCGCCGGCCGCTACCTCGGCAGTAGCGAAACACGGCCGTCCACGCCAGTACACCACAGACGAACTAAGGGAGCGGAAGAACGACATTCATGCTTTCGCATTCACAACTCATAAGTGCTTATGTGTCCTCGGAACTTTTAGAGCGCAGCTCTTAGGTGCCCGCTTCCGGGTTGAGCGGCGGCGTCGTCGGCGCGTACGTAACAGCGTGTTGCATTATGGGACGTTTCTCATAATGACGTCACACGTGACGTCAAGTGTGACGTCACGAGAATAAAAGTTTCCCGCTAAATTTGGCGGAAATGTTTTTCGCTAAATTTAGCGGGACGTTTTTTTATAATGGGGAGTTTTCGTAGATCGCGTTTCCCCCTCTGCTAAGCTCTCCGCAACGAAGAAGCCGCTACGGCGCCTGCGCGCCGATGGCCTTGACTGTAGAGCTTCGGGTATCGTAGCGGGTTGGGACAGCGCTGCGGGACGGCGAAAACGATCTACCGAAAATCCCTAATGACGTCACACATGACGTCACGTGTGACGTCATATGGTAAACGTCTCGCTAAATTTAGCGGAAAAATGTACGTGGGACGTCAGGTGTGACGTCACACATCCATTTAGCGGGAAAATTTCCCGCTTAATTTAGCGGAACAATTTCCCACTACATTTAGCTGCGAATTTTTCGCTAAATTTAGCGGGAAATTCAGCTAACATTTTCCACTAAACGGGAGGAAAGCAGGAGAGGAGGATGGGAGGGGCAGGAGGGGCATACTGTCCCTTCCGTACCCTCCCCTCCTCCTCCTCAAGAGCTGTGCTCCAATTCGGCATTGCAGATGATAGTAAACGCCTTTAATTTTTTTCTCTTAAATATCTTGTTAATACATGAGATTGGTGTTATATATTCACATTAGATTGTTACCAACATATGTATATATGAATACACACAACACATATGGGTAGCACTTGAGTTTTCTTTGAAGCTCTTGTATCATTTTAAGCGGGAGAACAAATTAAATCAATCAAATTCCAATAAAACATACCTTTATCATTTTTATGAACGAACTCGGCCTTAAATTTTGTGGTCTATAAACAAAATTGACATAAGGCTATTCCGTAACTTATTTTAATCTGCGTACGCATATTGCAATGCCAAAAACATTATATTTGAGGAACTTAATCTGATCAATTATTACCTCACCCGATAAAATAGGTGCTTAAACTACCGATAACAGGGCATACTTCCAGTAAAACAAACAACATCGCGTAATGGTACGCAAAAGTTGTACAACCGAAAAACAATATAGTATACTCACAGGTGAGCAGCTGAGATAATCCGTGGGGGATGGGCGGCGGCGGTTTGCTGGGATCCCTCGGGGGCGTCGGAGCCTGACGAGAAGGAGGCGGTTGCTGCACGGGGGCTTCTTCTTCATCGTCCGGAAAATGAATGGGCGCATTCACGCTGGGGCTCTTAGACGGAGGCTTCTGAACCTGCGGGAGCTGCTGAGCCGGCGGAGGCTGCTGAACCGGTGGAGGCTGCTGAACCGGTGGAGGCTTCTGAACCGGTGGAGGCTGCTGAACCGGTGGAGGCTGCACCGGTTTTGGTTGCACCGGTGGCTGCACAGGCGGTTGGACGGGAGGAACGCCACCGTGAGGTTCCACGTCTTCATAAAACGGCGGTCTCTGAGGTCCGTTCGGTTGGCCGCCATTGCCACCCGGGAACTGTTCAGGGGGCGGATGATGTGGCTGTGGTCCATGTGGCCCGGGCCCCTGGTGATGCGGTCTCTGGGGCGGACCTTGGGGTTCTGGGGGGTCGTAGTCGTTGTAATCAGGAGCCCGGTTCGGCGGAGGCGCTTGGTTCTGGTTGATTCCTAATATTCCCGACAGGATGGGGAACAACGGTTTCTTCTGGCCTCCACCGCCGAAGAATTCGTCCGGACAGCACACGCCCAGATGACGATTGCTGATCCGGCAGCTGTAACTGAGGAAGATGTCGAAGTTCTCCAAAAAGGCTGGGAGCACGCAGTCCTTGACATAACGGCACTTTCCGGGGCCTTGTGTGGGCGTCGTGCAGATTTGAAACTGCCTCAGTGTCGAGATGAGGGGACCAAAGAAGGAACTGCGTGTTCTGGGCAGGTTAAAGTCGTGACCCGAGTTCTGCACGTTCCTGATGAACGAGTTGATGGTGCCTTGGTCTCTGATGGGAGATCCGTGGATGAGGTGAGGCGCCTGGGGACCTTGATTCTGATTTCCTTGGGGTCCGAACTGCGATGGCGGCTTGCCTAGGTCGAGAAGAGGTTTGAATAGCGACCCTAGAATGCCTTGAAGGAAGGAAGCAACAACGGACAAGCCGTTTTCTGAAACATCGCTTCACCCTTCGCAAACGAGCACTCAGTCAGTGTCATCAACCACGTAGATCACGTTGTTGTTTTTTTGTTGTAAGGTTTACCCGGTTTGCGAAACAATGCGAATTCAACCCGCTTTTTTCAAATTACGGAAAGACGGGACAAGGAAGAATCCTTGTGAAAGGAACCATAAAATATCTCCTGGTTTGCGTTTTACCAATATTATGAGGAGTGACACGAACACACTATAGTCCGTTGCAACCTAAGAACGAAGGGCGAGGGTAAGACGGGCCGGGGAGGAGGAAGCAGACGGAACGCTAAAGAGAGAAGGAGGTTTCCCCTCTCTTCTCCAGCGTTCCGTCTGCTTCCTCCTCCCCGCCCGTCTTGCCCTCGCCCTTCGTTCTTAGGTTGCAACGGACTATAGTATGAAATTCCAAAAATACCCTACTGAAAAACCCAGTACAAGTTTTTGCTATCTGGATTATGAAGCTGGAAATCTATCTGTATTCTGTCTGGATTGTAGGTTTTCGGAAATTATTCCTTTCTCTACAAACTAAATTTCAGGTTTCCAGAAACAATTTTAGTTGGATTTCCAGTTCCATAAACCATATTCTGAAAAGTCATACTGCTTTTTCGGTAGGGTAAGAGCAGAAAATTATTTTTTCTTTCTCCCTTTGTTCCTTCGGTATGATCTCTAACTTTATCGTGATGCGTCCACGGACCCTAACAGTGACACCTCTTGTCCCCAAAACACGACAGTTGAATGCAGTTTAAGGAATTGGCCCGAGCTTTGAGTCATTGCTTAGCTTGCGCTCGGATGCACCCAGACATGTACGGAAGTCGTTACAAGTAACGCGTTTTTTGTACCTAGTTACTTTTTCGGTAAAAAAGTAACGACTTAATTACTTTTTAAGTGAAGGAATAAGTAAGGTATTTTCGTTACTTTTAATAGAGTAACAAGTAACGGCGTATATAGTAGTTGCTTCTGGGGTATCGTGTACAACACCGGTAAAAAATCAAATCATCAACCCAGCTCGCTCTTGGGATTTTCATGGCGGAAAAACGCTACACAGACAACAAAAAGGTGTGCACAGAGTTGTTATAGTTACGGTTACTGAACGATTGCATTAATAAACAAGGAATTATAATTATGCGGAATATTGGAAGGCGGCTGCTGTTTCAGAAAAAAACGGCACAGTTGGTAACTAAGAAGAAACACGCGGTACTCTCGAGCTAAAGTAACGTGTTCATTTTAAATCTGAGTAATGAGTAAAGCACACTAAGTTACTTTTTGAGCGAGTAACGAGTAAGGATATTTAGTCACTTCGCTTCAGTGACGTGTGCATGTCTGGCTGCACCTAATCATACGGAGGAGGAGGGGAGGCTGTGACTTCGTGGGTCGGCGAATATTTGGATTCATGTTTGTTGTGAATAACCGAGCGCTTTCATCTGCATTCCATGCACGTGGCTGCAACGAGGACTGGCGGCAAGCACGAAACACTCCCAGAATACGTGGCAGCTCGTTTTGGCCATGACCTGTGGAGGTTAATACTGCTCCGTATTTTTTTATTTTTTAATAGTCACCGATTCACCAAGAACATTGTACATTTTGAACAGCTCCAGTCCCAATAGAATTTCACGAAAGTCCGCATTCACATGGTTCCTTTAATGACATTAAATATTGCTATCTGGTGGCAATGACAACATGGAGGACATTCAGCTAGAGTCACTAAGAGATTAAGAAACACAAGGCGTGGATTGTTATATTGACGCTTCTTGCTTCGACAATAGGCCATTTTCAAAAGTGCGCGCCAACTCCTGTCTGCCATTGCTTGGTCACGAACTCGGAGCGTGTACTGGACCCAACTATAAGGGCTGCGTGAGCGTTCGGCATGAATTCGCTTCAGTTCGCATCAACGTTACTAGAACAACTCCGTTGGGAAACTGCTATAGAGCCTGCTTTGAAAAAGTGGCTCCGATCCGTACTCGAGAACCGAACTAAAGGCGATCGCAACGCCGCCATTTCTCCCGCAGCGGCCACTCCGGGAACTGCACGGCTGCACGTATTGGTTCAGGTCGAGTCGCGCAAGGAGCCGGTGGCGCCATCTCGCAGTGCCATTTCGCAGTAGCTATATAAATGAACTTTCATGTTTTGACTCGTCGCTAAAGGGTGGCGCTGTTATCGTATTTAGTTTGGTCTCGGTGGACGCGAGCGGTCCGGGTTTCAAGGGTGAGTTTCCCAACTGAGTGTTTTAGTAACGTTGGCTCGCATTGAAAATGACTGGCGCCGTCTATGTCTCCTGGGCTGTAAAACGTCTCCTGAGCATGCGCTGTTGCTCTGTAGCGCGTACGTCAGAGGCCGCGCACGCGTCCGCAGTTCGATGACTTCAGCGGCAGCTTTTCACCCCGGGCTTTTCAGTCAGCAGCTTATCACCTGGCCAAAAAATGCTGAGTCACCGGGCTGTGGACGTGTGCGCAGCGTCTGATATAGCGCACAACGGAGCAACAGCGCATACTTAGGAGGCGTTTCACAGTCCAGCAGACGAGAAGTAGATTTTTCTCAAAAGGTGTTTGAATTTAAGTTCAACCGCAGCCGTCGCTATACTACCCGATGGGTTCAATCAAGCAGAGTCAGAAGCGCATGGTCACCGCGCTCATATAGTCTTTCTGGGTTCGCCATCAACGGCTAAACCAAACGCGCGCAGAGAGAAAAAAGCGCAGGATTTCGGCGCCTTTTACCGTGCCTGATTGGTGTCGTCGGTCATATAGGAAACGCTAAAGGATAATGAGCATCGTGACGATGAATTTTTTTAGCCCTGCTTGATTGGCCCCATCCGATCGTGGAGCCGGCTAAGTGAAACGGACTATAAACATCTTTCTTATCGGAGCCGTGTCCGATATTTTCACCGGCTTACCTTCCCGTTTACTCCGCACGAGGCTCGTGGGGTGGCTTCCGCCGACGCTTGTCGTGTTCAGGAGGCATACCAGGACCGCTGCGCTCAGAAGTCCAATCCGCATGCTCGTGGTTTCGAACCTGGGACGAAACCGAAATGAACCAGAGGCTCCTTCCTCCTTTAGCCCCGACACATCTTCAAAACGGGTGTATCTCAAAACGTCCCATTCGCAATTGAACCTTGCACATTTCGACCCATTCTCATTTGGTCCTTCTCGTTTGAACCTTCTCATAAGATCCGAATCGTGTTTTTCGCAACTGGACCCATTCTCATTTCGCCCGTTCGCGCTATGACCGAATGGCACTAGTTCGGCATGCTTCTAACGTCGCCATGCCTTCGCGGCTTTGTCGATGAGCCTTACCTTGCTTGGGCCCCCAACACACCATCAGATATATGTTATGTGTAGAGGTACGCACTGAGAATCGTACATTCACGCCTGCTTCCCTTCCTATAAGCAAACGATAGAAAAAAGCGATGAACATTTAATTTGGAAACTTTGTTTGAACAGAAATAGCCTACATAATAGCAGTGGTTCTCAACTATTGATGTTTCGTGGACTTCTTGTAGAAAGGCGGAGATGATGGAGGACCCCGTTCGGGGTGAGCGGAATAGAAAGATATATGTTTTCATGACAATTATTTAATAAATGGATATAACTAATTGCTAGTGTGAAGTAGACTTACCTCATTGACATACACACGAGAGCACTCTCCCGAAAATTGGGACGTTTCTTCTCAACGTGAAGAAAGACAACTAAGATTGCCGTGCCTGACTCATGAGACAGGGCTTCGCGGACCCCTAGGATGCCTTCGCAGACCCCCTTTTGAGAAGCACTGTACTATAGAAGTGGTGGCATTGTCCCAAGTCGAGAGACCTCAAACAATGTGACATTTCGGAATACGATCTGGTTGCGATAAATAGCTGGTCTGTTTTATTGTCAGCTAGTAGCTTTTCACGACGACCTTGACGCACTGCTAAAATCCTTAGCAGAGAGAGTATGCCTGTAGCGTGGCACACACACACACACACACACACACACACACAAAGTATATCAATGTATTTATTATTATTACTGTAAAAAACGATTTTGGTATAGAAAGAGTCAAGTGCGACGGGTCACAGCGAGATCTTTTTGAGAATGCCTGTTTTGAAAAGGGCCAGATGAAAAGGGCGAAACGAGAACGAGTCCAAATGAGGAGGGTTGGAATGCGAAAGACGAAACGAGAAAGGACCAAATGCGACAGGTCCAAGAGAGAAGATCTTTTTGAGAATGGTTGTTTTGAGAAGGGCCAAGTGAGAAGGTCACAACGAGAACGGGCTCAAATGATAACCACCCCTTCAAAACGTTGGCGCTTTCTTCCGACCTCTCGATACGCTTTTGGCGGCAAGGCACGAAAGCTAGTTTCCAAGGTTAAGGTGCTTTGTGTTTCTGTTTCGCTTTCTGGGATGCCAACTGTTTTCACCTTGCGGACCGGGGCCGTCCCATCCTCAAGGACTGTCTACGTCGCGCGGTAGCCTCAGACGTGATTGAACAATTACTACGTCGGACCTGGCGCTAGGCTGCTTTGCGTCGGCTTTGGAGGAAATGCCAATGCATAATTTGTCTAACACGTGACGGATGCCTCGAGGCTGCCTCAGATTGCGTGAACCTTCTTACGCGCTTAGATTTCTGTAGGTGTCTAAAAGACGCCCTTGAATCTAGTTGTCTGACACACGACAGAATTTCTTTTTCATTTCTGCGTAGCAGCTAAAATAATTCTAAATCATTCCGCAAGAATGGAACCTCAAGTGTCAATATTGTATGGATGCGGGCGACATGGCGTTGACGGTGCTCACATTGCTTGAAGTAAAAGCTTTTAAAATCCAGATTTTGGCTATCGAGTCAAGGTTCACAAAGGCTAAAACGTGCAAATCTTGCAAATACCCAACGAAAGGAAGTGATTTTTTTTTTTTTTGCGCGTAGGTTTAGTTCAAGACTTTTGCATTCTACGAGTACGTTCTCCCTGACGCGTTTCTTGAATTGCTAATCCGCGCGACCTCGCGACGAAATATTCGCGAGAAATTCCTTCCTTCAGCGTCAGACCGCAAGTGCGTCACACGTGCCCGTTTTCTTCAAAACTTCGGTTTTGTAAAAAAACAACTGTACCTCTACGATGTATATATGTATGAGGATTATCGGCAGTCTCTAGCAGTTACTTGTTCACCAGCATTTTACTTTTTTTATTAACGAATAGTTTCTTTTCTTAAGCAACAATCTTTAAAGATCTGCGCAGCAGAACATCCTATGCTACATCCACCCAATTTGCGAACGCACTTGAGTATATAATTTAGCTGTCAAAAAGTAGCGAGGCACTTTCTCCTGGAACATATGTGGTAGTTCTGTTTCTAGATTATATTTAGTCATTCATTCTCTTTTTATGTTAAAGGCAACATGCGATATTCTGTGACGCGCTATAAGGAAGTTGTGTGCCTTCGAGTGACGAAATGATTGTCCACGTCAACGAGCTATGAATACAATTACATTTCAAAACACTTTCCTTACACTCTAAGCGTTGTTGTAAGATTTATCGTAAAAGTCACGCCGTTTAATAATTAAGAATCACTACGCAATGACGCCTGTGCCTTCAATATTCCTAGACAAATTATCGTAGACATTTGCAAAGAAATAACCATTTTTTTCGTTTTTATTTTAATACTTCATTCCTGCATGCACGATTCCACACCTGTGGTAATAGTCATCGTGGTGTACCGTCGTCGATTCAAATTACTCAGAAGAGTACACTTCGGTACCATTTGTCGAATAGTTTATACTTATGCAACTAGCCCACGGGAGTGTCTACCATAGACACATGTAGAATATCAGTAGAAATCAAACAATCATTTGGTATTTCATCTAGCATCTACTCCAACCGTACCACCCAAGACATAAAATCCCCAAAAATCTGCGACTAAAAATTTATCGAGTTCGTCAGTTCCAATAGAAAGAAGAAAAAGACGAGAGAAAAACCCGCTATTTATGTCAGCACAATGGCATACTCTCAAAAGCAGTGACTCAAAATGTAAGGCCCTCTGCCGATTAATCGGATCGCCGACCTGCTAGGTTTGTACTACCTAATAACAATCTTAAGACTTCCTCTAACAAAATCTCCTGCGCGGTTACTTTTCCGCACAGCACGCAACGAAATTAAGTCACATACATTTACGGAGTCGCTCAGCCTAATCATTAGGCATGGGCTAATATTAAGGCCAAACAGGGTACGTTCTGTAACACCCGGCATGACAGTATTTATGACAGTGATCATCGCTCTCCACTGCAGCGGCATTCGGTGTTACTGCCACCGCTACCAGAGGCGCTGGACTTCCAGCAATTGACGGACCGCGGAAGCTACGTTCGATCTAACGTCAACACCACGAAGCAAACACCGAAAAATTGGTCGACCACGAAAAAAAGTTGTAAACATAAAGCGTAGTATACGTGACCACCCGATTCACACGACATTGCCGCAAGCATCATCATCGTCGCGAGCTTTGCAGGAAAGAAAACCCGCGAAACTTCCAACACTGTTGTGCGCCTGTACCCAGTTAATTGAAGGAAATGTCGGAACGTCGAGACCCCTTTTACTCGGTACTGCGTAGCTATGACGCCAAACTTCGGACCGAGACCGTCGTTGTCATTTCGAAGGATAGACCAACTCACCTCTCGTGGCAGGTTTTAGTTATCCTGAAGATGGAAAGCAAGCACGTCGCACAGCAGAGCGAGCTGTGCGGAAAAGAAGCGATGGCGGCGACGCGTCCTTTGAGGAGCTCCTTCCAGCTCCGCCGTCTCTGGTCCGAGGGAGTCGTTGAGAAGGCTCTCCTCTGGCAGCGTTAAATTGCGCCGTGTATTCCAGAGGAAGGTCGGTTTCCCCGGGAATTACACAATGTTGTCTAGCGATTTCTCCTGCTTCTTCGAAGGGCTCGCTCCTCCCTACGCGGAAAGAAACCAAGACGCGCCAACGTATAAGAAAAACAAAAAAAACAAAATGTAATAAAAAAAAATTCCGGAGATTAACTCGCAAAACACGTGCCCTTCGTCGCCGGTCGCCTTCCTTCCAAAGCCTTTCCCCGGTGTCGCAATACCTCCGATGGGGCGGGACTTCGGCATTATTTTTTATTTTATTTCTTGTCTGTCACGAGTCACTTCTCGACTCATTCACTCGGCTCAGGTTACCTTTCTGTGCCACGGTCACAGCAACCTCCCCTCGCTTTCTTTGTGACACGGCGTGCCTTGATTTCATTCACCGCGGCCATCACGATTTGCCCTCTCGTGGTATCGAGAGGTTTCTGGTTTCAGTTTCTGGCGTTTTATTTATCGCTGGTTTCCCCCTTTCTGCGTGCAATTCCGCAACGAGAGGTTGCTGACTTTTATCGCCGTTAAAAAGTAATCCCGAGGTTGTTTTTTTCTTTTTTTTTAATGGGTGATCGGGTGTACTATGTGAGCTCCCTCGGGAGTCAGAGCCAAGGCGAAGATAGACCATGAGCTCTTATTCCTCCAGATCAACCTGATATTAACCGTCCACGTAGAGGCGGTGGCAACCGCATCGACCTCATTTCTGTGGCTATGTTCTCAGGATCGATGACTCCAACAGGGCTTAGGCGACGGCAATCCTAGGGTGCCTAGTTAAGAGCCAGCATTTACTATGATAATCCGGAGCACGCTAGTTTCTCGATAAACTGTTCTAATGTTTCACACATTCTGGGAACATTCGTATGAACCGTTCTCCCCTTCTCTTTTATCTCTGTGTTCATTTATTTGGAACACGGAAGAAAATCGTGTAAAGCTCGTAATAAACACAACGTTAAACGCCGTTAATTATTGCTATTTAATTAATCAATAGATAATTTAAACGTTCTTCATCGCAATATATTTCCGGGATTCAAAACAAGTAAGATATACTATGCAAGTATATACGAGGGGCGTTCATGAAGTTCGTATCATTGTCCCGAAGGAATAGAGATTCACCAATCAAACTCAAGTAGGAGTTCAGACTTTCTCTGTACATGTTCGCCATCAAAAGTTACCCACTTTTTCCAGCGATGAACAACATGCCGGAGGCCATTGTTATAAAACTGCTTGTTTTGAGTGTTCAGGAATCGCTCCACTTCAGCAATCACTTGGTCGTCGTCCCTAAATGCTTTCCTCTTGTTTGGCCACACTGGAAGCGTCTGCGCCATCTAACCACAGTGTCATAAAGTGGGGCGTTATCCCCGAACAACGCTCCCAGATTAGAATCAATATCCTTGGCATTGCTTCCCTTCAAATAGAAAAAACCGGATCACTGCCTGTGCTTGGCACCGACGGGCGGTGCCATTTTTGTTTCGACTCCCTAGCGGTGTTCCGCGCTACTATAGCACGCGATGTTTATACTGTGCGGAAACTAGAAGGAGGCGCGCTCATGTTGATGCCTGTCTTGTTCCGTTTTTTTATTTTTTTGTGACGATAATACGAACTTTATGAATGCCCCACGTACATATTAGCGTCAAAACGCTGATCCGTCTTATAACTTGCACATGGGTGCATCCCAACACGCATTTTGCTGTATACTATCGCTATATATTCTGTTATAATATCAGTACTCTTTTTTTCATCTTTCTAATATTCTAATACTAAGAAGTATTTTGTTTTCTGTGTTGACGTACATTTTCTTCTTGGACCCGTCGGTGTCTGCAGTATCGTTAAAGTGATAGGATTATTGAGTCAAAATTTTATTGGCTAAACTCAAAACCCACTTTGTTTCATGATGTCAATAGTTTTGGGATTGAGGAAAAGTCAACTGCTTCTCAAGATACCGAGCGCACCAAACGTTATGCCGAAGAACAGTACAGTCTGGACAAACGCACGCTCCGTGGAAGCCTAAAATTTGATTTGCATGCTCTGCAATCGCAAATTCTGAAAGTGCACGTTCAAGACACTACCAGAAAAGCATCCGGAGGGGACCGTTTGATATACGTATGACCAGGCGTATGACTGACCTAGAAATCTTAACCAACAAGCTACGTCCTCGGCCTGAATGCGGTTAACTGTCGTCCCAAGGTTAAACAGGGTGCACCTTTCTTTGGCTCTGTGAAAAAGCGGACCGCCAGAACCATCCGCATCTTTTTCTTCACCACTTCCATCGCTCTTTTTTCTTTTTTTCGTCTCGTTCTTTTATTGTTAGTACTAAGTATAGTGGCCTCAAAACGTTATATATTTGCGTTCAGCTTCCTGAAGTTCGTTTGGCGGCCGGAATCCTCATACTTCGCCGCGACGTCAATTATCACAAACTCTCCATTGTTGCCTACTCCGTATAAACTTTTTCACCCATAAAGCCGGCGGTCACCGAAAAGACCGGTTCGTGGAAGTGTGCCAATGCGGGGCCAGCCTGCTTCTTTTGTGCGGCACGTAGACCGGGCGCATTGAGACGCTCGGGTATTGCCTCGGGGGCGTACGCGCCCAGTCAGCCAGGGCGTATTTTCGGTAAGGCATACGCGTATAATGCGCAAGGTCGTGAGCGGGTTATCATGGCCCGCTCTTCAGAAACGATGTGACCTAAAACGCGCGCGCGGTCAGGTCGCGCCGGGACATAGTTTGCCGGCCTTGTGCCTCACAATTTCCCCTCAATCCTATCTCTCCTGTGCGTATGCATGTGTGTCCTTAACGGTTTCAGTGACGGTGTACAGGAACGGCACTTATGCATGAGCGGGTCCCACAATCCGATATTTCCTGTTGGTGTGTGGGTGAGGTTTGTTGCTTATGGCGTCATCGAGTAAAACGCATAAAAAAAGTAGCTATTCTATTTAAAACCACGGTAGAGAGATGTTACTCAAGTTGATTTCGTGAAAATGAAGTCTGACCACAATAATGAGGCGATGCACACAAGTTTTGCACTTCCAATAAATACCGCTTAGAATTATTCGTTGACGTTCATAACCTACAAATATCGCGTTTGATTTTTCTTTTTTCTACGCAATGGAAGTTGCCGTAAAAATTTTAGAAAAACGAGCAACGTTCACCTTCTCAACTCCCAGCCAGAACCAGCGGTCACGTGATCTGGGAATCGCAAGCATGGCGCCCCGACTGGTGCCCCACGCGTGCAAGCGCGTACAGCTTACGCGTGAACATATGTTCGACAAGCATGCCATTGCACGAGTTTGTCCGCACGAGCAAAGATATGGCAGCGGCCAGTTGCCTTTCTTGCCGCCAGTGCTTATCGTAACCAGAGCCGCATATGTAGAGAGTTTGGCATTTATTTGGAAGTATAGGAGACAAATGAGGAGGCGCCATTGGCCGAAAGCGTCCAGGGCGTGTTCCAGGGCGTCTTCGCAAATTCGAATGTGGCCAACCAGAAGCCAGAAATAATACCCTGGCGGTGGTCGCGAGAAACGAAATTAATGAGCGCGTCGGAGTGACCCTCGGTGACTGAAAATAGGGTGCAGCTGATGTTTCAATCACGGTCATCCAAAATCATGGTAGAAGAGCGCGACTAGCGGAGCGATCGACATAATCCGTACGCCAGGCGCCGAGGGCCGGGAATCTGCCGTCCGAGCGGTCACGCTCTGTCCGAGCGAAACAGAGTTCGAGCGGCAGATTCGTCTTTTACATCTTTCTGCATGATCATATTCGAAACATCAAGTGCACCCTATTTTCAACCGTGAAGGGTTACTACATTTAACTCTTACGCGCTTATTAAAACCATATACCTATGATTAAAACTGTTTCTAGCTACTATTGCTGGGGGATTCTTTTCAAATCCTAGTTTGTCAAGAGATCACGTCAAGCCCTCTTTCTGCTCCTGGTGCACGCCCTGGCTCTGCCCGCGCCTCCCATTGACCAAACTCTCTCTATACACGGCTCCGATCGTAACCACGCGCTCTATGAGTTTCCCAGAACACAGGGCGCGCGCCGAGTTCCAGAGATGGTTAAGGTCCGGCTATTCCCGTCATCGCAGCTATTCTGAACGACTCACTACCCGAATCCAAGTCGAGGCATTGCTTGTCACGAGCCCAAATCGAATCCTCAAGCCGTGCGCACTAAGGGCTCATTCACACTGGAAGCGGATCCGCGTTCGCAAAGCGGTTGCGAACGCGGTTGTATAAGGATTCAGTACAATTGCACGCGCATTTGATGGCATCAAATGCGCGTGCAATTGTACTGGATCTTTATACAACCGCGTTCGCAACCGCTTCGTGAACGCGGATCCGCTTCCAGTGTGAATGGGGGTAATAGGGAGTATTCACTGGCGGCCATAGCTGTGTGCGCGAATGCTGAGTGCGTGCTGATGGCGAGCTTCCACAGTTCTTTTGCAACGTGCATTCCGCACCATCAAAAGTGCCGGTCTTTGCAGCCAATTGATGTGAGCTCGTTCTGAGCATGCGCTCTAAACAGCACCCACAAATATGGCGTCCAGTGAATACTCCCTATAGGGGCTTTTACCAAGCCGTTACCGTGTTCCGCGTACCGAACTACCGGAGCCTTCGAAGCATGCTTTGCAGCGCGCGCCCAGGCGATACCGTGACCAGCGGGGCGTGCGTATAGCGTATGGACCAGCACAGGGCTCTAACGCCACGCCATTGGCTCTGAGTTCACCCCACTGCGGTGGCGCTGCTGTCGGCAGGGCGCATGCGCAGTCGCTTCGTCTCGCTCGAATTTGGTTTCTGCGCACGCTCAGTACCCACGCCCTGGGCGGAAGGATTGTTTGGAAACAGCGCGTTGATGTAAGAAGCTCCCGCAATTGGAACAATATAAAGTTTCAGTGGTAGACCATTCCGACGGCTCCGATATCCGATGATCGGAACGGTTTACTTAGAAATCTCTAACGAGGAGGAGTTAATCGCGAAGATGTGAGTGTCGTCATGATTAGCCGTTTACCTTGTCTTGTCCAAGCTTAGTGCAATCACAATATGAGAAATCCTTTAGTCTAGTTTTTCTATTTTTAAACAAAACTTTCCTCTCTCTCTCTCTGAGGTGGCATATCGCGTAGCACATCACTGCACCGTCAATATTGTAACTTCTTATAAGGTTGTAAATTGTTTGTACGGCGAAAAACGGCGAAAAGCCTCTCATAAACCGAAAAGACAATCAAGGTGGTTCACAAAACTTACGAGGTTTTTTGTTTTTTTTTTCCATTTAAAAACTGACGTTATCTGGTACTTGCGTCAGAAACATTATTGAACAATACGATTTGATTTCAGTCATTTCTGATAACGTGCAAATAACGTTGCCGACCTCATTTGTAACTTTGTTGAGAACTAAGAGGTGTATTTAACTTGTAGAACAGCAACCAAGCAAATTACGCGCTAAACTGGCTTGGCAGCGCGAGGTCGATCTGACATAGAATAACTGCACTCATTCACGCTGTGTATGAGAACTTTAGCTAGTGCAGTACAACCGTTAGCCAGGGGTCTTTAACGTGCATCACGTAATAATAGAGAGTTTTAGTAGATCGTTCCGATACCTCCGATACCCCCGATAACGATACTTTATATGTTAGCGCAAAGGCGGAGGCAGAGTATCGGGTATCGTTATCGGAGTCATCGGAACGATCTACTAAAACTCTCTAGTGATACAAAACAACAGGCCGATAGCTCATCCATATATACTGAAGCGCACGGGTGATGGAAATGGAAAGCAAAATCCCTGGGCATAGCCCTGGGTTCTGCAGCGCGTGCTTTCCGAGAATCGGTGCGCTATGGTTCCTGGCAGGACAAAAAAGGCAGGTCCTCTCTTTCGACGACCAGCCTCCAGCAACACGTTTGCTGCCTTCTGACGTTTTTTTTTTTTTGTTTTTTGTTTTGGTTACGCGTGCACATTTGAAGCTAGCAAGACGCCGAAGTATTATCAAAGATTGGTGCTCGCGTTGGAGACAGGATAGCTGAAAGACGTCTCTGCCGTTCTTTCCCTTGTAACGGACTATAGTTGCTTTATTATAAAATACTATTCTAAACAAAGTTGAAGGGCTCAGGATTGACGAATAGTCTCCAGCATAAAAGGGATAATTTTTAAAGCTACGGGGTCTGCAAAACCAAGAGAGAAAAAAATATAGAAGTTGGGGCTTGACAATAAGTTCAACTTAAATTATAAAACAATTTCAGAAGCTTTATAAGTATTCAATTTGGGCCCTTTGACATTTGTAGTTTTCTAGATATCTTTCTACACTGTGTTGAGTTTTTATTGTAATACGCTGGTGATGTTAATTTTGATGAGATGCTTTACAATCGAAACATATATATACTCGTAACTGTTGTATATGAAAACAAAACGTTGTTTAGTAGTGTTGTCTATTTTTGCGTTCTAGCTGATCATTATTTTGTAAATACCCTTCTCCCCCATTGCATGCACTACCCTTAAATGGACCTTCGGGGTATTAATATAAAAAATAAATAAATAAACTGTTGATGATTTTGAATAGAAACTGACACTGAGCCCCATAAAAAATGGAGGATCGGTGGCCGAGTGGGCTAGCGCACACCAGCTCGAAGCCCGTGGAGCGAAAGCTCGCGCTGCAGAACGCAGGGATCCTGGGTTCAGTCCACACCCCTGCACGTTTCGATCTGGATGAGGATCGTACCGGCCTGCGGTCGTTTATCACTACTGCGTGGTGCACGTTAAAAACCCTCTCTAGCGGTTGTACAGCACTGGCTAAATTTTTCTGGGAGACAAGTCGCCCGTTGAGGCAGCCTAAGTTCTAGACTGTATAAACATACACACAACCCTTTTATTTATTTTTTTAGCCAAGGGTTTGTGTTTAGAACGTGCTATACTTCGTTTCAGCTTGGGTCCAGACGCAGCCGATGCTACAAGCGCGAGCTCCGGGCTTTCAGCGTCCCTGCCAAGCACGCGCGCTCGTGCAATGCATGCACTGTTCAGGGCAGCATGCTCGCGCTTGTAGCATCGGCTGCGTCTGGACCCAAGCTGAAACGAAGTATAGGCGAGGTTTAATTTCTTTGTTATGCTGTGTTAGTAAACACCGAGCTGTGGGGACAACAAGTTCGATAAAGCACACCCTATAGTTCGATCTCCTGCCCAATACTCGCGGACAGCTTTCTGTGGCACTTCAGAAGTTGTGAAGAATGCGCGTGTACAGCTTTGATGGGCGCCCAAAATCTGCGAGCGCACGCGCGCCTATAACTTTGCATAGCCACAGAAAGTTGTCCGCAAGTATATTACCCTCGTTACACGGACCCACTTAACTGCAGCTACGTTGGGCCACAGTTCGCGCACCACACTTGCGGACAACATTCTGCGTCTATGCAGTCAACTGTCAAAGCAGAACACTGTAGTCAAAGCTATGGGCAAACGTGCGCTTGAACATCTTGAGCACGCATCAAAGCAGAGCACGCGCGCTCTTCACTTCTTCTAAAATAGCTGTCTGAGAGTATATGAGTGCGAAAACTGTGGTGCCGCGTAACAACAGTTAAAGCTGAGTTAACCGCGGTCAAGGCTGCCCATGCAGCAGTGGTATAAGTCACGTTTTCCAGCCTGCAAAAGTTGGTCAACGTACGCGTGATTTTTTCTAACGACGAATATCAAATACCAATAGGCTTTTTGACTGCGTTAAAAAAGCGACGTATTACTAAAACAAAAACGCTTAGAAGCTCACGGTGGCGTAGTAATATTTAGGTATATGTTCCTGAGGAACGTTCTCTACATATGGTGACCGCGACATTGCGTTCTCCGTATGACTGAGTTCAATCCCAAGGTCACGTTACCAACTCCTGATGCGTGATTAGCCCGGAAGGATGCCGAACAAATGGTTCATCGGTCATCACCAAACGTAAAGGAATAACAAAAAAACATAAATGCGAGTCGATTGGTGACGAGATGTTTCGGTGGGTCTCTCTTACGGTTCCACCCGCTGACTTAATGATCGACATTATGAGTTTCGAACGACGAGTTCGATGGTGTGTCAAAGAAGCAAGGTGAAAGCTTCGGGACGTCGCGTTCCTTACTCCAACGCCGACAAAGCCGATAGTCTGAAATTAGTCTTTATTTCCATCGAGATCAAAAGTAATAGACCTATTGCTATATTACCCAAGCATCAAAGAGAATGTGGGGATTGGTGTTCCACGCGCCGCACGTGCTAGCCTCAGCAGTAGAAACTTTTCTAAAGAAAATACCTAAAACAAATGGTATCTTGCACGCGCGTTCGTCAACGCTTTATTTTGGTTATTTACTTTGAATATTTTATACGGGGAAGGCGTGCGCGTGTGGCGCGTGGAACACCAATCCCTGCATTCTCCTTGATCCTTGGGTAATATAGCAAATGGTCTATTCTACTCAAGATGTCATATATTAGAGAGTTTTAGTAGATCGTTCCGATGACTCCGATAACGATACCCGATACTCTGCCTCCGCCTTTGCGCTTACATATATAGTTTCGTTATCGGGGGTATCGGAGGTATCGGAACGATCTACTAAAACTCTCTATTGAGCGTTTGGCCATTCATGTAAAGTGGATCACAGCGAGGCTTGTGGTCACACAACTTGCCAATTGTGACTGCAAATTTCAGGACGGCTGAGTTGAGTGTTATTCGGTTTTGCCAACATTTATTAAAATTTCTTGCCCGTAGATAAAGAATAACAATATCCATGTTCATGTTCATGTGATCGGCAAGCATGTTTGTTGTAATTATGAGTCACTTGAGGGAAATTCCGATACAGCACGCAGACCATGCTAGCTGATCGTATAGTGCTCATATTGAGTAGATTATCTCGAGACCGATGCAGGCTGGGCCACGAATGCCTTACGCTGCTGTCATGTCGGCGAACGCGAGTGCTGCTCCACCTACCACGAATGCGTCTGGGACCCTCGATCGTCAGTCTTCGTCAGCTTGGACTGCCCCTGACATCGGCAATCACAAGACGGATTTGAACTACGATACCGCTACATCGGCTGCGTGTGCTTCGACGGTCGCGGGCCGTGCGGGCCAATCTGGTCCGCGGGTCAACTCCCCAATGAACGCTTACCGACGACGGTTTTGTGCCGTGGAAGTCTCGACGCCAAGCAAAGGCCTCCAGTGGAACGTCCAAGAACTGCAAGGTAAAATCTGTACCGCGCAAGGCGCTGTCGAAGGCCCTGTTTGTGTCTAGGCTAGATCCGGACACATCGGTTACAGAGGTGCTCGATATTATCAAGCCTGTTCTGAAGGCAAAGATCGCCTGTTGTGCTAAACTTAGGACGAAATACACCTCGTATGCGTCCTTTCATATATCTGTGGAAGACGAGACGTTCGAGGCCTTAAATAACCCTGAAGTCTAGCCGGAAGGGTGCCTGTTTCATCAGTTTTTCGGGAAACTGGACGCGTCGCGCGTGTCTGAATCAATAGACCAAAATGGCAGCGTCGAAGAACACAATTAAGGTATACTATCAAAACGTCCGCGGATTACGAACGAAGGCAGATGAATTTTCGTCGAACCTAGCGCTTTCCTCTTTTGACATAATCTGTCTTACTGAAACTTGGTTATGTGCCGAAATACATGATTCACAATATTTTACGAATGACTACACTGTGTTTCGCCGCGATCGTGATTATAGCGCCACTGGTCAACGTTTCGGAGGTGGGGTGTTGATTGCAGTCTCGAGCAAGTTAAAATCGTGCTGTAGCCAAGACCTTGAGACTTGTGATGAGTGCGTATGGCTCGAAATTTTATTGCGTGATCGTAGTAAATACCTCATCGGAAACTATTACTTCCCACCTAAATTTGAATGCTCAACTTTTATTTCACACTTCGACACTTTAACAAGTCTAATCAATTTTAGCGAATACAAAGTGCAAATTTTTGGAGATTTTAACCTTCCAGGCGTAGACTGGGCCCTTGGCAGACTTGATTGTTGTGATTACCTGACAGAGAGCATAGCTTCTTGGTTTTTGCCACTTATCAACTTTTATGGTCTTTCACAGCACAATAATCTAACGAATGCTTCTGGCAATACACTTGACTTGCTTTTATCAAACTTCCCTGTCGGCGCGATAGCGTCTTCGTCACACCCCTTGGTGAGGGTCGATTTTATCATCCGCCCTTTGAAGCCGAATTTTACTTGCCATGTTTATCGCGAGAACTATCGAAATTCATTTACTGTTACGAAAAGGGAGATTATTTCCGCATTTACAGGCATGTAGAATCACACTCGTGGTCTGAGCTATATGATTCGAATGACTCAGATTTTGCAGCACAAAAATTGACGTCGGTAATGAAGGAAGCTATCGAAAAGTATGTGCCTAAAAGGCTCGTTAAACCGAGGAAATTTCCGAGCTGGTTTTCGAGGGAATTGAAGACGGCTCTGCGTAAAAAGACTCGTTTTCATGGTCTATACAAGAGAACGTGTAAAAAAGTATGGTACCAAAAGTTTTCCAACTTTCGTTCCTTAGCTAAAATATTGCTTGCACGTGACAAATACGTCCACGAAAGACATGTTGAAAATAGTTTATATTCTGATCCCAAATCTTTCTGGAAACACGTAAACACCAAACCGCATTCGTTTTCACAACATTCATCTCTGCGCTCTTCTAGTAACGGTGATACTCATTATGTTACATCGCCAAAAGACATCGCTGATGAGTTTGCCTCGTTTTTTAGCAGCTGCTACTTTTCGCCCATACATTCGGTGAAGTCAGATCTAATCAATGATCCCAGTGATGGGGACTCGCTCTCCCTGTTCAGTGTTGCTACACGGGACGTTGAAAAGGCGATAAAAAAGCTCAAGCCGAAATCGTCAGTGAGCACTGATGACATTCCACCATTTATTATTAAAGGATGCTGTGGGCTTCTAGCGCCAATTTTAGCCCATATTTTTAATGTATCTTTGCGTACCAGTATGTTTCCAGCAATATGGAAGGAAGCCATAGTTGTGCCCATTCATAAAGCTGGTGATGCTAGTAGTGTATCAAATTACCGTCCCGTGTCACTACTGTGTGGTTTTGCTAAAGTATTTGAAACCAATATGCAAGAATGTCTTTTCTCTCGTTTATCTAAGTATCTGACGCTGCAACAACATGGTTTTATTAAAGGACGCTCTGTCGAAACTAACCTTTGTACTTTTCTACACTACGCAGCCCCGGTCGTTTCAAACCGAGGGCAGGTTGACTCGGTATATTTCGATCTTACAAAGGCTTTCGACAAGGTTGACCATGCTTTGCTTGTACATAAATTGAAACAATATGGTTTCGCCCCTAAACTTTGTGAATGGGTTTATAGTTACTTGTCATCGAGGAAAAATTTTGTTCGAGTTGATACTGTGTTATTTAATCCGTTTTTCCCAACTTCAGGCGTACCCCAGGGGTCAGTGTTGGGGCCACTGTTGTTCCTGGTATTTATAAATGATATTTTAAATTGTGTAAAGTTTGCTAAAGTGCTTTTATTTGCCGATGACATTAAGTTATTCTCAAGTATTTGTTCTGAAAAAGATTGTGATGCATTAGAGTCCGATGTTTTGAGTATTTTGCAATGGTGCTCATCCAACCGTTTGCCTTTGAATATAAACAAAACTAAAGTCATCTCGCTAACTAGACGTAAAAATCCCTTACATTTTAAGTACACGTTGGGAAACTGTATTATTACTCGAACTGATATGATCAGGGACCTCGGGGTGTTAGTCGATTGCAAACTTACGTTCAGTTCTTATGTAACTACTATTTGTGGTACCGGGTTCAAAATGCTTGGTATGATCTCCCGTTTGACTCGGCACTTCCAAGCACCTGAGGCCATATTACGTTTATTTTGTGCTCTGGTCAGGCCCAGGCTCGAATTCGCTTCTGTCGTGTGGAACCATTTAACGGAGACTGAATGTAGACGTATTGAAGCGGTGCAAAGGCGTTTGGTTCGCATAGTCTATGATCGATACTTCCACAGGAGACTTTACTTCGACCACCATTCTCTGCTTAAGATTTTGAATCTCAGCACTTTGGATGACCGAAGGCATTGCCGAGATGCGGCTTTTCTACAAAAGCTTATCCAGGGTGTAATGGACGTACCTGACCTTTTGGGCAGCATAAAGTTACGTGTGCCAACGAAAGTCACGCGACAGTGCGACATGTTCTACCCCGACATGCGATTAAAGGAGTCACCAATCTATCGTATTCAGACATCATGCAACCTCCTTGTCCAGCACGATTTTTTTCATGCCTTATTTTACCTTTAACACCTGATGGGTATTTTATGTACTTTGTTACGACTGTTTTATTATGCTGACTGTTCTAATATGACTATTGTGGTTTCCATATGTTTGCATGTTTCATAGGAATCTGACTTCTGTGCACCAATGTCAAAACCATTATGGTGTTTTTGGGCACGCAATAAATAAATATCAATCGATCAATCAATCAATCAAAATCTTCAAGTTGGAACCTCGTATTGTCAGCTGTGCGTATACCCATACACGTAAAATAATAAAAAGGAACACGATGGAGCTATGGCAGTTTTCTCGGTTTAATAAGCCATTATTTGATCCAGGAAACGGAGCGCACTTTACGGCACGATATTCCCTTAGCAGGATACGTCGTAACAAGCGGTGAGGCAAAAGGAACGTCGCTGTTTCTTCAGTAAATCTTCCATACAAGTATAACCACACTGTTCTTTTTTCTTTTTCTGTCGTCTACGTTGCGAGTTTTTCGCTGCATATATCAATTTAGGAAAGCCCATTGCTCCACGATGACAACGTCCCCGAGTTTGGGAGAGAAAAAAAGTCCGTCCATGAAATTAATCCGCCTTTCCTGACGCGATTGTACGCCGAAACAAACCCACCGTGGTTTATTCATCCCAACGACGTCAAGGCGAAAACAGCTTTTTTAGATTCTTTCATGGGCGCAATTTGGAAACCGGTTGCTTGGTCGAAGATATAAACAATCCGACAGACGTGTGTTTTCCGGGAGTTTGGTGTATGTAAGGTGAAGCGTATTTTCATTTTTTTTTAAGGCTGCCAACTCTTCTTATATAAGAGATTCCGAGGCATGTTAGTCATACCTGACAAAATCGTCATACGCGGAATACGTTTCTGGGTCGGTAAATCTCGGTGCAATCCACCAAGAGTCATATCGCCGTTTCCGACAAAAACGCCATTGGTTATTGCAATCGTGACGCGACCGCTTACGCCAGTTTATGGGATTCAGGTGGGGCGCCACACGCGGGGACGATGTCTCACCCGTCAGATTTGACGGGGTTTAGCAGTTCCCGCGTCAACACCGTGGTCACATCGCGCGGTCACCTGTTCTACGTTAAATGGGCCGCTGAAATAAAGAGCAAATGAAATAACCAGTATAGGCCACAGCTGCTTTGGACCGCGATTCTAACGTGATGATTATCGAGCTAAATAGAAAGTTTTAAAATATAGGTGCCTTCAAGCTTTGGGTTCCCCAAACAGCTTGGTGCGTCGGACTGCACAATTGCGCAAAACTTGCGCACTCGCGCAGTGCAACGCCAAAAGCTGCTCGTCGGGGAGACGAGGCGTTGGGGCCCCCTATTCTAAAACCCTATTGACTTGCTAAAGAATACACACTTTGCACACGCGCCAGATTACAGCCGCCATTGCTGACTTTCTCTTGCCTTACCGAGATGCCCAGCCACTGAAGCGGGCGTTGACGAGCCTCCACAAAGGCTTATGCTGGGCAGAAAGACACAGTAGCACCTAAAAATGCAATAACCTGGCCTGCCATGCATGGTACTAATGATGAAGTGAGGTAAACGAAAAAAGAGAAAAGAAAAACTGAACGTCGGTTATGGCGGCGCCCATGCACAGCTGCTGCAAAGCGTTTATATCAGTGGTCTCAAACTCATTTGAGTGTGGGGGCCAGATAGCCCATCACTGAAAGGCCTAGGGCAAACGTTAAACGGGAGAGGGGGAGGAAGGGAAGGGTTCAAAAGGTTTAAAAAAGAAGAGACCTCGTGCTTTATGATGTTTATAAACTCAGTTCTGCCAGTGACATCTTTAGATTTGATTTGTTTACATGACTACTTTGTGTCCCTACCTGATGTGGTAACATTATGACTACTTTGTGTTCCTACCTGATATGGTAACATTAATCAATATGACACCGCCCCGCCAACGTGCTGGCATTTTTAATATAACGAGAGAGCAAGTACACTGTCGTTCCCGTGGCTCACTTCACTTGGGAATCAGGCAAGCTCAACATGTGTCTTTAAAAAGCAATCAGTTAATATGACAGTTCGTGCTTTTCTGACGATTTTATTACAACACTTTGAAAAAATACTTGTCTATTAATGGTAATATTTTTTGAAGGCGAGAATCCCGAGCTCGTTGCTTTATCTTTGGCAGTTGCTCCTGCTGAACAAGAGTTCGAGCGGACGAGATGCATCATTTAACAAAGAGTTTGCGCATGCAGCCTAGTAGTGGTATTTTTGTACATTACAAAAAGCTTGGAAGGAAAAAATAAAACGAAACAAAGGAAAAATTAACGCAGATAAGTATAAACTCTGTGAATAGGTGAAAAGACCAGAGCTACGTTTTGAGCGAAACTGAATCGACGAGTAGTAGAGAGAGTCAGAAAAGGAAGAACAGAGAGGTTAACCTAGGTTAAAGTCCTGGTTGGCTACTCTGTTTTGGGGAGGGGGTAGTGGGGATGAGATGAGATGAGATCACTATGGTGCATGCCATTTCTAGCGCACGAGACATGGGAACCGGGACTCGTAGCCTGTTGCCTGCGGGCCGCGTCCCATCGATTCGTGGGCCGCATGCGGCCTGCGGGCCGCGTGTTTGAGACCCCCGGTCTATATGTATAGGCAGACTAGGCCCGATTAGAGTTCTAAACCCTGCTGCCAAAATGGATTATGGCGATGAGCGAGACGAAAAGCGTCGCTGCGATGGACTTTCCATTAAAGCCCTTTGATAAAATTAACGCCTCGCGTTTCTTCGAAGTTACGCGTTCGCACAACTATTGTTGTGCGAACGCGTACAGCTACTAGCTTTGAGCGAGTGCTGCGCCGCCGTTCCCTTCCAGGGACCCAAGGACTGCATGATCGAGTCACGGGCCTCGTGCTTTGGTGCGTTTTATTCTATACTTTCAAGACGAACACAAACATCAAGGGTCTTCACTTTCCACAACTGGCCGAAAGCGGAGCCGTTATAGAGAGAGTTTGGTCAATGGAAGGAGCGGGCAGAGCCAGGGTGTGCTACTAATAATAATTTGGGTTGTGTGGACATTTATACAGCGTGTAGTTGGTCAGCCATTTCAAAGTTGCGACGAGTCGCTCGCTGTAGATGAGCAATTTAGCCAGTGCAGTATACTAGCCGCCAGATGCAGAAAGAGGGCTTAACTTACTCTCTTGGCCTACCAGAAGCCAAAATTAATCTCCTATTGGTGGTAGCGAAAAACAGGTTTAAAATGCGCGTAAGAGTTAAATGTAGTAACTCTTCATGGTTGAAAATATGGTGCACGTGATGTCTCGGACGTTGTCTGACCCGTGGTCTGACCGCTCGGACGGCTGATTCCCGACCCTAGGTGCCTGGCGTTCGGGCTGCGTCGATCGTTCTGCAAGATTTTATTTTGCATGACCGTGATCAAGAAATCACGTGCACCATATTTTTAATCACCAAGAGTTACTCCGACGCACTTATTAATTTTGTTTCTCAGGACCACCGCCAGGGTATTTTTCGTGGCTTCTGGCTGGCCACATTAGAATTTGTGAAAACGCCTTGGAACAGGCCCAGCCCGCTTTCGACAAATGGCGCTCCTCATTTGCCTCCTACACTTCACAATGTATGACCCTCTCTATATATGGCTCTGGACAAAATTTCACTACTGGGTAGGAGATCGAACTATAGGGGGCGGTTTATCGAGCTTGTTGTACCCCCAGCCCGGTGTTTAATTACACAGCATAACAATGAAATTGAAGCTCGCCTATACTTCGTTTCAGCTTGGGTCCAGACGCAGCCGATGCTACTGGCGCGAGCTCCGGGCTTCCAGCGTCCCTGCCAAGCACGAGCGCTCGTGCAGTACAGGCACTGTTCAGGGCCACACGCTCGTGCTTGTAGCATCGGCTGCGTCTGGACCCAAGCTGAAACGTAGTATAGCGCGGTTCGGGCACGAGCGCTTCGCTCTGACCAGTGCTTTGATCGCACGAGGAGCGGCCTTCGAATCGTCACCTTGGATTTCTCTGATCAAAAACAAACAAGAAAATACGGTTTGTTTTTCCAACGGCTTAAGCGTACCGCTAGACGCGTGACTGTTCCATCTCCTCCCAGATATATGACGTCTTCAGTAAGATTAATTCTGCATTAATCGGCAGAAATAAGGACAGTGTCAGACTATCAACTTTGACGTTGTTTGTTTGAGAATGTGATAACAAGCTTCCACCTCATTTTTTAGACACACCATACAACTTGTCATTCGCAGCTAATGATAAGTAGCCGGGGTCACAACTCGTGGCGTCACGGCAGGGAAAATCCAGGTCGTGATGTCACAGATGTGAACCATAAGAGGGCGCCACAAAAATCTCAAAGCTAATGTCCAACATGAGATCCAATACCGCGCGGAGAAACCCTGCCCCTACAGTGACCACAGAGCTGTGACGTGGTGTGGCGTGGTTTCCTCGCAGCGAGCACGCGACCAAAGAAATCGCGACGCTACTATAAGTCGTTTTCACCACAAGAAGCGTAGAGTAGTACATTTTGGCTGCGAACACAAAACGCTAGAAACGAAGTAATATAAATTCCCAATGGAATTGTTCTTGGAACCTCTCGTGCTCTCGTTGACGCCGCAACTTACTCAACGCGACATTGAACTCGGGCAGCCGCGTCGAGAATACTCATCGACAATTTTATCGTTTGCGAGCACAGTTCAAGGGACCAACTCGTATCCAGTACGGAAGCTAAATTCAACTGAAGTGCTCGAAGAAAAAAAAGGGTGAAAAAAGACTCCGACACTGTGAATGTTGTAATTACTTCGCTAGGTGGCGCAAAAAAAAAAATAATAAAAAAATCTCATCGACTAATTTTTTAATCCACACATTCATACATTCAGCTTCCTTGCGAGCGTTTGAGGAGAGAGTTTAAGATATAGCCCGCGTTTGTTTTCCAAAATTGTATGTCGAAAATTGGGATTTAGCTTTTCCAATCTCGCGTTCTGGTTCTCGTTTGATCCCATAAACGATATGCAATCAGTAAAATGCTGTCCAAAATCGTTTCATGGTCTTTTTAAGATATACTTATATATAGGGGCATGTTAGATTAGATATGTTATCGTATAAAGTCGTACACGTCAAGAAAGCCAAAGGCATCGCTTCTTCCTCCGACAACCAAATTCTGTAAGAACTGCTTCGCGCGGCGTATGAACAACGCTCAAAACTGTTTTTTTCTTTTTTGTGACGACAAATATACAATGACGTGTGTCTGTCTCGGTTACTCGCTTCCACAGCGACCTCTAACGTCCACCTCTGCGCGCTTTTTCAGGTCAGTTCCACATAGCCAGGTCTCTGACAGCTCGAGTTTGACTTTAAACATTGCAAATCCAGATTTTGCTTGAATCTGTCTAACAACTGATATGACCTATCGTGACGACGTGCCACGAATATCCAATTAGTAGGTGCCAGCTAATACGGAGAGAAACTAAGGGATTGGGCAGAATGGGTGTGCGTGGGTACGTCAGAGCGTCGAGCTCTGATAGGAAGGATAGTGGGCAGGCAAACGGATAACCGCCTTTGATTCTGCTCACCATTCGAACGCCGGAGCGCCGGCGCGCGGCGTTCGAACGCGAGACTGCGCGTCGAGCAGACGACGTTCTTGTACTCTCTGGTTGGAGGGAGACAGTGGGTATAGAGACAAAGGTAGCTAGTCTCTGCGTCTACCACTTTAATCTTGCCAGTCAGAGCTGGCGCTTTGAAGTCCCCGCGCGAGTTCATCTCCTCCTCTTCCTCCGTTTCTCGACGTATACAAATACGTAGTGAATTTTAGCATTCGTCAGTTATCACGTTACAGCCGTCCCCTGATAATCTACCGCGTTCATACGTTTTTTTACGAATTTATTATTTTTAATGTTTTTTTATTTCAAGAAGCTTATTTTTATAAATGTTTTGAGTCTACAGAAACACCCTCCCTATACAGAAACAATGGCATTTGGAATACCTTCTGAGTAGCCGAACAATATCTACGCCTCTACAATAAACCGCAGATCGGGTAAGCGGCATCCATTCATTTGTGACGCACGCAGCTTTGGGAAGTATTGTGATGTCATTGCGCAGTTGGAGTTAAAGCCAATCAGATAAATGACCGCCGAAATGTCGCAAGCACAAACTATCTATTTTTATACTCACGACTAGCCGCATGAAAATTATGGTTAACGACAAGAGGGGTGGTTCTGATTGTTGGGAAAAGTTGGTGCTTAATTTTAGAATAGATGGGTAAAGCTGGACGACAAGCACAAAGGGATGAGAACCGGAAACCACTACCCTAAGATATTGAGATATTAAAGCGCAAAATGACGAGGAAGGAAATATGAGGGAGACAGGAAAGAGTGCATGCTGATTCCGGGCGGTAGTGCCCAACCCACTTTCACGGAAAACTGGGTTAATCTCTGTTAATTGTCCGAAAAAATGGTGCACCTAACGTATAATTTTCATGATTCCCAAATTTGGCAAATGTCAATAGTGGGCGCTTGAAAGAAGTGGGCGCTTCTGCGGTATTTTACGGTATGTGCTAACTTTCAACTGTTCAATCACGGGAAAAGACGAAACTGACACACTGTATGTACATTGTTTTGTCCTTTCCCGTGATTAAACGGTTGAAAGTTAGCGCACAAGGGCGTACAGTTCTCCTCTTTTTGTCATCGAATGCTACTATGTAGACAAAATGGGAAGCGGTGAATAGAGAGCCGTCTCGGTCGACCGCTAGTCCGCGCGGCTGGTGGCCGAAAGGGGCAACTTTAGGAGGCCTTGCCATCGAGCGATTGGACATCGAGCAATGCGTTACAGTTCGGAAAGGTGCTCTAACATTCGAGCTCGAGATCGGGTCCAATCGAATGCGGCCGCGTGGCCGTCTCAAAGTTGCAAACATTCCCCGTGAGATGGCGCTACCTATCAAACCAAACTTCAGAGCGCCTGGCTGGCACACGCGCGCTTTTGCTTGAGTGGTGACATCTCAAAGCCATTTTCACGCCCAATTGTTTTTTGGCGCATTTTGAAGTGCGCAGCACACGGTGTCCCTCAGCTCGAGTGCGCAGCTTCGCGCTAATGGCGACGCCATTTTGTCGTCTCTAAGTCACGCACCGAGTGCGCGAGGGCGTCACGCCGCGCTGGGCAGATTTAGGGCAACAATGGATGTCTTCACCCTGAGACAGACAGACATGTAGGCACCCTAAACCAAAATCCTGGTCTAAAAACGCGCGGCCTCCACTAACCTGTTCTATGCCTCTGGCTTCCTGGTGTAGCATGACCCTCGACGTTCCTTTCGGCTCATGCCACAGCCTTAACTGATTGTCTGTGACTATATAATTCGCGACATTTGTCAGTCACAAGCTGCAGCCATTGAGGTCACCCTCTGAGTCCCCTCTGAGCCGCCGTCGAAGACATCATCGCCCTTAATCTCCTGCCATCAGCGGCGCCCACCTTTGTTTTCCGGTACTGCTCAAGTACCGTTTGTCTGGTTCCGTGACTATGACAGTGGCCAGGACAAGTGGCTGGAAAATGGCTGGGGCGATGCCATCCAAATACCCATGTGTACATTTCACATTAAATACGCCGACACGGAACAATAATAATAAACGACGCCTTCGGCTTCGGGGTAAATTTAAAATAAGATCCTTCAAACCGTCAAACTGTCTCACGGGGAAAAAGAACTACAGACAGCGACATCTTTTAGAAATCAGAAGGGCGTGGGCGAGTTGCGAGCAGCTTAGCATAGCTCCCGCAGCCAATGGACCTTTTCCCGAGAAGCGTTCTGCGCGCGCGAGCGCCCGATGCCATGGCGCCAAAGTTGGGCACCCGTAAAAATCGAGGAAATTCGGGCGAGGCTGTGGATCAGCGAGCAGGAAAACGTAATTGCAGCGCGCAGGCTAATTGTTTTACGCAAAAAAAGAAAGCGGACGTGAAAGTATCAACACGACGTTTAAGCTGACGCCACGGATGCCCCACTTGGACGGCGCGTCGGGCACGCCCCGCTGCTCAGAGAACGTAGAAACCGGTAGCGTAGCTCCCATTATCGATTGGTAGCGCAGGTAGGTCCCTTCCTGGATTTTTAGTCTGCGCAGCCGACCGCTCTGGTGCCGCCCTGTACGTGGAAAACGTCCATTAGATTGCAGCATCTACCAATCTGAATTCCGAAGAACCAAACACGAGGCAAAGAAGCGTGTCCCGGAGAAAAGGCCACACCCTACGTCTTCTGAAGCTGGTCTGCGACTGCAGCCAAGAAAAACCCCTGTGGGGACCGGCGGCCGAGCGGGGTGCAGGATGTCCTGAAGCGTAAGTCAAAAGAATAGGGGAATCTGTGGACCGTTTTTCTCCTCCGCTACGGCATCCCCGAAGAAAAACGCCGCGCGCTGCGCATGCGCGCCGCCAGCTTTATCTGGCATAGTTCGAGGTCTTGTGGCGGATTACGGAGCGCTCATCCGGGTGCTTTGCGGGCTGCGTGGAAACGGTCTACTACACTTCCCCATTGGGGAATTGTCACATGCAACGCGCGCCGGGCGGTTCTTTTAAGTTGCTGTATTGGTACGCTGGCTGTTAAAACGTGCATGGTGGAGGAGGGGCATGGGCTTGTCGCGTGGGTGGTCACTGCTTTTTGCGTAAGAAACCGCAGAGTCAGTTGGAGCAGGTCTTCTTGAACCGTTGGGACGCGACCATTTTTTCCGGGATATGTGTTGCGGCGCACTCTAAAAAATGAGTTTCCTGATTCCCATGGCAAACGGCTGAAAAACGAGAATTGTGCGCCTTCTTCGATTTTGGTCATGTTGCTTGGCCTTCACAGCGACAGGTGATGTCGCATGGCGTGTTCTGCCATGCAGACGTTGACACGAGGCTTGTGGGTGAAGACTGCTCCAGAGTCTGTCCAGTGCCATTGTCGAAGTTTGGAAGTTGTTCGATCAAAACGTCCCGGAGTGAAGTTACCAACAATAGAAAAACTGTTAAGTGATAATTTTTTTTAACCATACCACGTCAGTCGGTAAGCGATTGAAGACATGCACGACATTTTTACATTACTGTACTTTTTGGTTGCGTAACTATGTCACGCATGTCGGCAAATAAAAAAGGGGGGATCGGTGGCCGGAGTGGTCTCGCGAACACCAGCTCGGAGCACGTGGAGCGAAAGCTCGCGCTGCAGAAACCCAGCCCCTGCGGCAAACCTCATCCCTGCCCGTTCTGGATCTGGATGAGCATCGTATACCGGCGTGCGGTCGTGCATCACTGGTAAAGTGCGGTGCACGTTAAAGACCCTTATAGGCCAGCGGCCAGTACCACACCGGCTAAATTCCTCTATCTTCAGCCGGAGACAAGTCGCTCCGTTGAGGCAGACTGTTAAGTTCCATAGGCCGTATAAACATACACGCTCACTCTGCAATGTTGTTGTTGTGTGTTGCATTCTTTTTTTTAATTTTTCATTTGGCGCGTTTAAGGAAAAAGAGCTACGAGACGCAGTTTGAAAGCTGGAAGATGTCGGAGTCCATCAGTAGAGAGTTATAGTAGATCGCAGTTTTCAGGCCACGATAATCGTAGCGGGAGCTCGCGCTGCCACTTCGATGCATGCTCTGAAGCGCGCGCTGGTAGCGGTAGCGGGCCTTTGGAAACGATCTACTAAAAACTCCCTAGTGATGGACACATATCTCGGCCATCCGGATACGGGCTAATAAACGGTGACTAGGCAACATGTGCACTGCGAACAGTGATAAGAGCGTGGCGTTCTCCTGCTACATTTAATTTAGTGTTTAATATTAAATTTAAAACTTAATATGTTGTGATTTTTTTTTTTTATTTTTTATGTAACCACGTGCAGGTCAATGCGTAGGCATGAACCTGCATGTGCAGGATCCGTATTTCCCGGCAAACGATCACGCGTGTACTCCAGGGGGCCATGCTCTGCGCGGCTCTGCTCCCGATTCCCTGGGCAGGACGTAACTCTCTCCCTCGAAAACATTAGGAAGGAAAGAGAAATAGAGTAGAACGCACCTTGCGGTTTCGGCAGCCTCGTACGCAGCCATTACACTACATTGGACCACCCGGGCCAAGTGATCTGCCTAGCCATGTGTGCACGATGGAGAGGTGGTGGACTCTCCTTTCCAGCTTTCACTTGCCAAAGTGAAACAGGTGGGAGGGGAGCTTCCACTTCACTATTAACCTGTCAGCAACTATAGGGTGATGCTTACCCTCACAGAAGGGCCATGCCTCCATGAGTTTTCAGTAGGCATTCCTGACGGGAGCCAGAGTTGCGCGTTCATCTCCGTAGCGCCGTCTTTCCTGCACGGCATGTTGATCCCACTGGTCACGTGACTGAATCCGACGAATAGCGGCGCCGCGCGTTCGAGGCGCGCGGCGCGCTCGGAAAACGTACGCCGGGGCGCGTGCAACGTCTACTTTCCTGCAAGCGCACTTGATCCGTCTCCTCACGTGATAGGATCTCGACGAATAGCGGCGCGGCGGCATCGGGAAAACAGACGCGCACCTCTGGCTCTCTAGTAGCCCATTAGCGGCGAGATGTTTGGTGGCGCCCTCCATGGCTTCCTTCGTGACGTCATTACATTGCGGAACAACAAGTTCAAATGAGTGATCAAAACAAGAACACCGACTTCGACATAACAAGAAACGCAACTTCATTAAACGCCCTCGGCTCATGCGGGAGGCATCATCACGCACATACACAGGAATGACAGAAAGCTTCGGTCAACGGCAGTCCTACGCACCGGGAAGGTCCATATAAGCTTCCGAGGGGGCTACGAGTCCACAACAGAGTGTTTGCAATGAGCATTGTGGAGGCCTGAAATCGATACCATCTCAAAGCGACACTGCCAACACCATCAAAATTGCGGTTCTACATTGCTCTCATTTCCGTCGATGAGAAACCTTTCCTGACGTCATAGTCAGCATTCGGCCAACCGTGGCCGGGCCGACCACAGCGACGCTGATCGCGCACGTCGCCAATACAGGAACTTAGCCCTCCATATTCCTTACTAGGCTACTACCAAGATTTTCGCTATACGGGTTCTTGCTTCCTGGACACGGAAACAGTTTCCCGCTTAATTTAGCGGAAAACGGACGTCACGGCCTATGCACCAATTTAGTTTCCCGCCAAATTTAGCAGAAAACTGACGTGACGACTTATGCATTTATTTAGGTCTCTCGCTAAATTTAGCGAAAATATTTACGTCACAGCCTGTACACTCACCCGGATTCCCCGCTAAATTTGGCGAGAAAATTGATGCGTTGGGCACCACGTCAGAACCTACAGACAAATTCAAGTTCGCATGATTTAGAGAAATTCAGGTTCCCGTGTGTGCAACGATAAATGCTGCTGCAGCGTCCATAGATCTTTTCTTTTACGAATGCAGTAAAAAAAGAGCAATTGCTTTATGATTGAAAGTCACTGTATCCACCAACTGAGGACGAATAATCTCTTTAAATAAAAGGACAACCACGCTCTTTTTTAAATGTGACCTTTCGCTTAAAATGGTTTTTTTCTTTATGACTCTCGCACATGACGGCCTGCTCCCCCCTCCCCCCCTTCCCATGCGCATACCTTTACTCGTCGGGTGTGGTAAGCGAATAGTGATTCGAGTCGAATAGCACCGTGAAAGCATTTTTAGGCCTACAGTAGCAAGAGAAAGCACTGGTCGCTGTAGCGGTGCTGAATCCAGGATGAGACTGAACCACTGTTCGCACAGCCCTACTTTAACCCGTTTTACGCCAAAGTCGTGACCTCTACGGTCCGATGGAACCATTCTGGCAGGGCGCAAAGAACGTGCTCATTTCATTCGTGATCGTGCGCTATCGTCACCAACAATTTTAAAAAAAGGTATTTTTTAAACGTGTGTCAAAAAACGCGTTTTAAAAAATAATCTTTTTTTTAGCAACATTGACGGCGTGAGACGCGATTTAGTCGGCAGTTACCTCCTTTCTACTTGCTTTCTCTCTCGCATTTTGGGCGCGTGGAGGAGAGGTGCCGATCGGTTGCACTATCTCGTTGAGGTGGAAAGAGTGTATGACCATTCCGTGACGTCATGGACTTTGCGCGCAGAATTTAAAGCAACATTGCGCCGCCAATATTAGTTTCAAAAATTTCTTTTTTTCGCGTAAAATTACATATTTTGACACGCGTGTCCCAACCAGACTGTTTAAAAAAAACACACTCTTTTTTTCTTTTCAGGGCGCTTAAAGGAGCGCAACGATATTCAATTGGAATGTTTTTCACTTTACACGAGCTAACTGGCACTGGTGGGACTCAAGGATACTCGCACGCAACGCCACTGGCCAAGAAACTCCTTTGTTGCGGTGTAATTTCAAGGACAAAAGCGATCATTTTCATTCAATCTCTCCTTTGAAAAATTTGATGACGTAACGTGGGGATCGCAGTACACCCATGTGACGATATTTGAATGCGGTTCATAGATTGGACCCGAGCATTGCGTGGGCACTCGATTTGGGCTCGTGATAATTACTAGCTCGAGAAGCATTCGGGTAGTGGCCCGTGTCCAATCGCAGCAACGACGACAATAGCCGAGCCATAACAATGTCTGGAACTGGGCGCGTGTCCTGTGCTTTGCCAACCCCAGCGCGTGGCTATGATCAACATTGGCGGCAAATAATCGGCTCCAGATCACGTTGCCGCTTGTTCTGGCTGCGAGTTGAGGGGGTGAACGGTGCTCGTTTTTCTTTAATTTTTTTCTGGGACTTCTATTGCGTGGGGTGAAAAACGAACGCGTGTTTCATAGGTCATTAACGTCAGGGATCTGTTCTAAGCGGTATTTGCGCACAGTACAAAATTGCTGCATGGCCCCTTTGCCATGCGGGAAACTACGGCGTTCTGATCGGTGCCTCAATGGTTGCGGAGAACAGATGTTCGGAACCAGTCTTCCAGGTGAAGACCGGTTTATGAGCAAAGCGCCTCTCTGCAGGCTGCGTGTTTGGTTAGCGCGATGTCTCCTGACGACTGAAACAAGTGTGCCGGATAATTAGGAGTTCACTTGCAATAGACTCACACTTGTTGCTAGTATTACCCGAGCATCAAGCAAAAATGCAGGGATTGTGTTCCATGCGCCGCACGTGCTGGCGTCAGCAGTAGTAACATTTCTAAAGCAAATACCTAAAACAAATGGCACCTGCACGCGCCTTCGTCAACGCTTTATTGTGGTCATTTACTGAATCTTTATACGGGGAAGGCGTGCGCGTGTGGCGCGTGGAGCACCAACCTCTTCATTCTCCTTGATGAAGGGAAGTGGGGCCTGAGGCCCCGCTGTCGTCCAGGGGTGCTGCATATGCTGAGCCCCGCTGCATTTGGCTCAAGGCCTGGGCTGAGGGCTGCAGCCCAGGGCCCCGTGAATTTGTAAAGAAAAAAAATGCTGGTCGGTCTTAGTTTAGAACAGCTCAGACCTAAAAGTAGAACAAAACTCAGAGGAACCTCTGGGCCCTGGCTTTCTGACGTCGTGTCATTCCCCCCACCCCCACCCCCATTCTTTTTTTTTTTTTTTCAACGGGGAAACAGGGAGGCCACAAAGTTACCCTCTTTAGACGAGCTGGTGTTTGTGAGCTCGTTGTAAAAACTGTGCTAGAGCAACAAAATGTAAGCGTTGCCTCCCATCCTCCTTGTCGGAGGGAGCAAAGCTGTCGGCGCTGGCGGTCCCTTTGAGGTCTCTTCAAATTGAAACGAGACGGAAGGACGGCCACGGAGTCCTCTATTGTACTGGGGCACCCTCGAAGCGTTTTACGGACAAGGGTGGGTTGGAAGGCAAGAAAGTGTTGCCGAAGGCTACACGAGCAACATACATGCTACACATTATTTTTTGTACATTTTTGGTCTTTTAGTGTAGTTCCATATGGAAAGTTTCCTCCGAAACGACAAGTTTAAAACACGCAAAAAGAAATAACGGTGAACCTCCCGAAGCATTCCTTTCTAACCCCTAACAGGCATTTCAAGGAACCGGCTCTTGAGATGTCCCCTCAAAAGTTTTCGAGAAGCAGTGACTGCGGGCAACTGCTCTGGAGCCCGTGTCTGATCTGCCAGTGCGAGACACCTTTTCTGCCATCGAGTGATATGACCGCTGCAATTTTTTTCGAGCCTCTGAGGTATGACTTTTTATCCTTAGCTTAGAGCAGGGGTGTCCAAGCTGTTGCTCTTTGCGTGTTAAAGTGCGGCTCGTGGAACCACCCCCCCCCTCCCCCTTTTCCCGCCTCCTCCCGGCCACATGAGCGCTTCCCGAGGAGGGAAAAGGAACGAGTTTTAGATCGAGACAGGTTGCGGTTTGGTTTTGTGCTACCGCTACCATACGTACGTACAGTTCAACTGCTTTTGACTTGGATAGATCTGAAGTAGTTCAAAGTTTCATTTAATGGTCTATAAAAAATTTGGACCCCCCCCCTTTTTTTTTGCCTTTTTTTAGGCGGTTTCTGGAAGTTAGTGGTTTTGTTTGCGGCTTTTAGGCCGGGTCAGCCTTGCCACCCCTGGCTTAGAGTAATACGTCTAAATGGCTGCGAAGCTCTAGATTTTGTGAACTTAGAAGAAACGACCATTTCCAAAACTAATTGAAACATTTAACCCTTAAAACAGACAGCATGTAGGAGACGAGTTTGAAAATACCTCCTTGATCTTCATGAGAGATGTCCGTGAATGTGCCCAAAATGACAGTGGTTGTTATATTACAATTGCATTCATTCTTAATTATTTCTTTTACTATTTGTATGCAGAAGTCTGTTGTTTGGGACACGACAGTTCAGTTATTAGAAGAGGGTGGACGAGGCGGTTTGAGCCACCACCAAGATTACTTTGTTGTATGTTTTGCTTTATTGTTCAAGTCCCCATATGTAAGGTGGGAGTAAATAAGTGAATTTAAAAAAAAAGTCCGTAATTAAAGGGGTCATGAAACGATATCGGGTTGGAATGTTCATGAGGCGTACTGGTCCTAGTTTGAATGTATGGACACACCGTATAGTTAGGAATAATAAACCTTCTATAAACAGTAAAATATTTCTAAGGTTTTTTCTTTTCAATTTCAATTTTTTTTTTACTTCCCCCCCCCTTTTTATTTTTTTTTTTTATTTCGATCTCTCAGCCCCCCCATGTAGAATACACTTCCGGGGTCGCTGTATTGGTATATTACCCAAGCATCAAGAAGAATGCCGGGATTGGTGTTCCACGCGCCGCACGTGCTGGCTTCAGCAGTAGTAACTTTTCTAAAGCAATCGCGTTCGTCAACGCTTTATTTTGGTTATTTACTTCGAATCTTTTATACGGGGAAGGCGTGCACGTGTTGCGCGTGGAATACCAATCCCTGAATTCTCCTTGATGCTTGGGTAATTTAGCAATAGGTCTATTACCGGCTTTCTTGAGTAGAATTTCAAACAGATGTTCACGTGAACTGAACGGACGCTTACTAGTGCCTCGACGCGCTTCAGAAATAACATGCATGCATTACAGTGTGGGGTAAATTACACATAGAAAGATTCTTGAAGTAAAGTACAAAGTAATTTAAACAAGAGGTATGTACTTCGAGGAAAGTCGTAACTACACCGCGTACAATGTCTGTGTACGTGAAGTAAAGTATTAGAAATACAATGTACTTTCAAATTCAAGTACAAGTACTTTTTAACGCATTTTTTTATGATGCCCTTTTCAATTTCTTTTTACGGTGGGCTTTTTTTAGCTGGTATGCATTGCACCAAAGGTGCATACCCCTGGGGATATGCGATGCAATGTTGGTTGCATCAGTAATTTTCGGAAACGGCGGCGAATATTGGATCAAGTCAAGTGGCCATAAAGTAGTTATTTTTGGAAATGGTGCCAAATTCAGGAGTCCCTCCGACTTTGATTTTAGTGCCGCTTGCACTGGCTTCGACCCGAGGGGGTTAAATGCACTAAGAGAAAGCAGAACGTCAGCCCAAAATCTTCGGCCAGCAATCCTCTCGTGGAGAGTATCCTCTCCTAATATTTTTGTCCCCTCGCTGGCGCTGACTGAGCGAGAAGTAGCGAGAGTTCAAAAAGATGTTAATCTCTCTCTCTCTCCCCCCCCCCCCCCCACCTCTTCCTTCCCCCGTAGAAACCAAGCGATGCGTCACCTGCTCACGTTTCTGGTGAGAGCTGCCTGCCTAAGAATATCCTTCCCATTATTTCTTCAGACAAAGCATCGATTTATGATATTAAATTAACGAGGCCAAATTTGGAGAATGTACTTTGAAGTCGGGAGCTGCACTTTCCTTACTATACGTTGTAGTTGAAAAGGGGGAAAGAGAGAGTCAATCGTGTATGCGCACGAGGCGCATGTACTGCTCAACATTTTCTCTTACGTGAGACTTTTTATACCCTCATTACACAGGCACACTTAACTGCAGTTACGCTAAGTCACAATTACCACACAATGATTGTGGAGAACATTCTGCGGCTATGCAATCCAGACTATTACGCACGGGCGCTTGAACAACTCGAGCACTCATCAAAGGTGTGCTCACGCACTCCTCACTTTTTCTGAAATAGCTATCCGCGAGTATATGGTGTGTTAACTGTGGTGACGTGTAGCACCTAGCAGTTAAAGGTGACTAAACTGCGGGTAAAGTTGCCCGTGTAACATGTGTATTAGCCATGCGTTAGTTATTCTTGCTAATACATGGGGCTGAAATTATTAAGGCTGCGGTCCCACGGCAGCCATCTTGAACAAGGCGTTAGTTCAACCAATAGATGGCGACACGCACCCGTGGGGTGGCCGAAACATTGGTTCACAGTGGGATGGCTCGAGCACCATCACGTTCCCCTCATGGCCTTGCTCGCGCCGCTGCCAGCTGTGCTCAGCTGGCTCAATAGCGCGGCCCAGCTAACGCATGTATGCGAGATTGTCAGGCTTTGTATAAATTGTTCTCTGATATAGGGAGATGCGGTTCGGCGGTTGTCACGGGCTTTCGCAATAAATCTTACCAAGAAGGAATCAATTGTTGATTGACGTGTCAATATTCTTTCAATGAAAACTTCTTCTGCAGGAATGCACGCTCAGTAGACTCAATCTTCCAAGACACCAATGGAAGCGGACGTCAAGTAAACTGCTTCGCAATTTACGGTGTTTACCTCACCATTATAATGACGACCGAAATGTGACATAACGAAATATTGTGTTTCACGGGATCCGGAAGATTTTGTAAAGTTTGTTACATTATAGTTCCCAGAAAACAAACGCCGTTGCAATATCTTCGGAAGTGCCGACACATATAATGTTGTAAGTACAGCTTAGGAGGAGTATGATGAAAACCATCAGAATAAATAGGAAGACGTTTATTTGCAATGAAGACGCTATGAATGAACGGCGTTTAGCGACGGCAAGTTATGAGCGTATGGGAATTGATAAGTTCACGTGATTGCTAACTATAGACATGCGGACAATGACGACCTGTTTTGTCGGGAGATGGAGTAGCGGTGATGACCTGATATCGGACGACTCGTGGCAGACGAACAAGCAAGTTTCTTCTCAGCGAATGATAAGCGTCTAGTGTCAAGCACAGCACGTGGCTGCCGACGTTGTCGACGTTTCGAACACTTACCGCTTTCGACAAAAGTGCTGGCACCTGGGCTAACTTTGTGGAAAAAGTCGAAGGCTTCCTCGAGTCCAGCGCCATCATGAACTGTAACTGAAAACGACTATTCAGTCTGTGGATGGCGAAACGTATCCGCATCTGCGGAGTCATAATCGATGCGTACTTTAAGTGGTTGGAAGTTTACACGATGCCTGCCACGACGTACAAACGCGTCATTGACGTTCTACGCTCTATTTTCCCTACTTTTGCCCTACCGAAAATACCTTTCTCTGATAACGTGCCAAATCTTGCTTCAAATAAAATAAACAAATCCCTCCCCCCCCCCCAAAAAAAAAAAAACGGCATCCGGCATCACATTAGTGCACCATACCATCCTGCAACTCACGGACAAGCAGAACAGAGGGTGTGCAAAACGAAAAAAGCCCTCTTGAAGCTTACGGAAGAAGCAGTTCAGTGAAGTTCTTGTTCCAGCAGCACGCGACGGTCTCATTTTACACGGTAAAAACACCCGCCGAAGCAATGTTCGGCGGACGAAGAGCCACACCCCTCGATCTCATATGATACTATGGCCTTGAATGAAGATCGAGAGATTCCCAGATCGGTAGTAATGGCAGATTATTCGGTCGGACAACTCGTCTACGTGAGGAATTCCAGCGGAAGTCGGGCCTTCCATGTAAAACTTGAGTAGAAAAGGCTCCATGTTGGTTGACAAGAAGGTGTCATCCCTCTGAAGACATTGGATATCAATGCCCTTGAGTGTAAATATAACGAAATCACAAAACTCTCCTAGTGTATTGTGTAACTGCACTTGTATTTGGTAGTAGAGGCTATGGTGGTGATTTGGACCTTTCACACCAGGCTCCTTTTTCTTATTTTTCGCCTCATACTCCTTTGTGGTTTCAGTAGGCTTCAAGAATCTTTTGGAACGGGGACACTTTACGTCAATGAGGCCATTTGTTCCAAGTAGTCAATCAGGGAATGCTGCTAGAAGTACGTAGTTTATATTAACGAATAAGCCGCACTTCTGCACATTGCAGTTTTCCTGTTCCACGTAGTTGTAAAGCAGCATCCTCATTGATTCTACCATATTCTGTTGCGGGTGAAGAAAGGTCTTTGGGTACACGGTACTTGAAACAAGTCTGGCACTGTACGTTGTGGTTCGACACCCACTAATATCGTCGTCCTTATAGAGTCTCATAATTTAATCATTACCTCGTCACCTCATATTACTCTTCATCAACAGTAAGTACAATAGGCTACCGCCATATTACAATTCAGGAATTGAAAAATTGAGTCGTTCAATCCTTCATTATGTTTATTAGTTAAATAATGTTATTACGTTACATTACCTCGAGACGATCGACGTCCATCGTTGATCTTCAAATACTTATATAAGGGGGGGGGGGCGATCGGTCGCCGAGTGCATGTCTAGCGCACACCAGCTCTGAGCACGTAAAGCGAAAGCTCGCGCAGCAGAACCCACCCCGCCCTGCCCGTTTCGATGTGGAAGAGCATCATACCGGCGTGCGGTCGTGTATCACTACTGCGTGTGCGCGTTAAAGACCCCAGGTTTGCGGTTGTACCGCACTGGCTAAATTGCTCATCTACACCTGAGACACCAGACGCCCACTAAGGCAGACTAACTTCCGGCTGTATAAACATACACACAAAAATTTGCAATTAGACGCAAAATCACAAAGAACACAGCGAGCCGCCTCTTTTCTTTGGACCGTCCTTATTTTAACCAGCGCAAGCTCGCGCGTTCTCTTTTTGAGACGGTTAGAACTAACGTTGATTAGAACAGTCGCACATAAAACTCGCGTTTCTCCTATCCGGCCGCTTCCTCCTCTCATTATGTGTAGGTGGTTAAAACTAAATGAGCTATAATAGTGGTGTATTATTCATATTTAGTTTCAGTTTCAGTCAAAGGAAAGGAGGTTCGCGGGAAGTAGGGCCAATAAATGAGCTGCGCTTAGAGTATCGGCACTCTCTTCCCCGACAGTGTTGTGGGCGCCGCCATTTTGGTGCTTGTGCAGGGCAGGCGCAACTGCCGATCGTCATGATTCAAAATTGCGACTTCCTCATCATTAGATTCGGTGTTAGGAAGCTCATGTAATATTGCTTTGCTTTGTCGCAAACTGTTTAAAGTGGAGGACGGAAAAGCGTTTCTTGTGATTTCAGATCCAGCTTCAAATAACTGGCAACCATGATTTTAAGCCACAATATGGCCAAGTGTCGCTACTCTGAAGCGTAGCTTATTTAATGACACTATTCATGCCCTTGTTCAAGAAGCTTGTAATACCTGGAGGGGCCATGACGTGAGCCCCGTGGATTCCACAAGCCGCTACCTTTTGACACCTGTCTCTTCCTCATTGTTCCCGCTAGTGCCAGTAAATTAGCTACGCTTCAGAGTAACGACACTTGGCCATATTGTGGCTTAAAATCATGGTTGCCAGTTATCTGAAGCTTTATCTAAAATCACAGGAAACGCTTTTCCGTCCTCCACGAATGTTTAAACAACCCGCGACAGAGCATAGCAATATTGCATCTGCTTCCTAGCACCGCATCTAATGCAGAGGAAGTCGCATTTTTGGATCATGACGATCGGCAGTTGTGTTTGCTCTGCACAAAACCCAAAATGGCGGCGCCCAAAAATTTTGGGGAACGGAGAGCCGATACTTTAAGCGCAGCTCATTTAGTGACTCTAGGCATGAAGTGAACTCGGGTGTATTCTTTCCCACTTCGTTTTTATCGTTTATTGATTTCAATTATATCGAATAATGAGCACTTTATATCACGCTACGCTTGTGTAAATATTTGTTTTAGATTTATTAACCTGACCCAGTACTTAAACCGTTCATTTATCGATAGTAAATCTTCAAATATATTTTCTAAATGTGAAGGTAAAACAACACGGAGATTGATGATGATACAGACGCCAACGCCGCCCTCGAAAATTTTTTGAACTTGGAAATCAGCAGTTTTGTCTGCCATCCACCAGGTAGTGCAACAAAACACCCAAACAGTTTTAATTGTTTTTAAAATTAGCTAAGCTCTACAACTATCAAGAAATCAAAGCAAGATCATTGGAATAATCTAATACATCGCAATGTATATCTATTTCATACAATAAATGTTATTAGATGCCAATAAATCTGTTTGATGTCCAAAAAAGATGTGCGTCGAAAACAGGTAAGTTTGAAGGGCTCCAGGAGCGTTATGGCTTTGAAAATAAAAAAAGCCACCGTCCACCTTTTGGGCAACTATTGTAGTTATAAATGTTATAAAATATTTTACCATAGTTTAATTATTTACTCAGCGGCATTTGAAGTACCATGACTCGAAGCACAAAAAAGTGCTACGTTTGATATAGAATATGTAAACAAAACAAATTTACACAACATTACATTTTTTTCTGCATATTACCAATTATAAGCACTACACCTGTAGCTAATTTCATTGCCCTAGCGCTTGTCATTAAAAACATATTTGTACTGAAAAACGTCAATTTTAGGGCAATATTTGGAGAGCTGTAAAAAACAAAGTAGTGCAAATACCAAAAAGTATACCGTTACATTCTGCTCCGACATCATCTTAACAAAACTGCTCTATTGGAACCGTGTTATCTTTAATGAATCGTTCAGAAAACATGAACCAGCGGAGCAAGTGAGGGTCCGCGCCGTCATATTTTCAACGCTTCAAATGCGCATGAACAGTATAAACCAATACATACATAATATCAAAAGAAAGAGGATTGCATTGCCTTTCGAATGACATCAATCCCACAAAACAGTGTTTAAAAGGAGATGAGTAATGACCTGCCAAAAAGTACCTAAACTGCCACATTCAGTGGGACCGTGGATTACTTTGTGCACATGGAACATGATAATAACAGTCCGAACGTGAACCTTCGCGCAGCGTCTCCACAGCATTGACTGCTTATGCATGCCTCTTTGAGCTTACCTTCCCTTTGCTTCAAACACAAACACACGATAATATGACCGCCTCATCTAAAGCATTGGGTGCATATTAAAATGAATTTTAGGTGGTTTTAGCTTTTTTCTGTAAAATACCGGCCCGCCACTTTTTATTGCAAAGAGATATAGCTTCATTTGTTCGGTGCCGCGGAAAACCTTACCGATTGAAAATACTGATATCGCTTCTTACTATACATTTACAGCGCACATGTGCCGTTACGTGCGCAACTTTAAATTATAGCTTTGGTGTTCCTTGACAGTGCAACGATCTACCGAGTTTTTAAAATAAAAGCCAGCAGCGTAGGGGCAAAAGCGTGTATGTGTGTGTGTGTGTGGGGGGGGGGGGCGGCGGGGGAGGGGGGGCGGAAGTGGGGGTTGCGCTTTTCCGAAGTATGTTTAGAAGTCTATGTAAACAATACGGGGGAAACAAATCTGCCCCCCCCCCCCCTTCTTCCCCCCGTAGCCTCCCTCGTCGAGTACACTGTGTTTATTTCCGGAAGAGCGCTGTACCTTTCTAAAATAAAGGATACGAAATATTCTAAATACAAAGAGCAATAAAGAGTAGTAAAACTTACTCTTAGTGGTGTTTAACCTAATTAACTGTGCGCGATGACGAAATGAAAGATTTAAAATCTGGGCGTCTGAGAGCCGAATAAAATGCTCCATCGGAAAATTACATTGGCACGCATAATGTCACAACGAGAACTATAAATCTTATCTAATACCCCAAAATAATATCATACCTTCGACTCCAAAGTGTTCAGCTGAGGTTCCTGCGCCGATGAGAAAAGTGGGCACCGACGGCACGGCCTGGAGACATCGAACTTTATCGCTGTGGGTTGTGCTTCCGCCACGTTTTCCGCACACCCACAGGATGCAATTATATCCGACGGTGTGCGCAAGCAGTCTTAACTCTTCACACGTGATACGAATCAATATTTGAACTTTGATCTTTATTTCAACAATCTTGTGCCGAGAACACCGGACAAAAAGCGTCCAGTAGGGTGGTTTCCCAAAACGCTTTCTCACTTCCGGTAAGCCACGTTCCCGGCCATGTTGGTGAACAGCGTCCGCCACTTTCCCTGTTAGTTTCCACGCAGACACTTAGTTATTGGCGTCCTTTGTGGTGTTGGTGAAATACACAAATACGGCGAATGGCTCCGTCGATGACAGAACTCGCCGAGTACGACTGGGGACGCATTTCGGCGGCATAGACCCTTGCCTTTTCCGCATTTTTCTTTCTTCGGATTAGGCGCTGTGGAATCTACTGGGGCTATTATGGCCACCAACGGGTCAACTTCTCTATGGATGGCTATAAAGACCGGTGCGTATCAACATCGAGTGTCAGCCGATGCTCCTTCGTGTCGCCGACCCCTCCGGCAGACACGGTCGATCACGACGCAAAAGAACTCGAGCGAGCTGGAAAACCTTGCCTCTGTGCATAGGGAGAACAGTTCATCAACATAGCGCCCAGCGAGATTTCAAGTCGGAAGTACGTCACGTGGTGTGGACTGCGTCAGCACCACCTAGAATAATCGAGGCCTGCGAACATCGTCCTCTTCCTCCATACAGCGGCGTCCCAGACGGGGGCCGACTCAGCGATTGGACCCGAGCCCGATGCCCAGCGTCCTTCCACGTGTTGATTGGACACGAGGTCCAGCCGAACAATGACGCATCACTCGTGTCCACCCTGTGAGTCTTCGCCCGATTTGTCTATGATGACGTGAACGCTCTATAGTGTGCACAGGCTTTGTTTATTCTAGGTGGTGTTGACTGGGTCCGGTGTCTCTGCGTGGTGCAATATTATGAATGAAATACCACCATCTACCTAACTAAAATGACGGCAACACTTTTTTTGAGTTCAACAGTGAGTACAAATGCGGTCGATAATCAAGTCTTTAAGCAGTGTAGCCAGGGTTTCGTGTTTTCGGTGTGTATCTCTTTTCCAAATTCGGGATGTTTTTTCGGGGTTTATTTTTTCCCAAGGAGTCGGTGGTTTTTGGTATTAATTTTTGGTGTCCGACCAAATATCGGAGATTATCGGGGTTTACGTTGAAGGAAATAGTGCACGAACATAGAATTGTCCAACCTTCAAGGAACGTACGCGTGTCCTGAATACTTTAAAAAGTTCCCCGTATTGAAAAAGAAAAAATAATGTGTGTGGTTTCGGAGAAAATAGCAGCTTCGAGGGTGGTTCAATAGACTACTTCCAAAAGTCCTGCATGCAACACGGCGCGCGTTGCACTCTGGGAACTAGTTGGCCAGGGAGGAGAGTACCATGGTTTCGGTTTCGATTGACACGTCGACAAGAGAATATACACAGAGCGTGATCTATAAACGGCCGTTATTTTATGTTTTCTGGTCCCAAGAGCGTCATTTGTGGTCTCTAAACTAACCTAAATGGCCAGACCTCGAAGCTTTAGCACAAGCCCGAGACGTATGTTGTATTTTTGTACTTGAGCCTTTCTGTTTGCGTTTCGAGGTATGTGGACTAGCCAGCGCTGGAAATCTCGACGCTGCAAAGCTCAGGGATCTTGCTTGTGTACGAATCAACAAGCTGTAGACACCAGTAAGTATGCATACATCGAGCTCGCGCCTTTACTTTAGTTTGGTTGATCAGGAAGTTTCCCGCGTAGCACGAGAACGTTCCGAGAACATTATGGGAATGTTCAAAATAACATAGACAACATTCTTGGAATGTTGAAGATTTACGTAAGAATATTCTATCAACGTTGTCAGAATGTGGCGCAGGCACTTGTCGCTGAGAACGACATAGAACATTACAAGGTCATTCAATCAACATTGAAACATCCTAACAAGGTTCTAAGAGCGTTCTCAGTACATCCGAAGAACTTCTGCAACATTCTCTGAATGCTGCAAATTTATGTAAGAACATTCTATCAACGTTGTTAGAACGTGGCGCAGGCACTTATCGCTACATTCCGGGAATGTTTTCTAGGGGATATTCTTAGAACGTTCCGAAAACGACAGAACATTCAATCAACATTCTAACAAGGTTCTAAGAACGTTCTCAAAACACCCAAAGAACTTCTGCAACATTCTCTGATGTATATTTACAAAGATTCCACAATTATCGCTTGCTTATTAGCCTACAGCCCCAATAAGTCCTACATACATGGATATAATAAAGCTCCTCACAGGACCATCGATATTTTTAATCAATATATTTTTTGCAGGCCTAGCACAATCGAGCCGCTTTTCCAGCGCATTAGCCTGAGCCTGAGCAATAACGGCAGTTTACTCCTACTTATCACAACGTGCAGCATACATAACCGATTACTCACTCCGAGCATAAGAACAGATACGGCATCCCACGCTTAAGCGGGACATACCTTCTTCAAGGTATAGAATCCAGGATGCAAAAAATCGGGTCTAATCAAAACTGCCCCTCTACATACGCAGTGAGTGCCAAGCTCATTATCAAGTTTTGAAAACCATTGCTTTTCTCCTACACCTTATTTCACATTCCTCGGTAGACTTGTATAAGATAAAACGGATCCCTTATGCTAAGATTCCAAAACCTCCACTTAATTTGCATATTTTTGGCACAAGGTGGCATATAGTATATGGTGTTTCGAAACACAGGTTGCTTGAAAGCTCCGTAAAGTTGGCTTCACCTGCGAAAATTCTAGGAATGTTCGCAAGCAAACGTTTCAAGAATGTTGCACATATGAATGTTCAAAGGGGAACGTTCCGAGAATATTGTGCATACGAATGTTCGCCAACAAACGTTTCTAGAATGTTGAGCAGCTTACCTTGTAAGGAATGTTCGCATACGAACGTTCCTAGAACGTTCCGAATGGTGTTTTAACGTTCCTTTAACATTCAGAACACCCAGGGAATGTTCGCACGACATTGAATGCTACGCGGGTTGTTTCTTTCGTGCGTCCATAGACGAAATATACCTTTTTGCAATTACTGTTTTTCTTAATACGCCTGAGTACGCGAGGTAAAACTCGGAGGCGCCATTGAAAAGCTTCATTTGAACACACTTCTCATCGCTTATCTGTACTTCCCGCAGCACTGCACGAATTCGTGAAGTCCCCAACCGCTTGCATTTCACTAATATTCAACATCGCGTATACGCATAAAATTATCCGGCAATCATATAGGCACATTCGCACATACAAACCATTTTAAGAAAGCAAAAGTAGAGTACTTGTGTGAAGAATGTCGCACCATTCGGTGGAAGTGCGCCGGACGTGCATGAACCCCGGTGCGCCAAACGAACGAAATTATTCAAAGTGCATTTGACGGTTGCTAATGGCCGTAATATTTGTTATGTGTTTGCTTTCTTTCTCACTGAGTATTCCGAGATAATTTCAGACACACCGTTCAGGCACAGATCTTGGGCGTCAGTAAAAGGTCGTCCAAAAAGGCTTAGCGAGGAGTAGGGGACGCTTGTTAGGGCCTCCGTCGTAGCTAGCCGATCTCAGCGTTTGCGAAAACTTAATCTCTTATCAGCATAAAATTTGAGTGTGAGATATGTGATGACACGAGGAAGACATCATAGTAACTTTTGTGGAGTAGTGAGGTCGAATTTATTCTGTTTCTTTAAAAGTTCATGCGCCAACCCTGGGGTCAACTATGATACTGCTGTGAGGATGCGGCTTGCTTTTCGCCCAATGAAGTAACAAGAAGCGGACGTTTGGCAAACAAAATACGTGTAAGGCTCAAGGTGACCAAATTTTAGTTGTAGTTCACTGGTACTAGACGGGATTATTGAAATAGAGCTCAAAGATGCACTCGTGGGGTGAGGTGACTAAGCCACGTCTTACTACGTTTGCATATGCACACACAATATCCGGTGTTTCGGGAACCAAGGAAAGTGCCCCGGTCTTCGTTTTGTATCGCTCGAGAATGAGTGCATTGTACATTCGTAGAAAGTCAGATAATATAAAACGCAAGCAGTGCGTTCGGTCGCGGCGTGATAGCGTGAGATGAAGCTGCCGAGTCGAAACCGAAACTGAGTGGCTAACTAGTTCCCAGAGTGCACTGCGTGGTATTTCGCCGCGATGGGGCGCATCGGTTTTGGAAGAAGCAGAGGCCAGATTCAGCAAAAACCTCTTACCTCCGACAACTTAGCTACGAAGTTCGTAAAGTTACGATCATCGTAAGATGACGCGAAAACGGTATTCACAAACGCGTTCTTAAGTGAGAGGAGGAAAGTTACGACCTCCTAGAGAAAAACGACGACTTCCGGTGCTGTTGCTATGGCGACGGCGTCTTCGGCAACACGAACAACCATCGGAGAGCACGGCATAGTTCGGAGCACGTGGATTTTTAATACATAAACACAGGCTAACTACTCGTTGATAGTCAGCTCGGTGTATGTCCTGTCCTGTCTATGTGCAAATGTTTAGATGTTCAAGCTGTCTCTCATAAACACGGATGGCCTTTCCACCACCACTTGTCTGGGGTTCGTGTCCGTGCAGTGATATATCGACGCTAACACGATTTAAACGCTTCGATCAACTAAGCTGCGAACTCTGAATGGTAAAAGCCCCGTGCCAGTCGTTTGCAAAGCGACGTAGAGAGAAAGCAAACCGCCGCGGCGTTTTTCGCGGCCTCGGAAATGCAGGAGCGAGCCGACGTTAAAAAAGATACGTTTGAACTACGAGAGTGTCAGCAAGAGTCGCGCAAATACCTGTTCACACTGGGAACGGACGCGCGCGTTTGATCGAAGTGCTGGATTACCTCTATTAGACCGCGCCTTGATAAGCGCTTCGGGGCCGATCTTATACGATTGCAACTCGATACTGACGTGACACTCGGCAAAGAAAGGTTGGACCGTCATCGCGTAGCTCGACAGTGACGTAGCGTCGTGTCAGAATAGAAATGGCATACTAATAACAAAGTGTACATACCGTGTTACGAAGGTAATCCACACGGCGTTTATTTGAGCTCTATATCACACAAAACAAGATAGAATCGATGAGAGTCCCTTTCCGACGACAGCGTTCGTCACCGCTGCCTCGGAAAACAAGAAGATGACATGGGGAAAAGATTGACCTCTGAAATTTAGTTCAGCGGTCAAACTATTCATACGGGAAGGGTCCACAAGGGTCGCGCGGGCATATTCCATTCAGCAATCCAGCCGGTCGTGGGCAGACGGTCTTAGCCAAGGACCGTCGGAGCGGTCGGAGTGCCTGCTAGGCCTATTCTGTCGAGCTCGCTTGGTCGGTGGGATCGTTGCCTTTGTTGCTTTTCCCGGGTGTCTGTGGATCCAGCGTTGACGTTCGTCGTGGTCGGTTTCAAGGACTTCTTCCTTTTTTCTTGCTGCTTAAAGTCGGGACGCGCGAGAAGAGCATGTAGAAAAATAAATGTCCGTTGTTCGTCGCGCAAGCAACTGTGCGATGCTGTCGGCCATGTTGATTTGATCGTAAGACAGCTTCGGAGCTGTCGGTAGGATTTTGTCGTAACCTGCGCAAAAGTTACGACAATTTCGTTTCGAGAATGCGGATTTTCTCTCAAATATGTCGTACGCACGTTTTTCGTCGTAAGTTCGCTTTGAGAATCCGGCCTCTGGGAAGAAGTCTATGGGGGTGATGTTCCGGGTGAACTGGAAATAAAGCGGTACAGACAAATTTATTTCCGTGAAGCTTAAGTTTTAACACAATAACGTTTCGGAGTTCGTGTCGCGAAACAATCCGGCGTCGGTGGGTTTAAAAATCCCATAATTCAAAGCGCGTAGCCACTTGTGACGTCATGAACCTATCGAACTGCTAAACTTGGCGGCAAAATTTTCTGCTAAGTTAGCAAAAAATTTTGTCGCCAAATTTAGCAACATATTTTCCGCTAAAAAAATAAGTTGTTTGACAACCATTTTAAGGTTGTCAAACGAGGGATTGCTTCAATGTGTCTTGAGGCGTTCATTAAAAAATCATGTGAGCACACTGCGCAAGAAAGCTTCAAGAAACAGGCAGCGCGCCTGCAGAGGGCTGGTTTCCTCCGAGTGTTCTGGTGAGGTGACGGAAAGCCCAATCAAGAAGATAAAAAACATACAAAGGCAACCTCGAGAAAAAAGCACAGTTAGACCAGTTGCAATTCCGTACATGCACTCCATTACCCACAACCTTAAAAAGGTAGCAAAATCAATTTTTCCGCTGATGCTGCAGACAAATGCGAAACTAGCACAGCAAAAAATACAAAGAATGCACAACGGGAGTTGTTTACGAAATTCCAATGTCATGCGGGTCAGTATACACATCGGTCAGACTGGCCAATGCTTCAACGATCGCGCACGTGAACATGGCGCGGCAACACGAGCAATCCCACCTAGACATCTGGCAAAACGCTGCAGCCGCTGCCATTGCTCCCCGTCATTTAATTTCTGGCCAGATACCCAGATACGATGTCCAGGGAGCTCTACGAGGCTTGTGAAATCAAAGCAAACGGCAAGATGTGCACAAGTGACCCCTCTATATAACCTTATTGACAAAAGAATTTGATTTTCTAGAAACGGGTCTACACCGTGCCTAGTCGTGGCGATGGGTTTTTTCACGGCTATATAAGGGATTCGTTTTTTCAATAAATGTTAGTTGCGAGTGCGCCAGTGTTTACGTCTCTTCTTGTCCTTGTGTTTTTGGCGCCCCTCTTTGATCATGAACCAACTGGGCCAAATTGCCATCTTAAAGGGGCGATGCAAACAATTTTGTACTTTGCGCAAATACCGCTTAGAACGGATCCCTGACGTTAATGACCTATGAAACACGCGTTCGTTTTTCACCCCACGTAATAGAAGTCCCAGAAAAAATATTAAAGAAAAACGAGCAGCGTTCACCCTCAACTCGCAGCCAGAACAAGCGGCCACGTGATCTGGAGCCGATTATATGCCGCCAATGTTGATCATAGCCACGCGCTGGGGTTGGCAAAGCACAGGACACGCGCTGAGTTCCAGACATTGTTATGGCTCGGCTATTGTCGTCGTTGCAGCGATTGGACACGGTCCACTACCCGAATGCTTCTCGAGCTAGTAATTATCACGAGCCCAAATCGAGTGTCCACGCAATGCTCGGGTCCAATCTATGAGCCGCATTCAAATATCGTCACTGGAGGGTACTGCGATCCCCACGTTACGTCATCAAATTTTGCAAAGGAGAGATTGAATGAAAATGATCGCTTTTGTCCTTGAAATTACACCGCAACAAAGGAGTTTCTCGGCCAGTGGCGTTGCGTGCGAGTATCCTTGAGTCCCACTAGTGCCAGTAAGCTCGTGTAAAGTGAAAAACATTCCAATTGAATATCGTTGCACCGCTCCTTTAATCAGATATTTTGCTTGTAGCGCGGGTGTGAATAGTCAGTTGTCAATCGCCCGAGCGCGTCGTTTTCGAGGATGTTCCGCTCTTCGTTAGTGTATTGGGGTCGCACAGATGCAAGTGAATTTTACAGCGGAGCTGTTAAGGGCTAGTTTCCCCAGGATCGTGTCCCCACGCAAAAATGTCGACACAAAACTCTGGTTGCCGCCGTCGCTCATAGATGGCGGTAGCTGTCCAGAGTGTTGTGTTTGCCGGTTGTCTGCTTGCCGCCGTCGCTCATAATCGCGGCAACATTTCTTCGGGGGAAGAAGAGCGGGACGGAATGAGCGGCGAAGTGCGCAGCAGCGCGATTGGTTTCGTAAACGCCGCGAGGCCGCTATCGCCCAAAGTTACACTGCGTCGAGCGTCTCAGATTCCCTTGCGAAAAAACAGCAGATCGCTCGCCTGGAGAGCCACCGCAGAGAACAGTACAGAAGCCAGCTGCGTGCTCTTCCTTCTTCACCAAAATAGAAAAACCGAGTCTTTTTTTTTTTTGGTGGCGAAGATATTTTGCGGTTAGCGCGGGTGCTTCGATGAAATTGTGTTCAATTAAATGGTATTTAATTAAACTATTTTGATAGGAGGGGATTCGGTAAAACACCGAGAGCTGCGAAGAAATAATGTTAGATCGGTTCGCAGAGGTGGGCTTTTCTACGCATCTATCAAAAATCTGGTGAGCTCTTCTCCACATCCGCCGGTTTTCCGGTGAGCTTTTCTCCGCCGGTAAACAGCGCACCACCAAGAAGTTCACTGGAGAAAAACTCACGGGAGAAAAGTCCACCGCAAAACTGACAGGTGCGGAGATAAACCCACCCCAGAATTACACGATCAACCTTTCAAATGTAGTATTTGGGACTCTGCTCTGGGGCACCTGTGAGGAACACAAACGGAGATATATACAAAATTCGTACATTACAGACACCAATACGGATGAAGAAGCGGAAGTCAAGATGGGAGCAATTAACAAAGTGATAGACACGTCTTTTTCTATGAAGACATTACCTGAATGTTGAGTTCTATGAACAGTAATGAAGTGACCTCGTCACAGCACGCGACGATCACAGACAGCTCCTAAATTCTGTCAGGACCGTATAGTCTTCGGCAACATCAACACCAAAAATAACAGATTACTACAAAAAAAAATAATACGCAAAGAATTTTGGTATTTTCCAGATACCAAAAGAATGCCATTTCCGAAAACGAGAATCGTGGGTAAGTTTCCGAGATTCATGACTTTGGCATCGACTTACACCTTTTTTTATATCGGAACCGCGAAAGATCGCACGTGCCTGAAAGACGATGCCGGTTTTCAGTCATCATATTTTCACAAAGCGAGGTATCTCAGGTTCTGTTGCGCACTAGAAGGTCAACCGCACCTGGGACCGGACATTTCACCGAACGCCGTATTGTCACGAACGGAGGTGACACGAAGACG